>JARACZ010000010.1:14865000-15381635 GCA_029255805.1 Keiferia lycopersicella | reverse complement strand
CCTGATGACTTTTTCTCTGATAATGAAGATGATGCTGATGACACTTCTGTGGTCAAGGACCCAGCAACTACATATAAGGAAAAAATCTTTGAGTTTACAAAAGAAATTAAAGGGAAGTTGACGGAAGGGAAAAGTCTCACGAAAAGTAATAAAAACACTATTCTTCAAATTCTCATTGCTATTCAAGAAACTACTACATCGCATTGCTCGTCATGTTCATGCTCTTCCGGCTCTTCCAATTCTCCAAACAGCACTGCACTTGATCGAGCAACGGTGACTGTAATTAAAGACACCATAAAAGAAGAAATTTCAAAAATACAAAAAACAATTCAAGTTATTAGTAAAGAACCGAAACCCACTTACTCCTCCACTCTTAAGGATACTTCGCCTATTAAACCGAAAAAGTTAAAGATCCCAACTACTAAGCCAGCCATCATAATAAGTCCGACTAAAGAAGTATTCAGTTCTGCCGAAACGCATGAATTAGTAAAAAGTAATATCACTTTCAAAGACACAAACTTTGCGCCAGCTAACATCAGGTACGTCTCAAACAATAAAATCAGCATGGAATTTGACAGACCGGAACAAGTGGATACAACGCTCAAGAAAATCCATGACTCGAATTGTCCCATAAAAGCAGAAAAATCCAAGAAATTAAAACCAATGTTCATACTTAAAGGAATATCAACAGACATACCACCGGAAGAATTGACAGAACTCATAATTAAGCAAAATGAGCACATCAAGAATGTTATCTCCACTCAGGACGACTTAGTTTTTAAATACAAGCGCAATAACAAAAAGCAAAATCTGTATAATGCTGTCTTCATGACTACACCAATCATCTGGCGAGCAGCTATAACCGCTGGCAAGCTCAACGTTGACCACCAGAGAGTTTATGTCGAAGAGTACGTACCCCTATTACAGTGCTACAAATGCCTTCAGTTTGGCCACACTAGGCTCAGATGCACTAATGAGGACACAATATGCTCACATTGTTCTGCTATGACGCACAATTTCAAAGACTGCCCTGTTAAACATGACAACAATAAAGTAAACTGTTACAATTGCGACAAACACCTCAAAAAACATAACTCTAGCCTAGCAAATCCAAAACACAGTGCTACTTCAAATGATTGCCCGAAAGTTATCCTAATGGAAGGGAAACTACGTACCCGGATCGACTATGGACAATAAAATCATCGGTGAAAACGGTGACATCAGAAACAACGCTACAGTAACTTCAGAAACAACGGACGCAACTGTGACTTCGGATGCAACAATGCAAAATGTACCAAAGTGAAATTTATATCGGTGACTTCAGTGATCCTTGCAACAGTGACGTTTTGGTGACATCGGTGATATTGGTGACGTCGGTGACATTGGTGACATCGGTGACTTCATTCAGTGATTCCAGCGACTCTGATGATTTGGTGACTTTAAAAGATCTTTGAGACTAATTTGGTGACATCGGTGACTTCAGTGATTCCTGTGATCCTTATAATTCGGTGACATAAGTGACTCCTGCCACTCTCATTACTTAGTGATATTGTGACAACGCACATCGATGATTTGGCGACTATGTCTTATTCACTTTAATAATTTCTAAATAAAAGTAAAAAATTCTCACGTCTAGGGAAAGCAATTGATACATATAAAAATACAACAATCTTGTCAATATTACGGAAATTATTTATCTATAACTTTATAATTATTTACTGCTTTATAAAAATAATGTTGTGAACATAAAACACAGTACCTATAACATTGTTGTATCATAATAGTATTAGTTGCATAGATATTAGCACTAAATAAAACCATTATGTAAACAAAAAGTAGACAAACAGGATGTAAATAGGATGTTTATCTTTTAGTGTATATCATTAGCGCTTAAGATAAATGTTTGTTAAACACTGACTCAATAAAATCCTCTTGTGGGCGGTTTTACCTCATGGGAGACATCAAAAAAAAAAAAACCTAACCTAACCTAACCTAACCTAACCTAACCTAACCTAACCTAACCTAACCTAACCTAACCTAACCTAACCTAACCTAACCTAACCTAACCTAACCTAACCTAACCTAACCTAACCTAACCTAACCTAACCTAACCTAACCTAACCTAACCTAACCTAACCTAACCTAACCTAACCTAACCTAACCTAACCTAACCTAACCTAACCTAACCTAACCTAACCTAACCTAACCTAACCTAACCTAACCTAACCTAACCTAACCTAACCTAACCTAACCTAACCTAACCTAACCTAACCTAACCTAACCTAACCTAACCTAACCTAACCTAACCTAACCTAACCTAACCTAACCTAACCTAACCTAACCTAACCTAACCTAACCTAACCTAACCTAACCTAACCTAACCTAACCTAACCTAACCTAACCTAACCTAACCTAACCTAACCTAACCTAACCTAACCTAACCTAACCTAACCTAACCTAACCTAACCTAACCTAACCTAACCTAACCTAACCTAACCTAACCTAACCTAACCTAACCTAACCTAACCTAACCTAACCTAACCTAACCTAACCTAACCTAACCTAACCTAACCTAACCTAACCTAACCTAACCTAACCTAACCTAACCTAACCTAACCTAACCTAACCTAACCTAACCTAACCTAACCTAACCTAACCTAACCTAACCTAACCAGTCTCTCTCCAGCCTCCATCGAGTGCGGCACGGTGACATCGCGGCTGGTGACTTGTTGTCAACTAGTGGACGACTTGTGGACAACTAGTGACAAGTTGGTGACTTGTTGTCAACTTGTTGTCAGCTTGTTGACCACTTGTGGACGACGGGTGACATATCGTTGACTTGTTGTCAACTTGTTGACGACTTGTGGACAGCGGGTGACATTTCGGTTACTTGTTGTCAACTTGTTGACGACTTGTGGACAGCGGGTGACATCTTCGGTTGCTTGTTGTCAACTTGTTGACGACTTGTGGACGGCGGGTGACTTTTCGGTTGCTTGTTGTCAACTTGTTGACGACTTGTGGACAACGGGTGACATTTCGGTTACTTGTTGTCTACTTGTTGGAGACTTGTCGTCGACTGGTGACTTCCGGACGATTTGTTGACCGCTCGGACTTCGAATCTCGGACTTGTTGATACTGCGAATTATCAGTGACTCGGTGACGTGTGTGCATTTAGTTGTTTGTCTAGTGCCTTACAATAGTGGAAAGTGATTTTGGTCTCAGTGTTATGTGCCTAGGATTTTGGTGATCATGGCGTCTGCCTCTGTGGCCATGGGTAACACCCAGGATTCCACCATGCTGCAGGATCATTCTTTAGGCGACAAGGACGGTGAAAATCTCAGAGGCAATTCAGGTATTCCTAGCTTAGTTAACGTAGAAGCGGGAGGCGAGGATGAAAATCTAGACGATGAATATTCGTCTATTATTGATGACCCGGCATCAAATTTCAAAGATTCTATCTTTAACATAACTAAGTCTATCAAAACAAAGTTGACGGAGGGTAAGAGCGTCACTAAAGCCAATAAAGAGGCAATAATCCAACTTCTTATTGATATTCAACTACAAACTACAGCTTTTATTTCAGCATCTGCTGGGTCTTCCACCCCTTCGCACCACACCGCTCTTGACCGTGGTACAGTAGCAATTATCAAGGATACAATCAAGGAAGAAGTCTCCAGGATACAGCGTACTGTCGAACGCACCATCCAGCAAAGTATTTCACAAAATGACTCCCAACCTAAAGAATCATACGCTTCGGTTGCCTCAAAACAAACTCAAAAAGAACCTATTATTCCCTCCACTAAGCCCGCTTTAATTATCTCCGCTAAAAAGGAGGGCTCAGACCCTTCCGAGACCATACAAGCATGGAGAAGGAGTGTATCATTCAAAGACACAAATTTCTCTCCAGCAGGCATAAAGCGTGTCTCAAACAATAAGATACGCGTGGAGTTCGACAGTATTGAGCACCGGGACATAACACTTCAGAAGATCAATAGCCCCGATAACGAGATTACCGCCGAGATTTCCAAAAAGCTCAAACCTATGATCATTCTTAAAGGGATATCTGAATCGATTCCCCATGATGAACTTGTAGACATCTTACGCAACCAAAATGAGACAATTAAAAACTTTCCATCAGAACAAGATATTGTTTTCAGGTTCAAAAAGGGCAATAGGAACCCAAACCTCTACAATGCGGTTTTAATTGTTACTCCTGCCCTTTGGCGATCTATTATCTCTGCTGGCAAACTCAATGTTGATCACCAGAGGATTCACGTTGAGGAGTATGTCCCTCTGCTCCAATGCTTCAAATGTCTACAGTTCGGTCACACTAGAGTCCGATGCACCCAAGAGGACTCTATCTGCTCACACTGCTCATCAATGACACACAGCTTCAAAAACTGTCCCTTTAAGATGGACAATAGCAAAATAAACTGTTATAACTGCACGGAACATCTTAAGAGACACGACATTGGTTCAATTCAACCAAACCATAGCGCTACTTCAAACACTTGCCCAAGAGTCTCTTTTATGACTGAAAAATTAAGGAACCGAATTGATTATGGATTGTAACACAGACAACAGAAACGTCAATCCAACTATTAAATCTTACAACTGTTTGCAAGTTAACTTAGGGCGCGGTAGAAACGCTACCCATGAACTTTTAGTTCATATTGACAAAAACAACATTGACATTATTTTTATCAGTGAACCCTACACTGGGAAAAACAACACTATGAGGAATGTTCCTGGATATATTACTTACCAGTTCCCTTCACAAACTGTTACTAAATCTTGTGTTCTGATCAAAGAAAACATAGCCAGCACTATTGGCATTAGTGACACATCTGACTCTAACTTGTGCATTGTCAAAATAAACAATAAAAGTAGCAATAGTATTTATATCATATCTGTTTATATCGAACCACGTTCTGATGACAATAATACACTTCTCAAATTAGACAACTTTCTCCAAAAAACAGCCGGCTCAAAACACCTTATTTGCGGTGACTTCAACGGCTGGCACAGCCTTTGGGGCTCAACCAGCAATAACCGTCGAGGCAATCAGGTGGTAGATTTCATAACTGTGAATAATCTTAATGTATGTAATTTGGGAACACACCCCACTTTTGAAACAACAACACATGGACAGTACAGATCATCTATAATCGACCTCACTCTCGTTAGTAATTTAAACACTACTCAAATCACTGACTGGAAAGTTGATTCTACCATATGTCCGTCATCGGAACACAATGCAATCAGGTTCACAGCGTCTTTTGGTAAAATACCATTTTCCAAAAACATTAAATTATCTACCTTTAGATACAACACAACTATGGTCAAATGGAACGACATTAAAGACGAATTTACGAGCGAATTGAAAAAGACCCTACCATCTAACGTTGATATTAAAGCATTAAACAAACCTGAATTAAACAAACACATATCTAACATCACACGCTCCATCACAAAAACATGCGATAAACTCTTACCTCGATCGTCCGGCTTCAGTCACCGAGCACCCTGGTGGAACGAGGACCTGGAAGAAATGAAGAAGAAAGTCATTTACGTACATCATAAACTTCGTAAACATAAACGACGTCGCCTCCCAACTGATGATCTTATTGAAGAAAGGAATAAGCTAAAAAAAGAATACACAGACGCAATTAACAACGCCTCGACAGACAATTTCAGAGAGTTCTGCAGTAAACAGAAGAAAGAGGATGTATACTCCATCACTAATAGAATTATTAAAACTCGACCCATCACCCAACCTCCCTCGACTTTAAAATTAGATAATGGAACATACACTACAGACCCTCTTAGTACCGCTAATGCCCTACTCAATAAATTCTACCCAGACGATACCCCCGACTACACTGATCATCAAAAATACCTTAGTTCGTTAATGCAAGAGCCCTTAAATACGCCAAACGAACCACCTTTTACTATTACAGAAATATTACAATGCCTCCATTCAACTAATCATAAAAAAGCGCCAGGGCCAGATCATCTTACAGCAGACATCTGCCTGCAGTTTGCTAAGGCTTTTCCGGATATTATTAAGGATGTAATGAACCGTTGTCTCGAACTAGAGTACTTTCCTGAAGTCTGGAAAGTAGCTTATGCTAAAATAATCCCTAAACCTAACAAGTCTGACTACACCGAGACATCCTCCTACAGACCCATAGGGCTTTTAAATGTTTTTGGAAAGGTTCTCGAAAAACTTCTAATCAATCGACTCAATTTTCATATGAATAAGACAAATAACTCTTGTAATAGACAATTCGGCTTTAAGCAACAGATCTCTACAGTCGATGCCATCAGCAATGCTTTAGGTGTAGTCAATAACGCTTTATTAAGTAAAGAACATGTTATAGCTGTTTCGTTAGACATAAAATCCGCCTTTGATCACGCTTGGTGGCCGGCTGTCTTTTACAGACTAAGAAATAGTAATTGCCCTGCAAATATCTACAAAACTCTTCTCAGTTACGTTGACAACAGAAAAGTGCACATAAACCTCGCAGACTGTCAAGTTGGAAAATTAATGACAAAAGGCTGTATCCAGGGCTCAGTTTGCGGTCCCACTTTGTGGAACCTCATCCTTGACGAACTCCTGGACATCGAATTACCGGACGGATGTCATCTTCAAGCATACGCAGATGATGTCTTGTTGATTACACACTCTAAGAACACCACTGATCTGGAACACAAAACAAACACTGTTCTATCTAAAATTGCAGCATGGGGTAACTCGGTGAAATTGAAATTCGGTCCAGACAAGACACAAATTATCGGATTTACAAAAAAGTCAAATAAATGCAAAATTTACTTTGAAAGCAGAAAAATTTGTTTTGTGAACCAGATAAAATTCCTTGGAATAATAATCGACAATAAACAAAGGTTCATCAAGCACTGTGAATATATTATGGACAAGTCTCAAAAACTCTTCAACAAACTTGTGACATTTGTTAGACCCACGTGGGGAGTTCACCCAGAAAACATAAAAATAATATATCAGCAAGTTATTGAACCTATTATCAGTTATGGAGCTAGTATTTGGTCAACAGCATTAAAGTATAAATTCGTAAATAACAAATTATTATCACTCCAAAGGCTTTTTGCCATAAAAATAATCCAAGGCTTTCGCACTATCAGTACACCCACTGCAATTTCAATAGCTCGCCTTACTCCACTCCCAGCAAAAATACTGGAAATAGCTGATATACAGCAATCAAAACATCAAGGATTCTCCAAATTTCTGCCGTCAGACGTTTCAGTCCAACGATTATCCCCTCCTACAGACCTTTTGCATCCTTCCCTCAGGACTGGCATAAAATTTGACGAAATCCACACATTAAATGATCTACATACCAAATATCCTGATGACACTATAACGATTTACACGGATGGCAGTAAACATGACGGAAGGGTAGGAGCCGCTTACGTTGTCGTCAGGCCGGATGGTGGCGTTATCACTAAAAAGCTGAAGCTGCACGACTGTTGTTCAGTGTTTCAAGCGGAACTGCTTGCTATGGATCACGCCGCCACCTGGATTGTCAACAATAATATTGAATTTGCCGCTCTTCTGTCAGACTGCAAGTCAGGTTTGGAGGAATTGACCAACCCAGATAGTTGCAATTTCTTTGCTGTAAAAATACACCACACTCTTTACAAAGCGAAGCTTATGGGATTGGAAATAAAATTTTCCTGGGTAAAAGCTCACATCGGCATCTCAGGAAATGAGTTGGCTGACTCAGCTGCTAAAGCCGCCGCACTCCTGCATAAACAACCAGACTTTCACCAAATCCCAATAAGCTTCGTCAAACATCAAAACACACTTTTGTCACAGCTAGCTTCACAAGAGTTATACACTCATTGTACACACTTAAAGTATCTTTTTCCTACTCTTGATGAGCTTCACGCTTACTTACAAGTTGTGAAACCATATTTTGTTATCACACAATTCCTCAGCAACCACGGTTACCATAAAGCCTACTTACACAGATTCAAAATCACTGAAAACGATCTGTGCCCCTGCGATAATCAAACCAGTCAAACTCTCACACATTTAATTCAAGAGTGCCCCAGATTTGGCTCTACTCGACTAAATCACGAGATTGTCGCTGGCAGCACAGATCCTTATAACATTAAGCTGATCATCGCCAAACCAACACTAATAGAATCGTTTCATGGTCACCTAAGTTACATTATTAAACACTTGAAGAATTTTAACAAATAATAGTAATTATTATTCCCGTTATACGCTTGTATAAGTACGTATACAACCTATATTATTCTAAGTACTAATATTTAGTCTGTTTATTCATTAAATAAGTTAGTTTTAAGCGAATTATTGGCTTCTAAGTTAATTAATTTGTTTCCTCTTTGTACACATTGTCACTTCTGATTTATAAACATTGACGTGTATATGTATAAATGTTAATAACTACATTATAAAAATATGAAGGATAAATTGCCTTCAATTCTGCCTTTTGCATTAGGGACATTCACATGCCACGCTAAATTACTTTAAATTTCTGGTCACTTAGAAGTTATTACTGACACTGGCAAATTTAGCTTTATAGGAAAAGTCCATTCAATGTCAAGAATAAATAAATTCATCATTATTGTAGAGACATATTTATATTGATTTAATTGGTTTTAACTAATTTTCACTTAGAATTAGAACTTGAATAGCAATTATTTTTATAAACTCATTGATTTTGAATAACTTATATTTACATATTTATGTCCTCTTCGTAAACTCCCTGATCTAACCTCAGTACAAGATTGACCATCATCACAAGAAGACGCACAAAGAATTGTCGGCAGGTCGGTGAGTGACAAAGCGAGATTTGTTGTCAACTTGTTGTCAACAAGTGGACAACTTGTGGACCACTTACAGCAAGTCGGTGACGCGGTGAAATCTGTTGTCAACAAGTGGACAACTTCTGGACCACTTACAGCAAGTCGGTGACGCGGTGAAATTTGTTGTCAACAAGTGGACAACTTGTGGACCACTGGCAGCGTGTTGACGGCAAGTTGGTGACGCGGTGGGAGTGGCCAACACTGCGGACTACTGGCGGCGTGTTGGCGACGGACTGGCGACAGGCAGGCTACAATACAGTACGCTTCTGTGACGGCTTATCGGTGACGAGCTTACAACAATGGACGCTTACACTCAAACGGATCAAACTACTTCTGCGTTCACCGACATGGGCACACAGACAGCAGCGGATGTTATACCAGAGGAGTGCAGAACATGTTCAAAAATATTACCAGAATATGAAGCCATGAAGGCTGCTGCCGTGAATCTGGTTGAGGTCATGCTAGGAACCAAATGCAGAAACACGCCATTCTACCAACATCAGGTACAATTAGCTAGTCCATGCGCATCTACCTACGACGATATTCACGACTGTCCAACTAGGCTTCCTTCACCCATGCAGCAGCAGACCGGCGCGGAACAACTTAACGCGGGGCACTCCTCAGCTGCACTGCCGCGAGTCGCCGCCCAGCAAACAGCACATGAAACACCATCGACCTCAGGTGCACAACCGACAAATATTGCCCCATCGAGTACTACCATAGAGGCGAAAGGAAAGGGCATGGGGAAAGGCAAAGGGAAAGCAGGCTCGCAGTGCGTATTATGCGGCGTATTCTACACAAGCCGAAATATAATACGGCATTTCAAATTAAAACACCCCTCGTACATGGGGGGAAAAGTCAAAGACCACCCAGAGTACCCACGCCTGTACCATTACAAAACCATAATACCTAGAGATACTTGCCCGAAAGGAAACCGCCCTCCCCCTTCCTTACTCAAAGGAGTAGAAGGAGTCGATCGGAACTTCTTACGCCTGGCATCGCCATCACCTTCATCGTCATCCGAATCATCCGAAGCATAATAATGCAGGAACAAATTAACTTGTAATTAAGTAATATTATTAATATTTAAGAAAAATTGCTGTAACTCTCGTTCACATCTAAGAGATGTGAGTTTTCTAACCTTGTGTATGTAATTAGATAATTAAGTGGTAATATAATGACTTAGCTTTTCACATTTAAATAATGTAGATAATAATAGTAGAAATAATTATAGTTGTATAAAATAGTGTAGTAAGCACAATTTTGTAAACAAAATAAGGAAAAAAGAAAAAAAAAAAAAAAAAAATAGAAAAGAATGTATATAATAATCACAAAAAAAAAAAAGTATATATATGAAAGGAAAAAAAAAGAAGAATAATCATATCCAAAAAAAAAAAAAAAAACAAACAAACAAAAAAAAAAAAAAAAAAAGAGGAAAGGAATGTGCTAAATAGTTAAGTTACTTAAGTCTAAAATTGTAAACCACTAAACGAAAAACGGTCTCCATTGTCTAACGCTGAATTAATAATATTATTTATAAAATATTTATTTTACTTTATTTCTTATTTATTCTACATATAGGTATCAAATAAAGCCGTTTCAGTGCCTATTTATTTCATGCAAACTTAAATTACACAATTATAGATTATATACATCTAATATATATTAACAATATAATAAACATACTTCTATCACCACACTCACAATAGAACAACACTAAAACTCTCGCTCACAAACACTATCACAACATATCTATCCAAAGTGTATTCCACTAGCGCGGAGGATAGATATTTCATATCAGTCTACATTTCGAATAGGATGCAATCCTATAAAAAAAAAAAAAAAAAAAACCTAACCTAACCTAACCTAACCTAACCTAACCTAACCTAACCTAACCTAACCTAACCTAACCTAACCTAACCTAACCTAACCTAACCTAACCTAACCTAACCTAACCTAACCTAACCTAACCTAACCTAACCTAACCTAACCTAACCTAACCTAACCTAACCTAACCTAACCTAACCTAACCTAACCTAACCTAACCTAACCTAACCTAACCTAACCTAACCTAACCTAACCAGTCTCTCTCCAGCCTCCATCGAGTGCGGCACGGTGACATCGCGGCTGGTGACTTGTTGTCAACTAGTGGACGACTTGTGGACAACTAGTGACAAGTTGGTGACTTGTTGTCAACTTGTTGTCAGCTTGTTGACCACTTGTGGACGACGGGTGACATATCGTTGACTTGTTGTCAACTTGTTGACGACTTGTGGACAACGGGTGACATTTCGGTTACTTGTTGTCAACTTGTTGACGACTTGCGGACAGCGGGTGACATTTCGGTTGCTTGTTGTCAGCTTGTTGACGACTTGTGGACAGCGGGTGACATTTCGGTTACTTGTTGTCAACTTGTTGACGACTTGTGGACAGCGGGTGACATTTCGGTTACTTGTTGTCAACTTGTTGACGACTTGTGGACAGCGGGTGACATCTTCGGTTGCTTGTTGTCAACTTGTTGACGACTTGTGGACGGCGGGTGACTTTTCGGTTGCTTGTTGTCAACTTGTTGACGACTTGTGGACAACGGGTGACATTTCGGTTACTTGTTGTCTACTTGTTGGAGACTTGTCGTCGACTGGTGACTTCCGGACGATTTGTTGACCGCTCGGACTTCGAATCTCGGACTTGTTGATACTGCGAATTATCAGTGACTCGGTGACGTGTGTGCATTTAGTTGTTTGTCTAGTGCCTTACAATAGTGGAAAGTGATTTTGGTCTCAGTGTTATGTGCCTAGGATTTTGGTGATCATGGCGTCTGCCTCTGTGGCCATGGGTAACACCCAGGATTCCACCATGCTGCAGGATCATTCTTTAGGCGACAAGGACGGTGAAAATCTCAGAGGCAATTCAGGTATTCCTAGCTTAGTTAACGTAGAAGCGGGAGGCGAGGATGAAAATCTAGACGATGAATATTCGTCTATTATTGATGACCCGGCATCAAATTTCAAAGATTCTATCTTTAACATAACTAAGTCTATCAAAACAAAGTTGACGGAGGGTAAGAGCGTCACTAAAGCCAATAAAGAGGCAATAATCCAACTTCTTATTGATATTCAACTACAAACTACAGCTTTTATTTCAGCATCTGCTGGGTCTTCCACCCCTTCGCACCACACCGCTCTTGACCGTGGTACAGTAGCAATTATCAAGGATACAATCAAGGAAGAAGTCTCCAGGATACAGCGTACTGTCGAACGCACAATCCAGCAAAGTATTTCACAAAATGACTCCCAACCTAAAGAATCATACGCTTCGGTTGCCTCAAAACAAACTCAAAAAGAACCTATTATTCCCTCCACTAAGCCCGCTTTAATTATCTCCGCTAAAAAGGAGGGCTCAGACCCTTCCGAGACCATACAAGCATGGAGAAGGAGTGTATCATTCAAAGACACAAATTTCTCTCCAGCAGGCATAAAGCGTGTCTCAAACAATAAGATACGCGTGGAGTTCGACAGTATTGAGCACCGGGACATAACACTTCAGAAGATCAATAGCCCCGATAACGAGATTACCGCCGAGATTTCCAAAAAGCTCAAACCTATGATCATTCTTAAAGGGATATCTGAATCGATTCCCCATGATGAACTTGTAGACATCTTACGCAACCAAAATGAGACAATTAAAAACTTTCCATCAGAACAAGATATTGTTTTCAGGTTCAAAAAGGGCAATAGGAACCCAAACCTCTACAATGCGGTTTTAATTGTCACTCCTGCCCTTTGGCGATCTATTATCTCTGCTGGCAAACTCAATGTTGATCACCAGAGGATTCACGTTGAGGAGTATGTCCCTCTGCTCCAATGCTTCAAATGTCTACAGTTCGGTCACACTAGAGTCCGATGCACCCAAGAGGACTCTATCTGCTCACACTGCTCATCAATGACACACAGCTTCAAAAACTGTCCCTTTAAGATGGACAATAGCAAAATAAACTGTTATAACTGCACGGAACATCTTAAGAGACACGACATTGGTTCAATTCAACCAAACCATAGCGCTACTTCAAACACTTGCCCAAGAGTCTCTTTTATGACTGAAAAATTAAGGAACCGAATTGATTATGGATTGTAACACAGACAACAGAAACGTCAATCCAACTATTAAATCTTACAACTGTTTGCAAGTTAACTTAGGGCGCGGTAGAAACGCTACCCATGAACTTTTAGTTCATATTGACAAAAACAACATTGACATTATTTTTATCAGTGAACCCTACACTGGGAAAAACAACACTATGAGGAATGTTCCTGGATATATTACTTACCAGTTCCCTTCACAAACTGTTACTAAATCTTGTGTTCTGATCAAAGAAAACATAGCCAGCACTATTGGCATTAGTGACACATCTGACTCTAACTTGTGCATTGTCAAAATAAACAATAAAAGTAGCAATAGTATTTATATCATATCTGTTTATATCGAACCACGTTCTGATGACAATAATACACTCCTCAAATTAGACAACTTTCTCCAAAAAACAGCAGGGTCAAAACACCTTATTTGCGGTGACTTCAACGGCTGGCACAGCCTTTGGGGCTCAACCAGCAATAACCGTCGAGGCAATCAGGTGGTAGATTTCATAACTGTGAATAATCTTAATGTATGTAATTTGGGAACACACCCCACTTTTGAAACAACAACACATGGACAGTACAGATCATCTATAATCGACCTCACTCTCGTTAGTAATTTAAACACTACTCAAATCACTGACTGGAAAGTTGATTCTACCATATGTCCGTCATCGGAACACAATGCAATCAGTTTCACAGCATCTTTTGGTAAAATACCATTTTCAAAAAACATTAAATTATCTACCTTTAGATACAACACAACTATGGTCAAATGGAACGACATTAAAGACGAATTTACGAGCGAATTGAAAAAGACCCTACCATCTAACGTTGATATTAAAGCATTAAACAAACCTGAATTAAACAAACACATATCTAACATCACACGCTCCATCACAAAAACATGCGATAAACTCTTACCTCGATCGTCCGGCTTCAGTCACCGAGCACCCTGGTGGAACGAGGACCTGGAAGAAATGAAGAAGAAAGTCATTTACGTACATCATAAACTTCGTAAACATAAACGACGTCGCCTCCCAACTGATGATCTTATTGAAGAAAGGAATAAGCTAAAAAAAGAATACACAGATGCAATTAACAACGCCTCGACAGACAATTTCAGAGAGTTCTGCAGTAAACAGAAGAAAGAGGATGTATACTCCATCACTAATAGAATTATTAAAACTCGACCCATCACCCAACCTCCCTCGACTTTAAAATTAGATAATGGAACATACACTACAGACCCTCTTAGTACCGCTAATGCCCTACTCAATAAATTCTACCCAGACGATACCCCCGACTACACTGATCATCAAAAATACCTTAGTTCGTTAATGCAAGAGCCCTTAAATACGCCAAACGAACCACCTTTTACTATTACAGAAATATTACAATGCCTCCATTCAACTAATCATAAAAAAGCGCCAGGGCTAGATCATCTTACAGCAGACATCTGCCTGCAGTTTGCTAAGGCTTTTCCGGATATTATTAAGGATGTAATGAACCGTTGTCTCGAACTAGAGTACTTTCCTGAAGTCTGGAAAGTAGCTTATGCTAAAATAATCCCTAAACCTAACAAGTCTGACTACACCGAGACATCCTCCTACAGACCCATAGGGCTTTTAAATGTTTTTGGAAAGGTTCTCGAAAAACTTCTAATCAATCGACTCAATTTTCATATGAATAAGACAAATAACTCTTGTAATAGACAATTCGGCTTTAAGCAACAGATCTCTACAGTCGATGCCATCAGCAATGCTTTAGGTGTAGTCAATAACGCTTTATTAAGTAAAGAACATGTTATAGCTGTTTCGTTAGACATAAAATCCGCCTTTGATCACGCTTGGTGGCCGGCTGTCTTTTACAGACTAAGAAATAGTAATTGCCCTGCAAATATCTACAAAACTCTTCTCAGTTACGTTGACAACAGAAAAGTGCACATAAACCTCGCAGACTGTCAAGTTGGAAAATTAATGACAAAAGGCTGTATCCAGGGCTCAGTTTGCGGTCCCACTTTGTGGAACCTCATCCTTGACGAACTCCTGGACATCGAATTACCGGACGGATGTCATCTTCAAGCATACGCAGATGATGTCTTGTTGATTACACACTCTAAGAACACCACTGATCTGGAACACAAAACAAACACTGTTCTATCTAAAATTGCAGCATGGGGTAACTCGGTGAAATTGAAATTCGGTCCAGACAAGACACAAATTATCGGATTTACAAAAAAGTCAAATAAATGCAAAATTTACTTTGAAAGCAGAAAAATTTGTTTTGTGAACCAGATAAAATTCCTTGGAATAATAATCGACAATAAACAAAGGTTCATCAAGCACTGTGAATATATTATGGACAAGTCTCAAAAACTCTTCAACAAACTTGTGACATTTGTTAGACCCACGTGGGGAGTTCAACCAGAAAACATAAAAATAATATATCAGCAAGTTATTGAACCTATTATCAGTTATGGAGCTAGTATTTGGTCAACAGCATTAAAGTATAAATTCGTAAATAACAAATTATTATCACTCCAAAGGCTTTTTGCCATAAAAATAATCCAAGGCTTTCGCACTATCAGTACACCCACTGCAATTTCAATAGCTCGCCTTACTCCACTCCCAGCAAAAATACTGGAAATAGCTGATATACAGCAATCAAAACATCAAGGATTCTCCAAATTTCTGCCGTCAGACGTTTCAGTCCAACGATTATCCCCTCCTACAGACCTTTTGCATCCTTCCCTCAGGACTGGCATAAAATTTGACGAAATCCACACATTAAATGATCTACATACCAAATATCCTGATGACACTATAACGATTTACACGGATGGCAGTAAACATGACGGAAGGGTAGGAGCCGCTTACGTTGTCGTCAGGCCGGATGGTGGCGTTATCACTAAAAAGCTGAAGCTGCACGACTGTTGTTCAGTGTTTCAAGCGGAACTGCTTGCTATGGATCACGCCGCCACCTGGATTGTCAACAATAATATTAAATTTGCCGCTCTTCTGTCAGACTGCAAGTCAGGTTTGGAGGAATTGACCAACCCAGATAGTTGCAATTTCTTTGCTGTAAAAATACACCACACTCTTTACAAAGCGAAGCTTATGGGATTGGAAATAAAATTTTCCTGGGTAAAAGCTCACATCGGCATCTCAGGAAATGAGTTGGCTGACTCAGCTGCTAAAGCCGCCGCACTCCTGCATAAACAACCAGACTTTCACCAAATCCCAATAAGCTTCGTCAAACATCAAAACACACTTTTGTCACAGCTAGCTTCACAAGAGTTATACACTCATTGTACACACTTAAAGTATCTTTTTCCTACTCTTGATGAGCTTCACGCTTACTTACAAGTTGTGAAACCATATTTTGTTATCACACAATTCCTCAGCAACCACGGTTACCATAAAGCCTACTTACACAGATTCAAAATCACTGAAAACGATCTGTGCCCCTGCGATAATCAAACCAGTCAAACTCTCACACATTTAATTCAAGAGTGCCCCAGATTTGGCTCTACTCGACTAAATCACGAGATTGTCGCTGGCAGCACAGATCCTTATAACATTAAGCTGATCATCGCCAAACCAACACTAATAGAATCGTTTCATGGTCACCTAAGTTACATTATTAAACACTTGAAGAATTTTAACAAATAATAGTAATTATTATTCCCGTTATACGCTTGTATAAGTACGTATACAACCTATATTATTCTAAGTACTAATATTTAGTCTGTTTATTCATTAAATAAGTTAGTTTTAAGCGAATTATTGGCTTCTAAGTTAATTAATTTGTTTCCTCTTTGTACACATTGTCACTTCTGATTTATAAACATTGACGTGTATATGTATAAATGTTAATAACTACATTATAAAAATATGAAGGATAAATTGCCTTCAATTCTGCCTTTTGCATTAGGGACATTCACATGCCACGCTAAATTACTTTAAATTTCTGGTCACTTAGAAGTTATTACTGACACTGGCAAATTTAGCTTTATAGGAAAAGTCCATTCAATGTCAAGAATAAATAAATTCATCATTATTGTAGAGACATATTTATATTGATTTAATTGGTTTTAACTAATTTTCACTTAGAATTAGAACTTGAATAGCAATTTTTTTTATAAACTCATTGATTTTGAATAACTTATATTTACATATTTATGTCCTCTTCGTAAACTCCCTGATCTAACCTCAGTACAAGATTGACCATCATCACAAGAAGACGCACAAAGAATTGTCGGCAGGTCGGTGAGTGACAAAGCGAGATTTGTTGTCAACTTGTTGTCAACAAGTGGACAACTTGTGGACCACTTACAGCAAGTCGGTGACGCGGTGAAATCTGTTGTCAACAAGTGGACAACTTCTGGACCACTTACAGCAAGTCGGTGACGCGGTGAAATTTGTTGTCAACAAGTGGACAACTTGTGGACCACTGGCAGCGTGTTGACGGCAAGTTGGTGACGCGGTGGGAGTGGCCAACACTGCGGACTACTGGCGGCGTGTTGGCGACGGACTGGCGACAGGCAGGCTACAATACAGTACGCTTCTGTGACGGCTTATCGGTGACGAGCTTACAACAATGGACGCTTACACTCAAACGGATCAAACTACTTCTGCGTTCACCGACATGGGCACACAGACAGCAGCGGATGTTATACCAGAGGAGTGCAGAACATGTTCAAAAATATTACCAGAATATGAAGCCATGAAGGCTGCTGCCGTGAATCTGGTTGAGGTCATGCTAGGAACCAAATGCAGAAACACGCCATTCTACCAACATCAGGTACAATTAGCTAGTCCATGCGCATCTACCTACGACGATATTCACGACTGTCCAACTAGGCTTCCTTCACCCATGCAGCAGCAGACCGGCGCGGAACAACTTAACGCGGGGCACTCCTCAGCTGCACTGCCGCGAGGCGCCGCCCAGCAAACAGCACATGAAACACCATCGACCTCAGGTGCACAACCGACAAATATTGCCCCATCGAGTACTACCATAGAGGCGAAAGGAAAGGGCATGGGGAAAGGCAAAGGGAAAGCAGGCTCGCAGTGCGTATTATGCGGCGTATTCTACACAAGCCGAAATATAATACGGCATTTCAAATTAAAACACCCCTCGTACATGGGGGGAAAAGTCAAAGACCACCCAGAGTACCCACGCTTGTACCATTACAAAACCATAATACCTAGAGATACTTGCCCGAAAGGAAACCGCCCTCCCCCTTCCTTACTCAAAGGAGTAGAAGGAGTCGATCGGAACTTCTTACGCCTGGCATCGCCATCACCTTCATCGTCATCCGAATCATCCGAAGCATAATAATGCAGGAACAAATTAACTTGTAATTAAGTAATATTATTAATATTTAAGAAAAATTGCTGTAACTCTCGTTCACATCTAAGAGATGTGAGTTTTCTAACCTTGTGTATGTAATTAGATAATTAAGTGGTAATATAATGACTTAGCTTTTCACATTTAAATAATGTAGATAATAATAGTAGAAATAATTATAGTTGTATAAAATAGTGTAGTAAGCACAATTTTGTAAACAAAATAAGGAAAAAAGAAAAAAAAAAAAAAAAAAAAAATAGAAAAGAATGTATATAATAATCACAAAAAAAAAAAAAAAGTATATATATGAAAGGAAAAAAAAAGAAGAATAATCATATCCAAAAAAAAAAAAAAAAAAAACAAACAAAAAAAAAAAAAAAAAAAGAGGAAAGGAATGTGCTAAATAGTTAAGTTACTTAAGTCTAAAATTGTAAACCACTAAACGAAAAACGGTCTCCATTGTCTAACGCTGAATTAATAATATCATTTATAAAATATTTATTTTACTTTATTTCTTATTTATTCTACATATAGGTATCAAATAAAGCCGTTTCAGTGCCTATTTATTTCATGCAAACTTATATTACACAATTATAGATTATATACATCTAATATATATTAACAATATAATAAACATACTTCTATCACCACACTCACAATAGAACAACACTAAAACTCTCGCTCACAAACACTATCACAACATATCTATCCAAAGTGTATTCCACTAGCGCGGAGGATAGATATTTCATATCAGTCTACATTTCGAATAGGATGCAATCCTATTATTAAAAAAAAAAAACCTAACCTAACCTAACCTAACCTAACCTAACCTAACCTAACCTAACCTAACCTAACCTAACCTAACCTAACCTAACCTAACCTGCAGTTGAACCAGTGGTGCTGTACGCCGCAAGTGCATGGGCTCCTGCTGCAAACAAACAGGGCATAAGAAAAAAGCTGAACTCAGTGCAGCGTAGCTTTGCACAGAAGATGTGCAAAGCATACAGGACGACCTCCCTGAACTCGACACTGGTGTTGGCGGGGTTACTTCCCCTAGACCTAAGGATCCGAGAAGTGGCCGCGTTATATGAGACCAAGAAGGGAATGCCTCACCCGGCGCTAGGAGATCGGGAGGTCGAGAAGCCTGGATCAGCACTGAAAGCCCCTCACCCAGCCAGCAAGACCAAGCTCAAGCTCGAACGCCTGGAAGACATCGAGCAATACAATGAGAGCTCCAAGCACCAAGTGCGAATATTCACAGACGGGAGCAAGATTGGAGGTCGGGTCGGTGCTGCGTTCACTCTGATGAGTGGCGAGACCGAAGTGCGGGCCCTCAAGCTTGCTCTCCCCACATATAGCACTGTCTACCAGGCGGAACTTCTCGCGCTGAATCGGGCCGTTAAAGAAATGACAAAGAGACCCGAAAGGGACTTTGCCATTATTAGTGACTCTATGGCGGCTCTCCAGACTGTAGCAAACCCTGATGCCCTCCATCCCCTTGCAATCGAAACAAGGGAAAACATAAAAGTTGCCCTTACCCAGGGCAAAGATGTTACTTTATCCTGGATAAAGGCCCACATAGGACTGGAGGGAAACGAAAGAGCAGACGCCCTTGCTAAGGAAGCCGCCACGGGGTCAAAGAAAAAGCCCGACTACGATGCGTGTCCTGTCTCATTCGTGAAGCGTGTCATCCGTTGGGACACGCTGAACGAATGGGATAGAAGATATTCAGAAGGGGAAACAGCAACTACTACCAAGCTGTTTTTCCCGAGTGCAGTAGCGGCGTACAGTACGACCAGAAAAATAAAAATTAATAAGCACCTAACACAAGCACTTACAGGGCATGGTGGGTTCTCCGAGTACTTGACAAAGTTTAAGTGCAAGGAGAACCCGTCATGCACCTGCGATCCTGACAAGGGCGAGACAATCGAACACTTGATCCCGTAGTTTAGAATAGGAATGACAGAATGAAAGAGAAGATGGATATAAGTACGAGAAGCATAGATGCGAGAACTAGTATGACAAAGAGAAATAGAATGAAAGAATAGAATAGAGTCGAACCCCTTCAGGGTTAAGAAATTTAAATAAAATTGCTAACATGATATCTGTTCATAAAAGGCTTTGGTTCGATCCAAAGGGAAAGTATTAAAAAAAAAAAAAAAAAAAAAAAAAAAAAAAAAAAAAAAAAAAAAAAAAAAAAACCTAACCTAACCTAACCTAACCTAACCTAACCTAACCTAACCTAACCTAACCTAACCTAACCTAACCTAACCTAACCTAACCTAACCTAACCTAACCTAACCTAACCTAACCTAACCTAACCTAACCTAACCTAACCTAACCTAACCTAACCTAACCTAACCTAACCTAACCTAACCTAACCTAACCTAACCTAACCTAACCTAACCTAACCTAACCTAACCTAACCTAACCTAACCTAACCTAACCTAACCTAACCTAACCTAACCAGTCTCTCTCCAGCCTCCATCGAGTGCGGCACGGTGACATCGCGGCTGGTGACTTGTTGTCAACTAGTGGACGACTTGTGGACAACTAGTGACAAGTTGGTGACTTGTTGTCAACTTGTTGTCAGCTTGTTGACCACTTGTGGACGACGGGTGACATATCGTTGACTTGTTGTCAACTTGTTGACGACTTGTGGACAACGGGTGACATTTCGGTTACTTGTTGTCAACTTGTTGACGACTTGCGGACAGCGGGTGACATTTCGGTTGCTTGTTGTCAGCTTGTTGACGACTTGTGGACAGCGGGTGACATTTCGGTTACTTGTTGTCAACTTGTTGACGACTTGTGGACAGCGGGTGACATTTCGGTTACTTGTTGTCAACTTGTTGACGACTTGTGGACAGCGGGTGACATCTTCGGTTGCTTGTTGTCAACTTGTTGACGACTTGTGGACGGCGGGTGACTTTTCGGTTGCTTGTTGTCAACTTGTTGACGACTTGTGGACAACGGGTGACATTTCGGTTACTTGTTGTCTACTTGTTGGAGACTTGTCGTCGACTGGTGACTTCCGGACGATTTGTTGACCGCTCGGACTTCGAATCTCGGACTTGTTGATACTGCGAATTATCAGTGACTCGGTGACGTGTGTGCATTTAGTTGTTTGTCTAGTGCCTTACAATAGTGGAAAGTGATTTTGGTCTCAGTGTTATGTGCCTAGGATTTTGGTGATCATGGCGTCTGCCTCTGTGGCCATGGGTAACACCCAGGATTCCACCATGCTGCAGGATCATTCTTTAGGCGACAAGGACGGTGAAAATCTCAGAGGCAATTCAGGTATTCCTAGCTTAGTTAACGTAGAAGCGGGAGGCGAGGATGAAAATCTAGACGATGAATATTCGTCTATTATTGATGACCCGGCATCAAATTTCAAAGATTCTATCTTTAACATAACTAAGTCTATCAAAACAAAGTTGACGGAGGGTAAGAGCGTCACTAAAGCCAATAAAGAGGCAATAATCCAACTTCTTATTGATATTCAACTACAAACTACAGCTTTTATTTCAGCATCTGCTGGGTCTTCCACCCCTTCGCACCACACCGCTCTTGACCGTGGTACAGTAGCAATTATCAAGGATACAATCAAGGAAGAAGTCTCCAGGATACAGCGTACTGTCGAACGCACAATCCAGCAAAGTATTTCACAAAATGACTCCCAACCTAAAGAATCATACGCTTCGGTTGCCTCAAAACAAACTCAAAAAGAACCTATTATTCCCTCCACTAAGCCCGCTTTAATTATCTCCGCTAAAAAGGAGGGCTCAGACCCTTCCGAGACCATACAAGCATGGAGAAGGAGTGTATCATTCAAAGACACAAATTTCTCTCCAGCAGGCATAAAGCGTGTCTCAAACAATAAGATACGCGTGGAGTTCGACAGTATTGAGCACCGGGACATAACACTTCAGAAGATCAATAGCCCCGATAACGAGATTACCGCCGAGATTTCCAAAAAGCTCAAACCTATGATCATTCTTAAAGGGATATCTGAATCGATTCCCCATGATGAACTTGTAGACATCTTACGCAACCAAAATGAGACAATTAAAAACTTTCCATCAGAACAAGATATTGTTTTCAGGTTCAAAAAGGGCAATAGGAACCCAAACCTCTACAATGCGGTTTTAATTGTCACTCCTGCCCTTTGGCGATCTATTATCTCTGCTGGCAAACTCAATGTTGATCACCAGAGGATTCACGTTGAGGAGTATGTCCCTCTGCTCCAATGCTTCAAATGTCTACAGTTCGGTCACACTAGAGTCCGATGCACCCAAGAGGACTCTATCTGCTCACACTGCTCATCAATGACACACAGCTTCAAAAACTGTCCCTTTAAGATGGACAATAGCAAAATAAACTGTTATAACTGCACGGAACATCTTAAGAGACACGACATTGGTTCAATTCAACCAAACCATAGCGCTACTTCAAACACTTGCCCAAGAGTCTCTTTTATGACTGAAAAATTAAGGAACCGAATTGATTATGGATTGTAACACAGACAACAGAAACGTCAATCCAACTATTAAATCTTACAACTGTTTGCAAGTTAACTTAGGGCGCGGTAGAAACGCTACCCATGAACTTTTAGTTCATATTGACAAAAACAACATTGACATTATTTTTATCAGTGAACCCTACACTGGGAAAAACAACACTATGAGGAATGTTCCTGGATATATTACTTACCAGTTCCCTTCACAAACTGTTACTAAATCTTGTGTTCTGATCAAAGAAAACATAGCCAGCACTATTGGCATTAGTGACACATCTGACTCTAACTTGTGCATTGTCAAAATAAACAATAAAAGTAGCAATAGTATTTATATCATATCTGTTTATATCGAACCACGTTCTGATGACAATAATACACTCCTCAAATTAGACAACTTTCTCCAAAAAACAGCAGGGTCAAAACACCTTATTTGCGGTGACTTCAACGGCTGGCACAGCCTTTGGGGCTCAACCAGCAATAACCGTCGAGGCAATCAGGTGGTAGATTTCATAACTGTGAATAATCTTAATGTATGTAATTTGGGAACACACCCCACTTTTGAAACAACAACACATGGACAGTACAGATCATCTATAATCGACCTCACTCTCGTTAGTAATTTAAACACTACTCAAATCACTGACTGGAAAGTTGATTCTACCATATGTCCGTCATCGGAACACAATGCAATCAGTTTCACAGCATCTTTTGGTAAAATACCATTTTCAAAAAACATTAAATTATCTACCTTTAGATACAACACAACTATGGTCAAATGGAACGACATTAAAGACGAATTTACGAGCGAATTGAAAAAGACCCTACCATCTAACGTTGATATTAAAGCATTAAACAAACCTGAATTAAACAAACACATATCTAACATCACACGCTCCATCACAAAAACATGCGATAAACTCTTACCTCGATCGTCCGGCTTCAGTCACCGAGCACCCTGGTGGAACGAGGACCTGGAAGAAATGAAGAAGAAAGTCATTTACGTACATCATAAACTTCGTAAACATAAACGACGTCGCCTCCCAACTGATGATCTTATTGAAGAAAGGAATAAGCTAAAAAAAGAATACACAGACGCAATTAACAACGCCTCGACAGACAATTTCAGAGAGTTCTGCAGTAAACAGAAGAAAGAGGATGTATACTCCATCACTAATAGAATTATTAAAACTCGACCCATCACCCAACCTCCCTCGACTTTAAAATTAGATAATGGAACATACACTACAGACCCTCTTAGTACCGCTAATGCCCTACTCAATAAATTCTACCCAGACGATACCCCCGACTACACTGATCATCAAAAATACCTTAGTTCGTTAATGCAAGAGCCCTTAAATACGCCAAACGAACCACCTTTTACTATTACAGAAATATTACAATGCCTCCATTCAACTAATCATAAAAAAGCGCCAGGGCCAGATCATCTTACAGCAGACATCTGCCTGCAGTTTGCTAAGGCTTTTCCGGATATTATTAAGGATGTAATGAACCGTTGTCTCGAACTAGAGTACTTTCCTGAAGTCTGGAAAGTAGCTTATGCTAAAATAATCCCTAAACCTAACAAGTCTGACTACACCGAGACATCCTCCTACAGACCCATAGGGCTTTTAAATGTTTTTGGAAAGGTTCTCGAAAAACTTCTAATCAATCGACTCAATTTTCATATGAATAAGACAAATAACTCTTGTAATAGACAATTCGGCTTTAAGCAACAGATCTCTACAGTCGATGCCATCAGCAATGCTTTAGGTGTAGTCAATAACGCTTTATTAAGTAAAGAACATGTTATAGCTGTTTCGTTAGACATAAAATCCGCCTTTGATCACGCTTGGTGGCCGGCTGTCTTTTACAGACTAAGAAATAGTAATTGCCCTGCAAATATCTACAAAACTCTTCTCAGTTACGTTGACAACAGAAAAGTGCACATAAACCTCGCAGACTGTCAAGTTGGAAAATTAATGACAAAAGGCTGTATCCAGGGCTCAGTTTGCGGTCCCACTTTGTGGAACCTCATCCTTGACGAACTCCTGGACATCGAATTACCGGACGGATGTCATCTTCAAGCATACGCAGATGATGTCTTGTTGATTACACACTCTAAGAACACCACTGATCTGGAACACAAAACAAACACTGTTCTATCTAAAATTGCAGCATGGGGTAACTCGGTGAAATTGAAATTCGGTCCAGACAAGACACAAATTATCGGATTTACAAAAAAGTCAAATAAATGCAAAATTTACTTTGAAAGCAGAAAAATTTGTTTTGTGAACCAGATAAAATTCCTTGGAATAATAATCGACAATAAACAAAGGTTCATCAAGCACTGTGAATACGTATATATTATGGACAAGTCTCAAAAACTCTTCAACAAACTTGTGACATTTGTTAGACCCACGTGGGGAGTTCAACCAGAAAACATAAAAATAATATATCAGCAAGTTATTGAACCTATTATCAGTTATGGAGCTAGTATTTGGTCAACAGCATTAAAGTATAAATTCGTAAATAACAAATTATTATCACTCCAAAGGCTTTTTGCCATAAAAATAATCCAAGGCTTTCGCACTATCAGTACACCCACTGCAATTTCAATAGCTCGCCTTACTCCACTCCCAGCAAAAATACTGGAAATAGCTGATATACAGCAATCAAAACATCAAGGATTCTCCAAATTTCTGCCGTCAGACGTTTCAGTCCAACGATTATCCCCTCCTACAGACCTTTTGCATCCTTCCCTCAGGACTGGCATAAAATTTGACGAAATCCACACATTAAATGATCTACATACCAAATATCCTGATGACACTATAACGATTTACACGGATGGCAGTAAACATGACGGAAGGGTAGGAGCCGCTTACGTTGTCGTCAGGCCGGATGGTGGCGTTATCACTAAAAAGCTGAAGCTGCACGACTGTTGTTCAGTGTTTCAAGCGGAACTGCTTGCTATGGATCACGCCGCCACCTGGATTGTCAACAATAATATTAAATTTGCCGCTCTTCTGTCAGACTGCAAGTCAGGTTTGGAGGAATTGACCAACCCAGATAGTTGCAATTTCTTTGCTGTAAAAATACACCACACTCTTTACAAAGCGAAGCTTATGGGATTGGAAATAAAATTTTCCTGGGTAAAAGCTCACATCGGCATCTCAGGAAATGAGTTGGCTGACTCAGCTGCTAAAGCCGCCGCACTCCTGCATAAACAACCAGACTTTCACCAAATCCCAATAAGCTTCGTCAAACATCAAAACACACTTTTGTCACAGCTAGCTTCACAAGAGTTATACACTCATTGTACACACTTAAAGTATCTTTTTCCTACTCTTGATGAGCTTCACGCTTACTTACAAGTTGTGAAACCATATTTTGTTATCACACAATTCCTCAGCAACCACGGTTACCATAAAGCCTACTTACACAGATTCAAAATCACTGAAAACGATCTGTGCCCCTGCGATAATCAAACCAGTCAAACTCTCACACATTTAATTCAAGAGTGCCCCAGATTTGGCTCTACTCGACTAAATCACGAGATTGTCGCTGGCAGCACAGATCCTTATAACATTAAGCTGATCATCGCCAAACCAACACTAATAGAATCGTTTCATGGTCACCTAAGTTACATTATTAAACACTTGAAGAATTTTAACAAATAATAGTAATTATTATTCCCGTTATACGCTTGTATAAGTACGTATACAACCTATATTATTCTAAGTACTAATATTTAGTCTGTTTATTCATTAAATAAGTTAGTTTTAAGCGAATTATTGGCTTCTAAGTTAATTAATTTGTTTCCTCTTTGTACACATTGTCACTTCTGATTTATAAACATTGACGTGTATATGTATAAATGTTAATAACTACATTATAAAAATATGAAGGATAAATTGCCTTCAATTCTGCCTTTTGCATTAGGGACATTCACATGCCACGCTAAATTACTTTAAATTTCTGGTCACTTAGAAGTTATTACTGACACTGGCAAATTTAGCTTTATAGGAAAAGTCCATTCAATGTCAAGAATAAATAAATTCATCATTATTGTAGAGACATATTTATATTGATTTAATTGGTTTTAACTAATTTTCACTTAGAATTAGAACTTGAATAGCAATTTTTTTTATAAACTCATTGATTTTGAATAACTTATATTTACATATTTATGTCCTCTTCGTAAACTCCCTGATCTAACCTCAGTACAAGATTGACCATCATCACAAGAAGACGCACAAAGAATTGTCGGCAGGTCGGTGAGTGACAAAGCGAGATTTGTTGTCAACTTGTTGTCAACAAGTGGACAACTTGTGGACCACTTACAGCAAGTCGGTGACGCGGTGAAATTTGTTGTCAACAAGTGGACAACTTGTGGACCACTGGCAGCGTGTTGACGGCAAGTTGGTGACGCGGTGGGAGTGGCCAACACTGCGGACTACTGGCGGCGTGTTGGCGACGGACTGGCGACAGGCAGGCTACAATACAGTACGCTTCTGTGACGGCTTATCGGTGACGAGCTTACAACAATGGACGCTTACACTCAAACGGATCAAACTACTTCTGCGTTCACCGACATGGGCACACAGACAGCAGCGGATGTTATACCAGAGGAGTGCAGAACATGTTCAAAAATATTACCAGAATATGAAGCCATGAAGGCTGCTGCCGTGAATCTGGTTGAGGTCATGCTAGGAACCAAATGCAGAAACACGCCATTCTACCAACATCAGGTACAATTAGCTAGTCCATGCGCATCTACCTACGACGATATTCACGACTGTCCAACTAGGCTTCCTTCACCCATGCAGCAGCAGACCGGCGCGGAACAACTTAACGCGGGGCACTCCTCAGCTGCACTGCCGCGAGGCGCCGCCCAGCAAACAGCACATGAAACACCATCGACCTCAGGTGCACAACCGACAAATATTGCCCCATCGAGTACTACCATAGAGGCGAAAGGAAAGGGCATGGGGAAAGGCAAAGGGAAAGCAGGCTCGCAGTGCGTATTATGCGGCGTATTCTTCACAAGCCGAAATATAATACGGCATTTCAAATTAAAACACCCCTCGTACATGGGGGGAAAAGTCAAAGACCACCCAGAGTACCCACGCCTGTACCATTACAAAACCATAATACCTAGAGATACTTGCCCGAAAGGAAACCGCCCTCCCCCTTCCTTACTCAAAGGAGTAGAAGGAGTCGATCGGAACTTCTTACGCCTGGCATCGCCATCACCTTCATCGTCATCCGAATCATCCGAAGCATAATAATGCAGGAACAAATTAACTTGTAATTAAGTAATATTATTAATATTTAAGAAAAATTGCTGTAACTCTCGTTCACATCTAAGAGATGTGAGTTTTCTAACCTTGTGTATGTAATTAGATAATTAAGTGGTAATATAATGACTTAGCTTTTCACATTTAAATAATGTAGATAATAATAGTAGAAATAATTATAGTTGTATAAAATAGTGTAGTAAGCACAATTTTGTAAACAAAATAAGGAAAAAAGAAAAAAAAAAAAAAAAAATAGAAAAGAATGTATATAATAATCACAAAAAAAAAAAAAAGTATATATATGAAAGGAAAAAAAAAGAAGAATAATCATATCCAAAAAAAAAAAAAAAAAAAAACAAACAAACAAAAAAAAAAAAAAAAAAAAGAGGAAAGGAATGTGCTAAATAGTTAAGTTACTTAAGTCTAAAATTGTAAACCACTAAACGAAAAACGGTCTCCAATGTCTAACGCTGAATTAATAATATTATTTATAAAATATTTATTTTACTTTATTTCTTATTTATTCTACATATAGGTATCAAATAAAGCCGTTTCAGTGCCTATTTATTTCATGCAAACTTATATTACACAATTATAGATTATATACATCTAATATATATTAACAATATAATAAACATACTTCTATCACCACACTCACAATAGAACAACACTAAAACTCTCGCTCACAAACACTATCACAACATATCTATCCAAAGTGTATTCCACTAGCGCGGAGGATAGATATTTCATATCAGTCTACATTTCGAATAGGATGCAATCCTATTATTAAAAAAAAAAAAAAAAACCTAACCTAACCTAACCTAACCTAACCCTTTGCAGATCGATGTGCGCCCTGCCTACTCCCACGAATTGCGACCATATCTGTGGTGACACTTGTACGATCACATGGTTTTGAAATTCGTTCCTGGCTCTTCGTCTATACTTAACGACCAACCGCATGTTTTCTTCCTTGATGTCTTTCAGTAGATCTTGGTTCTGAACTTTGATTGCTGTTACAATTTGGTCGTCGTTCATATAGGTCATAACTTCCTTGAAAATTAGCAAAGGGTCCTTGTTTTTAACCGCTTCCACGTTTAATTGTAGGTCCGAGTTCTTAATACGGCTTGTGATCTTATCTAGTTCTTCTTTAGTGTCACAACCAAGGACTACCTTTTGATCTCTGGCCTTCCGTAGTCGTTCCACTCGAAGTCCACTCGTTTTTGCATCCACGGCCGTCCTTATTTTGTCTATGACCGCTGAGCTTGTAATGTTGTCTTCACTAGCTGATGAGATAAACACTGAGTGCAGAGGCTGCCGCACATGAGTTGTTTGTTTCGGGGCTGATACACTCTCGTTATGTAGACGCGGAGTTGCAGCCTTTTCAGCGTATGTTGGCAATTTTTTACTTCTTCCGCAACACCATCAATGCTGTTTCCAAGCTCCGTGATCTGCCCTTTAGCTTCCACGATCAGTTTTTGGTTGTCGATGACATTCCGTTTTATGTCTTCCAGTTTGACATTTAACGCGGCATGCGGTGTACGTTTTACATTGTCCACCACGTCGTGAACAATAATGTTACGCAGCTCACTGAGCTCTTGCATTACCCTCTTGTTGTCTCCTGGTTTTTGTCCCTTAGGGGATAGTGAGTGGGATCGTGATGTAAATTGTCAGTTCGTCAGTTTTGGACTTAAATTAAACTATTTACGACGTGTCAAACTTTTCATATTTGGAGACTTATTACTCCGTCACCAGACGGAAATTGAAAGTTTTGAAAACGCCGATTGCTGCGCGCACTGCTAGAGACTCTAAGTTTTTAATTTCATAATTTTGTGTTGTATATTGCGAAAGTTACAGCTGTAGAACTGTGTTTTCAGGTTTTTCAGGTTTTTCTGCTGAAATTGTTACTTTTTGCGAAAGTTGATTATTTGGTGTTCAAGTACCTGATTTGTAGATAATTATAATATTTTTTTCAAAATTTTCAGTCAACTGGTTCTAGAAATATATATTTTTTAGGGTTTTTTGTAAATTAACACAATTGTATTATTTTTAAAATTATTTTGTCATTGAAAATGTATTCTTTGATGTGTCTTGGTTAAATTTAAGCCCATACACCGAGGCTCTACCCCCTAAAATAGAGATTTTAAGCATTTCGTACATTTTTCAAAATTTCGTGAATATTTTCAAATTCATTTTTCTCAGGAACTAGAGGGCGTAGAGACCTGGTTTTTGCAAGTAATTAAAGCGCGGACCTTAATTTTGGGACTGACTCAGTTTCAGGCATTTTTGGAGCCTGAAACTTTTTTGCCCTGAAAGCCGCCTGAAACACCCATATTGGGTCGTTTGGAGCAGTGGTTCCGGAGTTATTACTAATTCAAGTCATCATTTGACAGTTGGGCAGCCATCTTGTTTTCCTTTGAGCGGCCGCTATTTTGAAACTTTAAGACCTAGGAAGCTGAAATTTGATATCTAGGCTCTGGGGCTTTTACACTGTCCGTGTTCTTACTTTCAGGCGGTTCCGACGCTGAAATTTTCAGGCTCCTGAAAAGGGGCATGCCCATTTCAGGGGCAAGATCTGCAAAAATAAATTGTAACAAACCCAAACACCAAGGTTCTGCGACTACGGGAACCGGCGCTACAGTCCCTCAAACACACGATTTGACAGTTCTGACGGCCATTTTGAATTTACTTAAACAGTCGTAGCGCGCGAACCAGAAGTCGTAGAGAACCAGGAGTAGCGTCATTGTACTTGGTCAATCGCTCTCTTTCGGTACATTATCTTTTCCATTCAGTAAGACTCCCCTCAAAATCTGAAATTTTCAGGTTTTCAATTTCAGTCAGACCTAAATCAGAGGAACGGCCTTGGCGAGAGCTAAACTCTGACACCAAGATTGTTGAAATCGGACGGCGGGTTCAGGAGTTACAGCTGGTTGTACATTTTTGGCGGCCATCTTGTTTAATGTACGAGATTTTTCAAACCTGCATAGCTCCGGAACCAAAAGTCCTAGAAGGCCAGTAGAGGTGTCATTTTAAAGGGCTTGCTAAGTGCTTCCAATTAATTTTATTAAATAAGCTCTACGTAGAGTATATCGTAAAATCCCTGTAATTCGGTAACTAACAGAGCTATTGAAAAATTTTTTTTCACTTTCATATTTAGAATATTAGAGCAATTGTCGGGAGTGATTTTCTTTGCTTCGTTGAGATAACTTTTGATCTGAGGGGCCTTGCTTTGTGAACCCATTTTACTGTCTCTATACTCTTTGTGACAGGCGCAATCATGTCAACTACTAGTTCTACCTCAGCCAGCAGCAGAGGAGGAAAAGTAAAAAAGAGTGCGGCTGTCCCACAGGCAAAAAATAAACTTCCAGCACACAAGCCTCTCCCACATATTGCAGTACCTACTCACCCCACTAAATTAATCCAGAAAAAACCTGCAGGAAGCAAACCTGTCCCGGAGGCTGATGAGCTTAGTAAAGCGGGACGCCCTAATCCTGACAGACGATCGGATTCGCTGAGGTCACAGAATCAGCTGCAGCCTAGCAACGGTCAACAGAGTGGCCATTGCGACACGGAACGGCAAATAATTGCAGAAGGTAACGACCAGATGGAACCGGGATGCATGTCGCACAACGAAACTAGCCGCCTTGACTCTATTGCAGAAACTCCACTCACGTCAACGCCATTTCCCAAAAATGCTGTCGCTGCGGAGGGAAAAGAATACGAAAGTCAAACAGTACACAAGTGAGGAAGACACAGAAACACTACTCACCAATGCTGAGGACAATGACGAAAATAATGGCTCGCGACCTGCGGGACCCTACCCCTTAGTTATAGAAGACTACCTTAAAGCTAAGGAAGAGTTTATAGATAGCATTGAAAAAACTATAACGAAAAGTTGGAAAGATCTTCTTACGAGGCAGCAGAAAGAAAATGTATGGCAACACACCTACAGGATCATTAAAGCAACTTCAAATCGTGAGGAAGACAAGCTACTAAAATCACCAACTGGGGAGCTTCTTTCTGAGACAGATTCTGCGGAACTTCTGGCCACCACTTTTTATCCGGAGGACGATGCCGAAACTGATTCGGAGGGGCAAAGGAGCATTCAAAACAAAGCTGCAAAAATTAAGGATGAACTCGCTGACTTACCAGCGGGCACTCTTTTGCCATTTACTGAACATGAGGTGGAATAAGTGCTTCGAAACATGAACCCCAAAAAGGCACCAGGAGCAGACGGCCTAACATCTGACATTTGCACCAATGCGTATAAAGCAAATCCTGCGGTTTTATTGGCAATTTTTAATAAATGCCTAGAACTGGGCCTATTTCCTGAATGCTGGAAGATAGCGACAATCAGAGTCATACCAAAGCCGGGAAAATCGGACTACTCTCAACCAAAGTCATACAGACCTATCGGTCTCCTGCCTGTGCTGGGAAAAATATTGGAGAAACTTTTCGTTAATAGACTTCAATGGAGCCTTGGTAATGGTCAGAAACTCTCTACCTACCAATACGGGATTACGCCACAAAGGAGTACAGAAGATGCACTTTACGATGCGCTGACTGTTATACGGGAAGGTATACGCGATAAAGAGATAGTTGTGGTGCTATCACTTGACATTGAAGGCGCGTTTGATAATGCATGGTGGCCGGTTATTATAAAAGAACTAAAAGAAAAAGAAGTGGACAACGTGCTTTTGAGATTGGTGTGCAGTTACCTGTCCGAAAGGAAGGTAGCGGTGCAGTATGCTGGAAAAATAATAACCAAGTCTACAAACAAAGGCTGCATTCAAGGATCAACATGTGGGCCTATATTATGGAATGTTCAACTGAATCCTCTACTGGAGGCCACACAGCGCCTAAAGTGTCATGTTCAAGCATTTGCTGACGATATACTGATTATTGGGGAAGGGAAAACAGCGCAAGTAGTTGAGAAGGAAATCAATGACACGCTAACCATTGTAGCTGAGTGAGGTTTTAAGCACAAAATGAAGTTTGCACCCCATAAAACACAAGTAATGCTAGTCACCAAAAAACTCAAGTTTGACTATCCCAAAATCGTAATGGAAAGAACGACCCTGAATTACACGGATAACTTGAAAGTGCTGGGCCTCACAATTGACGGCAACTTATCCTTTAAGCCGCACTTGGACAACGCCTGCCTGAAGGCCATGAACATATATAAAATGATTTCCAGAGCTGCAAGAGCACAATGGGGCCTGAACTCCGAAATACTACGACTTCTCTATTTAGCAGTGGTGGAGCCCACAATTCTCTACGCATCCGCATGCTGGGCAGACACACTTAAGAAAGCGTGCAATGAAGTCATCATGAAAAAAATGACCAGATTGTTCAGTATTAAAATAAGTAAAACTCACAGAACAGCTTCGCTAACATCAAGCACCCTATTGGCACAGATTTTACCACTTACTTTGAGGGCAAAGGAGAATGCAAAAATTTTCCAAATAAAGCGAGGAAAAGCAATGGAGAGTCTACCAGGTAGAGATTTGGAAAAAAGAGCTAGTCCCTTTTGGCTTCCACATCCAGCCTATAGATGTTTTATCCAATACGGCACGATAGAGAGCCAGGAAGACGTCAATTCGATTTCCAACGGTTACGTGAACATCTATACCGACGGCAGTAAAATAGAGGGCAAAGTAGGTGCAGCAGTTTCATGCTGGAAAGAACCAGAGGAAACAAAAAAGTTCTTAATCCGTCTCGAAAGTTATTGCTCTGTATATCAAGCTGAATTATCAGCCATTCTTAGGGCCCTGGAGTATTTGGCTGATAGCAATAACAATCTTAAGCATGCAAATATCATTAGCGACTCTCGATCCTCTCTTGACAGTATTAGCGACCCATCATCTTTAAACCCAATAGTGGTGGAGATTCGTGAAAAAATCGCGACTTTAAAATCAAATGGAGGAGACGTGCAACTGTTTTGGATAAGAGCCCACAACGGGATAACAGGCAATGAAAGAGCTGATGAATTGGCTAAGCAGGCAGCGCTTAAATGTAAAACTAGGCCTGCCTATGATAGATTCCCCCTATCTTATGCCAAGCACCTCATCAGAGAGGAAAGTATAGATAAATGGCAAAACGACTACAACAGCTCTACGACGGGCGAGGTCACGAAACTCTTCTTCCCAGAAGTAAAACCTGCCTACAAAGTGCTCAGGAAGATGAAAAATATGAACAATAAACTAGCACAACTGTTCACAGGCCATGGAGGCAATAAGAAGTATCTGCATAGATTTAAGTTGGCAACGGATCCATTCTGCAATTGCGACGATGAAACTGAGCAAAGTGTGACACATCTATTACTAGACTGTCCACGATTTGCGAAACAGAGATTCGAATGCGAATGCAGGATGGACTTAAGCCTTAGCATAGAAACGCTAAAAACAGCGATACAAGATGACGACTGCCGCTCTTCTTTCCTAGAATACGCTTTAAAAGTATTAAACATAGTTGGTAAGGAAAATGGAAGCAATTGAGGAAAATTATTAAATAATAAGTGTAATACTCATAGTAAATTTAAAGATGCAACTATATTTTGGTAATATTGTATTGTGTATTGTAATTAATTGGTTCGCTGTATAAAATACTTTGTATACTATTATCAATATAAATTAAATTAAGTATGTAAAAATAACGATAGTATCTAATATAAGTATGCATATAAGTATATAATAAATATATTATATTATATTATAAAAAAAAAAAAAGACATTCATTTTACTAACATACAGATAAATTATTAAAAGCAAAAAGGGTACTGCATGTAAAGTAGTAGATCGAAAAGGAGGGGTTTTTAGTCCGTTACCATAACGCCCGGGCCTATGGTACTATGAGTATTTCCCCCTACCCACGCAAAAAAAAAAAACCTAACCTAACCTAACCTAACCTAACCTAACCCATACCTAATCTATCCCATATTTAGACAAAATCTCTTGATACACTATGTATTCTAGCAGTTATGTAAAAAAAGGCGTACATGGTCCAAAATTTCCTCAAAAATGGAACAAAAAGGTTGTATTTCTCGGTAATGCCACAGATTAGTAGGCAGTGTTATCCACTTCCTGAGATTTTTCCTACGACTACCTTAAAACAGGACATCTTGAATGACTTTGGCTTTCGTGCAAGGCCTGCGAGTGTTGAAGAACAAGAAAAAAAAGATGGTGAAAAACATGATGAGCATTCCAACTAGTTGGCCTGATCTTTTATCATCCTTGTCAGAAATTATCTTCAAATAATCTGTTTTAATGGTGGCGCTTTTTTGGTGAAAAAATATAATGATAATAAATATTTTTCATAGAATAAAATGTGGCATTAAATATATGATATCATAATATAAATAATATAAAAAGGTTTTTATGTAACGTGTAAAAATATTTGTTGCAAATATTTTAAGAAGTGAATCAGCATGAGTTGTTTAGATTTATGGGAAACTGAACAACTTTTCCCAAGGAACGTAGATTGGAATTAAAGAAATCTTCATACAAATTGACATTTTGTATGGGTCCAAAACATTTTTAAGCTAAAATCCTCTTTTTTTATTTAACCGAACGCTAGACTAAATTTATTAGCAATCCATACGCAATATATTCATAGGCATGTTTTATTTTATAAAAAATATATTTTATTCTTTTACTAATATTTCATACAGCTGATTTTTGAAATTCAAAGTCTAAAAACGTGCTGGCACGCATGGCACTGCTGTTATCGGGCTTAATATTTTACATTTACAGACCTATCGATGCTAGTTTAGGTTATCAATTTCTAAAACGGTGTATTTCTATTCTGATTCTAATACAGTCCTCCGCACTCTGATTATTTTTTTCATCCTTGAATTTGTTAGTTAATATTAAGGGTATAGTGAATGAATTTGATTAGTAAAACGTGTGATAGAAGCAAAATTTTATTTATCGACATACACACATACACATATCACGCTTTTATCCCTTACGGGGTACGCAGAGCGATAACGATCGCAAAATTACGGTTGTTATCGCCACGTTTGACAATATTTGAGGGTCGTTGTCGATAAGTTATTTATCGACAGATTGAGACAAATCAAAAACAGAGGTCAATGCATGCGGCCGCTGCCGCGCGCGGTTGCGGTCGCTCGCCGCTCGTCGCTCGGCGCTGCGTCTCCCGGCGCCGGCCGACCGCGACCCGCCGCGACCTACGACGCACTACACACGGCCCAATCGCTTGCCGATCTCGCCATATGCTTTGCAAAAGTATTCCTTCCATATTTAAAATTAAACATAACTAAGTACCTAATTTCTTTTAATTAGGACTAAGAAAGAAAAATATTTGTAGTTTTTTTAATGTGTATAAATTATTGAGATTTGTGCCAAAAAAGGAGTGTAATGTCTTATCATCATGGTATTGAAAAAAATTGGTGAAGTAATTATACCGGAATGTCCAAGATTTACGGTTCAAAACCAGACAAACGCATTTTTAGACATTGTTTAAAAGATCTTATTTTCAGTATACATAGTTGTCTTGTAATTAATTAGGTACACGATTAGCATTAAGTTCATTTGCATACTTACCTATAAGTGCTTGTAGCATTAGCTCATAATCCAGATTGTCATAGTCACCTTGTTCATGAGTAAAGTAGGTTTTGCGAAAGGTGACGTAGGTGCGACGAGTTCATACAATTCAAAATAGATAGGTATGGGCCGAACATTTGGTTTATGTTCGGTATGTGGGATGTTCGGTAGTTTTACCGAATATTCGGTAAATTCGTTGAACATTCTGGCCGAATAAAACATATTATGGATATCATGTTTGTCTTGCCAAACGATTTTGCCGAATATTCTGTAAAAAGTTACTCATATTCGGTGAAACCTATGTTCGGCCCATATCTGGCAAAAACTTGATCCAAAAATACTTGATGGGCGAACGACAAGTCCGCGTGTGGCTTGCTGAATTGGAAAAGCTTATCGCGCCGGCGCGGGGTCTGGGCGCCGGCGGCGGCGGCGGGGGAGGGGGGGAAGGGCGCTGCGGCGGACGGGTGCGGCGTTCCGTGCCGCGCCGCCGCGCGACTCGCCCGCCGCTTGCCGTGCGCCGCGCGACCTCCGCCGCGTGACTGCGCGACACACCTGGACTGCAGTGAGCGGCCTGTGCGACCACTAGTGCAATCCTTTTATCGTGTTGTCATCATGTCTCAGTGCCCTAGACTAGGCTGAACGAACAGAAAGAGCCGAGAGGTCTGCGATTTCTGTGTTTTTGATCACATGTGGTGTGAAAAATACACATGCGATATCTAATTGAAACCCGTGAAATGTAGTTATTGATATGAAGGTATTCTAACGTATTCTATTGGTTCAGTGTGGTGATTATCACATAAACCCCACATGTAATGTTGAAAATAACAAATTGTAGAGTCGTTTACGTGTAATATGGCAATATACACACGTACACTACACCCTCAGTGATTACATACCCGTACAGGAGAATTAACTAACAAAGTTTAGAGAAGGTCAATGACCGAAGTTTTACAAGTGTATATTATTTCTGGTATTAGTGAGGTGTGAAAACTTTGAAAACACGTCATGAGAGATAAATCAATATTTTGATCTGAGTAAGTAAGTAGGTAGTAGGTTTCTACAAACTAGTCAACATCCAATATAATAATAACAATATATTCGCACAACTACATTTTAACTCTAGGGCACAGATACATACTGAATTCTGATTAATATATAAAGAATGTATCATAATAGTATAGGAAAATGCTGTGAGTGAAAATTGACATAGAATCAAAATGTCATAACAATATGAGAAAATGAGGACGTGCATCAAAATAGTGCAACGGAGTGTGTAAAGCGTGTAGTGTGCAAACGTGAAAAACAACAAAAATGTATAGCGACGTGATGGCGTGCGTGCGGTGAGGGCGGCATGTTCGCGGCGCGGGCGCTGGCGGCGCTGGCGGCGCTGGTGGTGGCGCTGAGCGGGTGGTGGGGGGGCGCGCGCGGCGAGGGGGGCGGCGGGTGCGGCGTGGCGGAGCTGGCGTGCCGCGCGGGCGGCGTGCGCTGCGTGCGGCTGGACGCGTGGTGCGACGGCACGCCGCAGTGCGCGGACGGCAGCGACGAGCCGCCGGGCTGCAGCGTGTGCAACCGCACGTACTACGGGCACGCCGGCGTCGCGTACTCGCTGGGCGTGCGCGACGCGCCGCGCGTGCCCTTCCTGTGCCACCTGACGTTCACGGCGGGCGGCGGCGCGCACGGCGACCTGGTGCAGCTGGCGTTCGAGGAGTTCCAGGTGGGGCGGTACGAGGCGGGCGCGCTGGACGGCTGCCCCGACGGGTACATGCAGCTCGCAGAGCTGGGCCGCCCGTTCACGGGCGGGTCGTGGTGCGGCGCGGCGGGCGGCGCGGCGCTCTACTACAGCGAGACCGCCACCGTCACCGTCTCCGTGAAGCTGTTCCGCGCGCGGCTCGGGGAGCCCTTCGCCTTCAAGCTGCGCTACAAGTTCCTCTCGCAGCGCGACGCGGTCGTCAGGTGAGTACCACCACCACAGCCACACCATCACTATTATAATATCAGTCAGTCGCTGTTGGAAACGCAGTAACGCTGTTATCAACCCCTATTGGGGGAAATAACGCTGCGATATATGCGCCTGTCAGATCCATACTAGAAACCTCAATCTACAAACGAAAACCGCTCTCGACGCACGACCCAGCGTGACGGTTTCTTAGCGCTAAAGTGTGGAAAAGGCCATAGTCATCATCACCACGAATTGGAGAATTGGCGAACGCAGTGCAGCAGGGAACACTGCTGCCCATTCCCTTGATAAGTTTGCACCTTACCCCCGTAGTCGCTTTTTACGACACATATGGGTAGACTTGTAGTGATGCTAAGCTGACATCACAGAACACGTAAGATTATCGACATAACAATGGCAATAATGCTAATTGAGTTGGACATTAACACCATGTAATCTTCTTATGTAATGCTTCTACTATTAACACCTATTAATATATACGTATATTAAAGGCACACCGTATTTTGGGGGAATACATCAAAATACAACCTGGTTCCACGTCAAATCCCCTAGATTAGGTAGCCGATCCCGACAGAGATCGGGGCAAGGAGAAAGATGACATCAAAATAATTTAGGGCACCGTAATGATCAATGCGGACTGTTGAGGTTGTAGAAGTAGAAGAATATCATTTTCACTGTAAAACTAAATAAAATAATTAACTCTCATTCAAAATTTACGATCAGCTGTCTGACATTGCATGGGAGGGCGGATTATAATCAAAATTTCCTTTGGAAAACGTGATTGATCTTTAGTGAAACTTGTTCAGAACGATGCCGTGAAACATCATGTACAATTGAGTACACTTTCTCTAAAACACGATGTATTAACGAAATGAACTAAACATCTCGAAGCATACATTGGCACTTAAGTAATTCCGTGGCGAAACCGAGTGTTGTTCACGGTGTAGCACATTGTTACGTAGGTCGTAGAAGAGCACATCACTAAAAATCAGAAAGACTTAGCGCCCTCATTCTCCCGTGGGAACAAGATGTTTTCTCGGCAAGTATTATACATAAAAATCTTCCTCTTGAATCACTCTATTAAAAAAACCTGCATCAAAATCAGTTGTGTAGTTTTAAAGATTTAAGCAAAGATACATAGAGACAGACGCGAAAAGCGACTTTGCTTTACTATACTATGCTGTGTAAAAATGGTTCACATCTCATCTCATCTCAGTATTATCTTTGCTTAAAATAGTTAACGGTAGATTTATTTTTGATTTTGCATAAGTTTTACTGTTTTATGCAACAATTTCTATTGATGACTTTGACTAGCCAAAACTTCCGACTTAATAATATTAGAATGGTCGGTAGAGTCATCTGGTACACGTTGGTCGGGGCTGGAACTGGAACACTGGCTCAGTGAGGGTTTTTGATGAAATAAAAGATACCTATTACTTATTGTTTTAATTGTTCATTTAAAGAGTTTGGCATACTAATGCAAATGACAAAGTAAGCTGGGCGCCTCTTTTGGAGAAGATCTCACTATTTAACTATATTTTGCAAAAGTGTATATAACATACATAGATAAACAACGTAACTCGAAAAGCCCCAAAAACACTGGTTTTTGACCGATGTACGATAAATTGAAACTAAAAGTCATTCAAAAAAATTTCCATTTTTGAAAAAAGTCATTGCAGAAACACGAAACCCAGACCATTCGATAGAGACAAATCAGCTGATTAAGGGCGTGCCCTTGTATTAGGTACGACCTGTTACTGTTTACGACCTTTTCCTTTTCACCTATCGCAATATTTCCTATTCTATGACATACAGGCGGTAAAGAATATCGAATATGAAAAAAAAATACACTATTCACATATTTACTCCATTTCAACTTTCTATGTTCATCCGTTGTTAAGCTGTGATCATCAAAAAATTATCCGCTGCAGCCCACATGACCCTACACAATAGGACGAGCAGATTACAATATGGTTAATTTTCCAATTTATTGTCATTCTTACGTCGATACGGGATAAGAAAATCATCAACCCAATTCTGCCCACGGGTTGTAATCTGTGCCGTGGGTGTCATAACAAGGAAAAGGGCAGAAGCTTTTTCTGTGACTGCAACATCTTGGCAATACCGGCAACAACAACGGCAATACCCCCCCAAATAGAGGAAGGCCCTTGTCCAGCTGTGGACTGTGCCTGTTAAGGTATGTCAATTTGACATCATCACCTCCTTTCTTACAAATATTGTAAGGGACGACTAGGGGACTCAATCGAGATTATAATATTCTGTAAGTACTAGCGGGCCCCCGTGGCTCCGGCACAGGAACATTTTTTCGGGATAACAACTATCATAATATAAGGTGTAAAAATATTAGCTGCAAATACTTTAAGGGGTGAATCAGCCCATGAAACTGAACAACTTTCCTCAAGAAATAAGGCCGAAATATGAGAAAATTTTTCGACCTCCCATGTAAATTTACTTGATCGGTTGGTAATTTTGTATGGAGGGTTCAAAAATATTTTGCATATTGCGACTTATGTTTCTTAGGTTTCGTGTACTGATTACCCCTTAAAATATTTGCAGCTAATAATTTTACACCCTGTATGTTAATCCAAATTACCCTCTATCCATGTGTCAAATTTCATGAAAATAGGTTCAGTAGTTTTATCGTGAAGGAGTATCAAACAAACAAACATATAAACTTTCACATTTTTATAATGTAGTAGGATTAGGTACAATTTTGTTTTGCCTGTGACTACCTTCCTGTGTGTAGGTAACACACAATTTCTGAAACAGATTTAAATTATTTACACCTTGAATTAACAAAAAATGCTCTTTTTAAGAGGATCGTGCAGCTGGAAATTTTCATACAAAAAGCGTTAACGTTTTTATCATACTTACCGGTAACCAATTGTTTTGATTATTAGGTATTTTATTTAAATTCACAAAAACTAGGTTTATGCGTTTTTATTTTTTTGATATATATTATAGTTTCAGAAATAATGAGGCACAAAAATACACTTTTTTGATACTGAAAAATCTTCATGTTTGAGCGAGGTTACTTACAAAACTGTACAAAATTTGGTCAAAAACGAAACGTATATACCTAGTTTAGTTTATACCTAAACGATTAAGACCAAAATTACAGAATTTGGCTAAAATTTAGGGGTAGGGAAACGTTAACGCCCGCACCTCGATTTTACTCTGTTTTCGAGGCGATTTCTCAGGAAGCCTGCTACCTGTCCCTATCGCGCATTAGGGTACTTGCCGCGCGGGCGTCGAGACGGCACATAAAATTTGAAAAACGCATTTTGCGCGCGCCATGTCTGTGAATGATACTTTTAAGGCGTGTGCCAATGATAAGGTGGAGGTTTACTAAATTACCCATACTAATTACGTGCGTCTTCTTTCCAATCCAATAGGATTCAATTGCAATAGCAAAGAAATTTCGCATTTATTCATCGTAAAGGAATGTAAAGGAATCGTACTGGTCCTTTCTGTCAAGTATCACGACAAGAAACAGCCAAACAATATGTCCTGCCATAAAGTTGATTCCTTGTGCTCGTGTACTGGAGCCTCGATCAAGTCACATTCGGAAAGATAGTATGTAAGTGTTTTTTTTAATCAGGGTTTCTTATAGACAAAAAAAGACAAGATTCTAATATAGTTAAAGGTATTTCAATTACTATGTATGATACTGGTAGTTTCCTACTAATACGACATAAAAATAAAATCAATTTTATTGTCTAAATGTACTTATCCGACACGCTCTTTCCCGGTTTTAAAATGTTTTGTGGTAAAATTGTATGAGTACAGACTCAATTTTATTATAATCTTTTTAAGCTCTCGCGAGTGTTTCACACATTACAACGTCCGGCCAAAGGTAATTTCGTTTATATTACCATAAAAAATATCTCGAGTGAGCTGAGTCAACTATAAAAATGTGTCGATTTTATTAGGCACTGAGACAGCGTTGTATTTGAAAGGGTGTGTTGTGGTTGCGGTCAGGTTCGGCGGGGCGGAGGCGCCGCTGGAGCGCGGCGCGGTGTCGCCGGGCACCTACTGCACGCGCACCTACGAGGAGTGCCACCGCAAGAAGTGCCGCCTGCAGAGCCCCAACTACCCCGGCATGTACCCCAGGTATGCTCGTTCAATAGCTGGCTTAGAGCAGATGTTAAAGACATTTTTACAACAGATGGCGCTGTAAGTTGCTGAAACTCGCTATAGAGATGTTTTCTGCTAAACTACACATCAGACCAAATAAATAAAATCTTCAGTTCCTCAGTACACATCAAAATATTACAGGGCTTTTCAGCAGACTAGCTTTTTGCCTATAATTATAAGCCAAGGCTCGTATAAGCTGTGCTTGATTTGTGAGGCTGTTCCTTCTATATATTTTTCTCATTTTCCTTGACCAGCACAACCTAAAAATCCTTCATTTCAGAATGCTAATGCTAATAGCGTCGTTAAAATTATGGGGACAAAATATTCAGGCCTTCAAAGTTGATACTTTCCTCGGTCTCACTTCTTGAAAATTATCAGGCGGATAATATCTTTCTTTTTCTCAATTTATGCTATGCCTCCTGATATGCAGGAACGTGACATGCTACTGGAGTCTGCGGCAGAAAGACATCCCCACCTGCAAGCACGCCATGATCTCCGTGCGGCAAGACTACTCGCACAAGATGCAGATCAAGCGCTCAATCTCCGTCGCCAGGTTTGTGGTGTCACCTGTTCAATATGATGCGCTTTTGTAGGAAGCCACTAAGATGTCTGATAACAACTATTGTGTGCACCCAGCATGAACAAGACCGGTCGCGTGGTGCGCGCGTGGCGTGACTGCACGGGCGAGCGCGACCGGCTGATCGTGTACGACGGCGGGTCTACGGACGACCCGGTGCTGGTGGAGTACTGCGGCGGCGACTGGCTGCCGGCGGTGACGGCGCGTGGGCCCGAGATGCTGGTGGCCTTCCACTCCTCCCCGTACTCCGCGCCGCCGCGCCCCGCGCCCCCCGCAGCGCCGCTCAGGGGCTTCGAGCTCGATGTAGACGTCATCTTCGCTGATTCAGATTCCTACGACTATGCCAGGTCAGTATAGCCAAGTTGGGCAGTTAATTGCGTGTAGGTATATAAGTTTTACCAAACAAATTCTAAAATTTTTGCCTGAACTGTGGGTCTTTTCTTATCTAGTCTGGGCACATTCCAAGATATTTTGAGTTCAAACAGGTAGTTTGACGATGGCGATGCAATGCAATGCAATGCACAACAGCAGCAGCAAGATAAACGTTTGCGTAGTGCCATTGCCCAAGGTTGAAAGCTAGGTCATAGCTACCTCCCCTATTCCAGTATGTTCTGTAAACAGGGAAGCGCGGCGTTGCGAGTTCCACGTCAAGGCTTCATCGTCGGAGGAGGAGGGCAACATGACGGCGCCGGGGGTGGCGGGGTCGGGGCGCGGGCGGCGGGGGGTGTTGCGAGCACCAACACATACGCTGCCGCCCAACACTACCTGCACCTGGACCTTTCATGGAAGACCAGGCAAGTTTGAACAATCCTCCCAAATCTGTTGCTGAAGCTATTGTATCAAGTAGATGCCTAAAATGTTTGTGTCTTCGTAGGTGATCTCGTATGGATCTACTTCTCGAGCTTCACGCACTACTCGTTGATGGACACGAAGCGCGCGGACAGCGGCGAGCGTGACGAGGACGGCGTCGTGGGGATCCGCGGGGGCGGGGGCGGGCGGGAGGAGGCGGGCCGCACGGCGGTGGCGCTGGCCCGGCCGCCGCCGCCTCGCGCGCCGCCCACGCTGGCGGGCCCGCGCGGTGCGTGCGCCGTCGAGCTGCGCATGTGGGACGGCGGCGGAGCCGGCGCGCCGCTCGTTGGCCACTACTGCGACGTCGCGCCCGCGCTCTGCGCACGAGCCGCGCTCGCTAATGCGACACGTGTACCGAGACCTTGCTCTCCACCTGACGGGTAAGGTCTTTACCGATTTTACCGATTCTGATAACTAACTAATGTTGTGTGAATCTACAGATGCAACAGTGAATCTACTTGGAATCTACTTGGAAATAAACTAACTCCGCTGACTCAGCGACCCAAAGAGAATGTTGGCCTCCTAAACGAGCTTTCTCCACTGATCCCTGTCCCACACAAATTTACGATTTTGTGTATTTGTTGAACAGATACGTGTCATCAGCAGCACTAATGTCTTTATCGGCGACGTCCCTGCCGGGTACTGCGACGCATCCGTTATCGTTCTCTCTACACTACGAGTTTGTGGATGCTCGTCTGGACGGGTCGGTGCTGCAGAGTGCGGTAGCTGGTCGCGCGCGGCCGGCGGAGTGCGCGCGCCTGCTGACGGTGCCGGGCGAGTTCTCGTCGCCGCGCAACGCGCTGTGGTTCGGTCGCGGCGGCGCGCGGCGGCTGTGCTGCGTGTACCGGCTGCAGGCGGAGCGGCGCGTGGAGCTGCGGCTGGCGGCGGCGTCGCTGGGCCGCGCACCGCGCTGCGTGACGCGGCTGGACGCGCGCACCGGCCGCCCCGCCTGCTACCCGCTGCCGCCGGACCCGAGCGACACCAGCTCGCCCCCCGCCTCGTCAACACTCTCGCAACTTGAACCCGACTTCGATAGTGAAGATGATTTGCCTTCCCATGTGCCTCATCTATGGATATATGACTCACCTTGGCCTGGATACAGGGTAAATTTTATTTTAATATTGTTTATGAGGCACACAGAACAAATTTCAGTCGTTGTAAGTACAACAAATAAGAAACAAATCAAGCTATACTATAACTTTCAAACATGTATGCACATGCAGCTAATTGTACAAAATATAATTGAGGGGGACAAGTTGCGTCTAACCGAAGTTAGGAGACTTTGTTCAAGTTATGTTGTAAGTCAATGCAATCCTGGACACTATTGATTGTTGAATATATCTTCAAATCATCAGTGTAAAGCACGGAGGAGAGTAACCAGTGGAGAACGCGTCGGTACGATTTTGTTCAAAACCAAGCTCACTGGTTTTTGCGGGGGGAGAGGTAATTATCGCTAGACGCAATTGGCTTTCGCAATGACCGCATATTTTGTAGAGATGGGAAAAATAAATATGTAAAATTATATCGATATTTTATATCACCGTTTAATAAGTTTACTCATATTATGTGTAAGAAAATTTATTGAAACATGTGCATGCTAATATTAATATAGCGATATATGTATTAAAAAAAAATAAGTACCTACTTACATTGTAATTTTAGGGTATGTATTGAAATAATTGTACCGAATTGGAGACGACCTGTTACGATCATTTTGGATGGTAGGGCTGGTTGGCGAGACGATGCTGGTCAGCGGACAGACAGACGGACATGACAAGATGATATATTGACCTACCTATTGATATTTTGTTCTGATTTCATAATAAATGAAATAGTTACAAATTGACTCGAGAGTGTTGGTGTATTTTTAGGCGATAGGCTGACATCCTGTCACTATAGTGATGTGATACACATGTTTTCTGAAACAACCTTAGAAAACAAACATCAAAAATGTCATACGCGGCGATAGTGGCCGTATTCTTACCATTGGCCATTAACGCTCTGCCTACCCCGCAAGGGATAAAGGCGTGATATATGTATGTATGTATGTATGTTACAAATTGATATTCGACTAGCGCAAGATCTTTTATTTATAATAATGAAACACGAAATTTTCGCGCGGGGGGAATACGTCCGCGCCACTCCATATACCCCGAATGCATTCATTCATATAATATACATTGTAGGTAAGTTGTTAAGTACGTACATTAACATAATCTTTTATGACGATCCCAGAATTATCGATAAAATCATTCTATACTTCTGAGAACAGTGGTATAGCACTAATACGAAGAAAGAGCCAGCCTACGTATGGACACACCCGTGCGTTAGAAAGGAATAGCAATGAAAGACATCAACGGGAGCGCATCAGAAATTATAAATATGGAATTATTTTTCATTAAAATGAAATTTTGAAAGAATCAAGCATAAAAATGTTTACCTATAAAATGTTATCCCGTCTTTTGCGGAACTTGATGTTGTACTACACTTTCCACACCATTTCACTGCACAGGAAGGCATTCTTGTTTACGTTTATACGCCAAAAAACGAAGCGCGGAACGTCCGTTCTTTCGCACAGTCTCAACCCGACTAATCAAAATTTTGATGCGTCTGCTTTATAAAGCATACATCAAGTGAGTGCGGTCGCCCCCGCATGCGTTCTCCACTGGTTACTGTCCTCCGTGGTGTAAAGGCATGTGAGATTGTTTACAAGGTCATTTATAAAAACGGTGAAAAATAACAGTCTTAAATGTGAACCTTGAGAAACGCCTGATGTGATCACCACTGCACTAAATAAATGCCCTTGTATGCTGACCAGTTGGCTTCTATTTTAGAGATACGCCATAAATGCCATTTAATTACCTTTTTGAAATGAGAAGTTTTTATGGTATCCTTAGCCTCACGGTTTTGAAACCAACATTTGGTTTGATTAGGTGCCGCTGGCATGCATCTGCGACAACGCGAGCACGCCGCTGGTGGTGCGCGGCGAGGGCGGGTCCCTCGAGTTGGAGCTGTCCGGCGGGCGCCTGCGCGCGCGCGAGGACCACCGCCACCTGCACTTCCGCGCGGCGTGGGACGTCGCCGCGCCCCACGACGACGCGCCGCGACGCTGCGCCCACAGGCGACGCCTGCCGCAACCTGGACAGCACTTGCATCTCACCTTCCCTTACGAGTAAGGGAGTTTTTCTTGCTTTGATGTTAAAACGGACGACTAAGCTCACCAGTCCAACCTTGCTACTTCGCGTAGGATTTGATTAAAAACTGTTTGTTATTTGCAGGGGCGACCACTTGTCGGAATGTGGCGAGACTCCGTTCCTGCTGGTGGCGCGCGGCAACCGGTCGGTGTTCCTGCGCGTGTGGGGCGAGGAGCTGCCGCACGCGCCGCCGCCGGCCGCGCCCGTCACCGCCTCGCAGACGCCCGATCCGCCGCTCTGCCATACTACCAACCGTATACTGGTTTATGACGCTCATACTTCAAGGTATGTAAGACATTGAAGACCAGTGCTCCATGCAGTGTAACTACAGGATACAAATCTTTAGGTGAAATTTGATATACATTGCGTAGCGGATTGGATATTATAAAACCAGGCTTTTTGACCCGCTACGCAATGTACATCAATTTTACCTGTAGACTTGTAGCCTGTAGTTTCGAAAAAACGGTGCACAGGTGGTTAAGGTTAAGTATCTAAATCTGGAAAAAACTGTTATAAAGAGTTGTAATTTACTGAACAGGTTAATGAAGGCCATCTGCCCTGGTGTGGAGCACGAGCACGCGCGATCAGTGCATGTGTTCACGGAGGAGTGGGGCGGCGGGGGCGGCGGCGGGGCGGGGGGCGCGGCGCTGCTGGTGGTGTGGGCGGCGCGCGAGGCGGGCGCGGCGCGGCTGCACTGGATGGAGGTGTGGCCGCCGGCGGGCGCGGAGCCGCGCAACGCGACGGCGGGCTGCGCGCACGCTTGCGCCGCGCTCGGCGCGTGCATGGACGCGCTGCTGTGGTGCGACGGCGCGGAGGACTGCCCGGGCGGGGGCGACGAGGCGGCGGGGTGCGGCGCGGGCGCGCGGCTGCTGCGGCTGCTGGGCGGCGCGCGCGCGCTGACGGCGGGCGGCGCGCTGGCGGGCGCGCTGGCGGCGCTGGTGCTGCTGGCGGCGGCGTGGCGGCGGCGCGCGCGGCGCGGCAAGCGCATGCCGAGCGCGCTGGCGGCGGGCCGCCGGCTGACGGAGGAGCTGCTGTACGACTCGCGCGCCTCCACCGCCTCCTGACACCGCGAGCGCTCCGTCGAGTACATCCACGTGGACCGCGAGACCACGGTGTGACGGAGCGCCTGCCCGCTGTACATAGCCTGTACATACCTAGTGTAGAGAGGTAGACCTGTATCTAGCAGCGCACGTAGCGAGTTGAGTTAGCCCCGGCGGCGCTCGCGGAGCGTCTCATGTGATAATTATCATTCGTTGGTGTTCGGTTGTCTGTTCTTGTTATATTCTATTGTTGTGTTGGTCTCCGGACGGATGATTTGTTGTGATTTCAAGTGCCATTAATTTGTGCGGTTCCTGCAGTGATGCGCGCCCGCTCGCCGCGGCGCTCGTCACTAATGTATAATGTAAGATATTCTGTAGATTCAATATAATAACACGAGTAGCGCGGGGAGCGGGTTTCTGCTCATCATTCGAATCGCTCCTGTACTTATGATGATATGTATATATTCTAAGATATTTTCAAAAAACTGTCCCGTCCCTCGAATTCACTTAAGTTATGTAAAGCTAAAATAAACACACAGTTCAAATTTAAGAACTTATTGTCTTAGTTTGATTTGATTTTTCCCGGAGAAGAACACTACCTACTACCTACCTACAACAAACAGATGTTGGTTCAACAACCATGGAGAGTCGGTAAGAACGTGCTGCAAAAATACAATAAATACAAGTAGAATTACACACTTCTTCATTTTCGCCTACCAATCTTTGAATACAGCAATATCACTATTAATTCTCAGCTTTTCCCTAGTGTGAGAGGCAGGTAGAAGGTGATTTATTAGTCAATTAGGAGATGCAGCTCCAAAATCATGAAGCACTTGCGTACAGACTGAATACTATCTATTTTAACTACTCTGAGATTCCATATAGTGTAGTTTATTTTCGCCAAAAGTCCTCTAGTTTTTGAGTTTCGTGTGACATTCGGCTATATGCTCATGTTTGGTATCGTTGGATTCGTCGTGATGCCCTGAATCAGGATCCGGAGTAGTCAAAAAAAGTGTGGTGGAAGGGAGAGTGAGCGTGGGTTAAAGATGACAGAATATTTGTTTGTACTGAAACTATCGTGTGGAGTATCAACTGAAAATGTGTGTACCTAATCATTCCAAAAAACTTTATTGATGTCAAAAGGTTTAGCTTAAATGTCCTAAAGCGATATATTGCTGAATTCATCTAGCAAAGTTCTTTCATCTGATACCCCAGATGATAGGATTTACAAAATAAACTTCCGCCATCTTTGATCCCCCTCCCTCCCCCCTCCACCACACGATTTCTTGGCGACTCCAGTTTCAGACTCGGGGCATAATAACGAATCCAACGATACCAAACATGAGTGTAATGTAAAGCCGGGTGTGACATGAAAATTGTTCCTCAGTACTGGCGCGAACCACACTAGCCAGTGGCAGGACGGCGGCACAGTAACTAATATTAGGCTATGCTTGGGTCTAATAAACCCATGTCGAACTGCTTTCTGCGGGTATAACTCAGAAAACAACTGCAGCGCAATAATCGAATACACTGTCGTTACTGCAAAAAGCCTTCAAATAGCTTAATACAACTTTAAGTAAGACCAATTAGGTTTACATGCTTCAATTTTTAATTTGATCCGAACACTCGTAATTAAAGCGAGGCTCATTTCCCGGATTTATAAAAAGCCTATCAAGAGATGGCATCTGTTTACTAATTGATTCATTCGCTAACAAATTGCAAGCTAATTAGAAGGCCGGTAGGTGTGCGCCGGGTATCGCCTGTTAGCGCGGCGGTGGCGGGAAATAGCGCTCTTTTCACCAAAGTTTTGTTAACAAGGCTGCGGGGGAGGGGGAGGAGGGGATGCGGGGATGTTTACGAGCGGGGAATTAATTATGTACTGTCCTGCTGGCGTCCCGCGGGGCGGCCGGCCGACGCCGACGCTCGCCGCCCGCTAGCTCTACCTCCATTTTGTACAGACCTGAAGTACAGGATAATATAATATATCCAGCACTGCCCAGCTGAATACTGCTTTCACCTTGCGATGTCACACCGGAGAGCCGTCTCCCCGGGAACCAGCTGGTCTGTACGCGCCGCCCGACCGCCAGCCCGACCGCCGCCAGCTCGCGACAAGTTTTAATTTCACAGCTCCGTCACTCGTAAATTTTAATAATCTCATCTTATCTCCGACGATTTCTTTGTTTTTTGGTTGATTTATTAAATTGCACCCTGGCATACTTTTATGAAAAGTAAAGCAAAATTGATAGTCAAAATATGTTTTTATTTAAGAGAAATTTAATTGCAGGTGTAGGTAGTGTACCTAGGTTTGTCACAAAACATAATCTTTAAAAAATTGGGTGCAAGATGTTGTTGTCATTGTACTGCCTAAAATATTTAACATTAAAGATATCACTTAAGTCTTTGGCAGTAGGTAAGTATGTTTGCATCAGCTTGCATACATTAATCTTTCACACGTCAGCGATAACAGAACGCTGCACTAACGTATGCTTAGTTTATTGCTATAATGTGAATAGTTTAAAAGTCTCGCGACTTTGTGAAATATATTTTTGAATACGTTATGCATTCGTTGCATGTGGTCGGAGATGTGTCTCCTTATTATTAAGAATATCAGCAGCATCTAAACAGACAAATCTTTCCTAACATGTACTAGGTAACAATGCAATGGCACAAATATGAAAGTAGGTCAATGCAGCACCGGGCGGGCGGGATGCAACTGCAGCGATGCATCACCGGCGGCGGCCGGGCGTTACCGGCGACAGCGACCTCCAACTACACGACTAATTACTGAATCACCTCTGTTCCCTCCTACCTCCGCTATCAGGATATATTCAATGTCAATTGTGAACTACATTCGCTACATTGGACGGATTACTCGCAGCATCCGTTTGTGGTCCAAACGCACGACAAATTGACATAAGGTAGCTTCCCGGCAGACAAACACGAAGTATGTCAATTGAAACCCCCAAGGAAAAGCTACTTGAGTTCAAAGAAAACTGCATTTTGAAAACGTTATGTCAATTCTGTAGAAAAAAGAAAATTCCAATTTCATAACTACTTACTAAACAACCTATTAGGTATGAGTATCTCTTATACAATGTTGTAGGATGTCAAATAAGTAGGTACGTAACAGTCAATCGCGTATATAACAAAATGACAAACAGGAAAAATGTTTGATTCTAACATAAAAGATACATAAAATCTCTTGTATAGCTTCCGTAATTCATAGTTTCTCCAAGATTGAGTCCATAACCTGCCTTAAGTCCTGTTCAAATATTTTACTTTAGTTCATGTGCGTATATATACCTATCTAGACAGACATGAACTTGAATTTAAGAGAGTCGACAAAAGGTTTTATATTATTTTCTTCAACCAGTATTAATTATTTGGTAACGGTGATCATTTGTACGCGGTAAATACAGGAAGAGATATTCGAAAAAAAATTTATCCCCCATACTAATCATGTCGATAGAGCATTTTGTATTGAATATCCGTTTTTTGCGACTTTCAAAAAACCATATTCTAGGGTGTACAGAATCTCGATATTTTCCTTTTGGAGGTTAAAGAGTGGTAGTTATCGTGTATTAGTTCGACGCTTTTATCTCTCCTGCTACAATGATGCATGTAAAGATAATATATAAGGTAGGACGTAGGTATAATATATATTATACGAGGCAAAGCAGGCTAGACCCCAGTGCCCGGGTAAAGGTCACGTGGAGCCAGACAGACATCAAATAAATCCTCAACTCAAGAGGCACTAGCAAAATATAGGGTTACATTTAATTTAGTAGGTACAAACAACTAACAAAACTGAACAGCTTTTGTTAGGAATGTATTTCCGAAAAAAATGTGGAGCTTCCATATAAAATGTACCAGCCGACCGAGATACTTTGTATGGAAGATAGAAAAATGCTCTTCAGGAAAATTGTTCAATTGTATGTGGATATTCAGGAATATAAAATTGTATACTTAACGCAATTTATTTACTAGGCTAGCATTCTTAGTTTCCGAGATATTTTTCTTTTTTACAAGATATTAAATTTGTCTCATGGCACTAATTCATTGCTCTCTAGTGTAGGCATACTTTAGCAATGAAAGGGAAAATTTTAGGGGCAGCCTTCTGTTAATTTAAAAAGGTGAAATAAGTCATGTTTGTATGATTAAGTACAGGTACTTTGTAATAATTAAAAGGGTCGGGGATATCATAAAAACTGTGTCCGTGAGTGGAGTTTATGATCGCGAGCGCACGTCTCATCACAGGGGGGGGGGGGGGGATCACGCGTCGGTTTTAGGGACCACGTAATTGCGGATGATAATAAATTGTCGTAATAACCGTGTCCCGGGCGGGCTTGTTATCGCGCGGGTGCGGGGGGAGGGCAGGGAGGGCAGAGGGGGGGTGGCCCGTGTTCCCGGTGTATTCGAGCCGCAGATTTGTTTTCGGAACACAAAACAATAATTTCGGGAAGTTCCGCCGACGCCACTATTCAGAGCGTACAGTCTTCCGCGCAAGTTCGATGTTGCCGGATTCTGGCCTCCATCGCGTCGCGGTAGGGTCGGGAAGAGGCGGCGAGGGTGCTAGCTCGCGTGCAGGGGTATACGCTCCAGGGCCCGCTTAATAATTTAATTTGCAAGTTAAATTAATTCAACCTTTGAAGAGGCGGCGCGCTCGTGTTTTATATTGCATTAGCGAGGCCGCAGCCGCGTGGTGTTTGCGTGCCGTCGCCGCCTCGCCGAGCACGCCGCGCGACGCCTCGAGACGCCGCCTGCCGCGCGCAGTGAGCAAAGGACCGTAAAAAATTGGCGCTCGTATATCTTGTTCGGGCGCCGCCGTCACATTCATCACAGCGGCGACTATTCACGTCACATCCGTCCCGGCCACATTCGATGAAATACGGCATTTTAAGAACGCTCAGCGGTTCCTTATCGCGCGCTTCCGTCACACGTCTAGTGACCCCCCTCCCCTAGCACCCGCCCCCCCCCCTGACTGCAACCCCATTCGTTGTTCCGGATAACATCGCTGCAAATGGGGAATTCCTAGTTTTCCTGCTGACTCCCATCCCCTATTCGTATCCCATTGTCCATTTATTCTTAGCAAATGGCCAAAGCCGCTGCGTTCTCTTGATATCTTTATCAGCCGCAACAGTTTACATGAGATGCTCCTCCCCTGAATTAGGAGAGGCATGCCTGCTCGCCACGGTTGCCTGGCGGATTGACGAGCGCAGTGCAAGGTGTCGTTTCCCCTGTATTCATCCAGTTTTCAATTCCTCACATTCTACGACATCCGCGGGTAGGACCGGGGTTATGTTGCATCACACATATTTAATAAAGCTATCATACAGACACTAATTTCGATTAATAAGAAATGAAATTATAAAATTAGACTAATTTATTAAGTACCTACTAAAATCTGTCATAATTGGACATTCGCAACTCATCGAGGTTTAGACAAGTGTGGTTGTTTTGTGTCGGATGGAGAAGCATGGTGGCAGGTGCTCTCCGAAATTCTTCTCAGATGGTATCGGATGGTGCTAGCGCTGCGTCGTCCATTTGCGCAAAAATAACGGATACCATGGCACACTTCAACGCAGCAATGGACGTTATTTTACCCAATGTTTAAAAATTAAGAAAAAATAATTAGTGTAAAATAGTTTTATTTCTGTTGGGATAAAAAATTATTCGCTCAAAAATGATTTTAGCGCCGATCGGGTTAGTATTTAAAATATCTCAACTTTGTTCGCAGTCAAAGAATACAACTAAAATGAATGTTTACTATTTTGTAGAAATGTCCACAAGATAGTAATTTTACTTGACTACTTACGAGTAGCTTGTCCCATAAATATAACGAAACAAGTGGATCACAATTACGCCGTCTAGGATAGAGCCAACCATGGTGAGCGGTTAATACGTCTGACCCGGTAAGTCAGAAGACGTGGATTCAAATCCAATCGGTGGTGTGAACTTTTTCCACTTTCTTCATTTGAATGATTTTTAAAGCTACCCAGTTACTAATTTCCCTAATAAAATAATAGAAGTTACGACAAAGTGCAAAGTTTAGAAACCGGCACGTACGATAAATTGTCTTCTTTCAGGTTACCAGATAAAATAGCGTGGACTAACGTGGTGGTCGCAAGAGGTCGCTGTAGCAGAGCTGGAAGTGGTCGCAGAGCAGCGTGAGCTGTTCGCCGCGCACGCGGTCCAGCTCGTCGCGCACCATGCGGCTGGCCCGCGAGCGCGCGCGGCCCTTGCTCTCGCCGCCGGCGCGCGCGCTCGAGCGCAGGTGCTCCTCCACGCACGCCAGTGTCGCGCGACGCAGCGCCTCCTGCCCGCAACAAGACACGCACGCATTATAACATCATCATTCTCCTTGCTTTATCCCGTTTTCTGTCGGGGTCGGCTACCTAACATAGGGGATTTGACGTGGAACCAAGTCTTTACACAGAGCGACTGCCATCTGACCTCTGTAACCCGAAGGCTAACCTGGCACGCATTATAACAAGCACATGATAAAATAAGCAAACGAAAGCAGTAGGTATATCAGTACCCTGGAGGAGTCTAGCAGTGCTCGCCACACCTCACGGATCTCGGCCTGATGCGCGCAGGGGTCACCGCGAGTCTTCATCTGCACTTGCTCCCGCGTGTAGTTCGCAAACTTGCTGTAAGCATAACAATCCCCTTAATATTCGGTTATCTAAAAACAGCGTTGCGTCTATCAGAGCAGTATCGTAGTTACCTGAACTGATTGGTCATGTTGATGTATATTTTGTCGAAAAAGACGTCGGATATCTTCGACACCACCCTAAACCGCTTGTCGGGATCGTACCGCCGATGGCCCGTGCGCAGATACTCTTTTACTCTCACGAACATCTACGCAAACAAAACGTTTTACACGATAGAAAACAAAACGAAATAATTATTTTCTCATTGTAAAGATTTAACCTTGGTGAACTGGTTCATCATATTGCTAAGCATGGCGTCCACTTGCGGCTTGTCCGGGTACTGGTACACGCACTCTATGGGCTCAGCGTGAGTTATATTTTCAGCTTCCTTCGTAGTTGGCTCCGTCACCTCCACCTCCAACTCTATCGACTCTGTATCCCCCGACGAAGCCGACTCGTAGCTGGATGTGTCGCTCGATTCTGTCTTTGCATCGGTTTCCTTGTGGGATTCTCCTAGTCCCTCTTTGAAAGACGCTATCTTTATTGATCCCGTCTCGTCTTCTTGTGAGGTATTTTCTTCTGTTTTGGTATCCCTGTAGGTTTCCTCTGGTTTGGTCTCCTTCTGAGTGACCTTCCCTAATTCCACTTTCACTGACCTTATCTTCATCGACCCCGTCTTGTCTTCTTGTGAAGATTTTTTCTCTGTATTTGTATCCTTGTGGGTTTCTTCTGATGAGGTCTTATTCTGAGCGCGCATCTGCGGTGACTTCAGGAGCTGAAGCGAGATCTGTCCTTGGATCTCCACCATCCCTGACTCCACCTGCGAGAGCAACATAACCACATAGCTGAAACGCGACAGCCACTTCCCAGTGTTCATTTTTCTTTTCAAACATACTTACTTATTACTTTTATTGATAAATTTTATTTATAGGTCGTAAAACAGCTCTCAAATTGTGTGATACGATAAGGATTTCTATACTTTTTAAATGTGCTGTGAAGTCACTATTTTTTTTAAGTGTTAGTATAGCTGTAATTTGCTTGTGTGAATAGTAATTAATAGAATAACTACAAAAGCAATAGACAAATTGTTGAAATATATCCAAGGAACTATCACGCACGGAGTCACGGCTGCGGAGGCTACATTTCCTATCTATTATTCAAAACAATTTGTGTGAAAACAATCGCGAGAACTTAAAAAGTTGAATAAGATGCTTCGAGCGACGGGAGCATACTGTTCCGGCGCTCAAATATTGCACATGTTTGTATTTGTTTGGTGTTACTTGAATATGTAAGCGCAGCACTTGTAGTGTCATAGCACAAATGCATGTTTGTGAAAATGCTATAAAAGTAAGACGAGGAAACGAGCACAAGTACTATTTCAGTGACTTCAGTAGAATTTTGACACTATAGTATAGAGGTATTTAATTTGAAAGGTACCTACTTATTAGTTCTGGAGTAGGTAGGTAGGTGGTGCATGAAAATAGCAACACACAAAATCAACAAATGTTACAAAATCAACAAGCGAAAGTAATATGGTCTAGCTCACTTTTGATAATAGAAAATGGCGCTTACTTACAAGTACCCGCAGCCGGGTGACATTAGGTAGCGACAAATAGCTAAATGCACGGCGATTGCGGTTGCTGGGTTCGGCTCGGGTTGGCTTGGCTCGGGCTGGCTCGGGTTGAAGCGGTCGGCGGTAGTCAACTGAGCACTGACGACAAACACAGCGGTTAACGAACGAGGCCGTGCATATATCACTCGCGGATAAGGAACAATCTGACAACTTTAAGTACAGCTACCGTGTGAAATGTCATAGTTACTATTTAGTTTTAGGTACTACTATTCTTTGATATCATTGACGCCACACGCGCAGTCTCCCAGTTAAGATATTATAATAGTGTACATTGTTCAACACACACAATATAGCTACGAATTCCTTTGTGTGTACTTATTTCCTTTCCTCTTGACGAATGAGTAAAATTTATTGCGAACCTGATTTAGGAACAACTTAAAAATACTTGTCCATAAAACATTCTATATTATGCAAAGTGAATTGCAGGGCGGGTCCCACTGCAACTAGTTTACATGCCGCACTGCGCTCGCCAGCTCGCATCTCCGCATGCAAGTTGCAGCGGCGGCCAGAGAGAGGTCGGGATTGGATGTGTGAGGTCAATAAAGTTGCCGCGCATGAATAGCACCGACTTCCGGCCCCACCGGATGTGACACAGCCCCTATCCAGGCAACTAAATGAGAACAGCATTTATCTATCAGGTAGGTACCCATCCGAATACGATTGTGTTCTACATCTGCATGAGTAAAAGTTTCAAAATTCTGGGAAGTAAAGATCCTGCGACGCATTTTGAATTACCATGGTATGTGTTGACTCTTAGTTAAGCTAGGCATGACGACGTTGTGTGCTATTCTAGATCGGTAAAGATAGTTCCGAAAAGTTGTATCAAAAATTTAATTCATCATATGACCCAGTATCAATTAAAAACACAGAGATCAATTCCGCTTCTAAGATGTTCAAAATTGACGCACTTCTTCGTAGCGATAGCGATCGACGCTCACGAAGCGAGACGAGCTGCTTCACAATAAACAGACTCTCTCTCTCTCTTTTCGTGTGGGACACCGAGTCATCCAACGACCCGATGAACCCTAGTGTCAGAATTTTTCAACCGCCTTCTACATGTAGCAGGCTTCTGACATGGTTGTGTAACGACCGCTGTCTAAGTGGTCTAAGTGCTCATAGACAGCAACCGGGACCTACGGTTTAACGTGCCATCCGAAACACGGAACCATCTTACTTACGGACAATCGGGTGGTTCAGCCCGCAATGTCCTAACCAGACTGGGAGCAAATTCACAAAGTGATAAATATATACTTTGTGAGTGACCCACCGAGAATCGAACCCGGAACCTAGTGCGTCAAAGGCAGTCGCACTACCATTGCGCCACATCGGTCGTCGTCAATAAACAGACTGAATCCGGCAAAATGGCGTCGTTAATTCTCAAAGGTCAGAAGTAGAGGCATTCGCGATGTCTGTTTAACTGGCGCATAAATCTCCGGGAGGCGGCGGGCGTCCTCGGAAGGGCGCATTCTCGGGCTGCCGATTACATCTTGTTGATATTCACGACGGTCAACCCATTACCATTGCATCCACTGAAATTACTTGTTTCAGATTTTATCGCCATTAAGCATTTGCTTTAAAATTACGTATAGGTTGAATCCAACGACTGTAGGTGTATGATGTACCTATACGAGTACAATAGAAATGGAAATGGTGTGGGAGGAAAAAGTCGCATCTATACACATAGGTAAATATTATTAGATTTCATCTATGTCTATATTCTACACATATGATAAGACTGTAACAACTCATGTACAGTTTTCAAAGAACATACCGATAGCGTGTTTTAGAAAACACAAGTTGGTTACAAATATCTGATAAAACTGAACTACTGAAAACATTTTTATTAAGGAGATCCCAGTACATAACATATTATGTGCTGCTTTTCTTTAACACTTTAAAATTTACACTCGTTAAAAAAAGTAATTTGTCGGAAATCTGCTGGTTAACCATTTAAGTTAAAAGAAATTATACAACATTCACTAAATAAGCTTCCGCATCTGTATTTCCATCTTACTCGTAAGTCGAGAGTTTTCAATAAATTACATTTTCATCATGTAATGAAAATTTTATCCCATTTTCAGCCATAAAAGTTTTTTGCCACGACACCGAAGTTCCATAATAAATATATGTCTACATCGAACACTCAGAGTTTTTATTCGGTTTAAGGTCCGTATTTATAAATCGCCCTCAACTCTGAGATCGATCTCAATAGCGATTTTGACAAATATCAGTCAAAACCAACAGCATCTCAAAGTCGCACTCAAGATCGACCTCAGTGGTGTATAAATACAGGCGGTGTGCTGGCGGCTATCAACTTCCGGTCGCGACACGCTGATTTTTAGTATGTTTTACTCAGATACAAACCGGGGTAAAAAGATGCTCAACAGGGAACCACATTAATATCTTTGTTTTTTTTTTTTTAAATTAGTGGTAGTTGGATTAGTGGTAGTGGTAGGCGATCCGCCGTATTCGGAAGCGTCAAAAGAGTTGAATGAGTTTTGAGCTGTTTTGAATTGGTAAAAATAATGAGCACATCTGTTTGGCGAGTGATGTGGCGAGTGATGTGGCGAGTGATGTCGGCTAACAATAGCATCACTCAATTTCTACCTGTGCGTGTTGTATGTAGTATTTATTAAATATAATTTAAAAACTAATTTATTACGCCATTTGATGACTAGATCCAAATATGCGTTATTGTTTTTACTAGGTGTTTCTGTTACAACCCAAAGAGACCAAAGCATGTGATAGGGCTGACTAGCCCTTCGTGAATACGAATGACAAATTGTTGACAATTTGCTAACATATTATGATACTAGTTTAAATTCAGCCATTAGGTACACTCGATCAAAGTGTTTACGGGTGGATCGTACACTTAACGCACGACGGAGCGCTAAAACATCGCAGTGATCTGACAGATCCATACTAAAAATGTCAATCCCCATACTAAATACCCCTCAACCGCTGTCGATGATGCGCTAGCGTCCGTCGAGTGCGGTTTTAGTATGGGGAGTACCGTTTCTAGTATGGATCTGACCGACCGCTGCGATATTTTAGCGCTCCGTCGTGCGTTATGTGTGCGATCCGCCGAAAGGTTAATTTAAACAAGTACTTTATACATAACATGTAAATGGGAAGGGATAATTAAATATGGATACACTATTCATATATAAAATGCATGCATTATAGCAATCAAATTAAAAAGTTATAAGTTTATTAATACACACACACACACACACACACAAATCACGCCTTTATCCCTTGCGGGGTAGGCAGAGCGTTAACGATTACGATCGTTCTCGCCACGTCTGACAAGTATTAATTAAGTTTATTAATTATCCTCAAAATTATTTACAAAAACAGCAAAGGATAACCTCAAGGGTCACTCGTTGGTATTCCATCATGGCGGGTCGTGTATTGGTTATAATTTGATATTTCTTGTTCATTTGAGTATTTGGTGAATAATTCTGATAGTGTATTAAGCAACAAACTATTCTGAAAGTGTTCATTAAATAGGAAATTGTAATTAATGCACATATTCGGCATTGTGCAATAGTGACGAGCGGTCTCCACGTGGTGCAGAAAATTTTACTATCGAGTTTTTTGTACTACATAATTTTGCGCAACACAGCCCCTGGTCGTCAGACTAGGATCACTGTGTTGTGGACTCTCCCTCGGCGTAATGCCACTTAACTTTACATCACTTTAACCTTACCGACGACCTGACTACTTTTAAACATTGGCAAAATACGTCTCCACCCATGAGATGTGACGCCAGAATTTTTTTTTTTTTTTTTTTTTTTTTTTTCTCTTTCTTCTGCAACATGGCAATCTGTTTTACAACAATGAGCCACTTGTTTGGTCGAATACTATTCTTCCTGTGTTGGTGTTTAATTTTCAGAGACAGTCCAATGACCCATCTCTCAAACTGCTGTCAAATCAAATCTATGGGACAGGTTTGATATACTGTGTCTTTTTAGTCTGGAGAAGCATATGCTGCCAGTACCCTTCAGTTTCGTGGCTAGTTCATTCACATGTTGAGATAGTCTGTTCTGGTATTTTGTGCTGTGTAATGCTATTTCCTGCTTGACAGTCTTAATGCCTAGGTCCATTTGGATGTATTTATTGCTGATGTAAGGTGGTATGTTGAATATTATCCTTATAACTTTATTTTGGAATCTTTCTAGGATTTCCAGGTTGCTGTTGCTTGCTGTACCCCACAATTGGATACCGTAGGTCCATATTGGTTTTAGGATAGCTTTGTATATTAATAATTTGCTGTTATGGTTCAGTTTAGAGCTTTTTCCTAAAAGCCAGAGCATGGTTCTCAGTTTCGTGTCAAGCTGTTTTCGTTTTGTCCATATGTGTTTACGCCAAGTTAGTCGTCTATCCAGGTGCATGCCAAGATATTTGGCGTTTTCACTTTGGGGTATGTCTTCATTGTTTAGCTTACGACGCCAGAATTAAAAAAAAAAAAAAACAGCAAAGCTAATATTCAGTTACAGACTTCAAGCAACCCTCTTTCACCAAAAGTTTTTACCTCTGCGTTAGAAGAGATTTTCAAATGTCTCTCGGCATCCTGGTAATCCAAACGCATCATTATTGGTGACAAACGATCTCCGTTTCGCAGACGACATTGTCCTGTTCCACTTTAGCCGCAGAACTTGAAAATATGCTACGAAAGATAAGCGAGGCAAGCCTTGAGGTTGGACTCAAAATGAATATGACAAAGACCCAACTCATGTGCAACAGTACCAAACATAGAGTGAAAGTGGGCGAGCAGTTAATATATTATGTCATCGAATACACTTATTCGGGACGAATTCAAATAGTATAAATACTTACAATAGATTTTCACTAGCAACCTCACCGATACAAACATATCTTTCGAACATCCAAATAACTTGTAAACCATTTCAAGGATTTGCCGACTATATACCATAGATAGCCATTTTTTCATGCAATATGGTGTCGAACGCCTTGCATATGTCTATGAACACAGTGGTAACCTTTTTATATTATTTATAATACATTGTGCCAATACAGCTACCGCATCCGATGTACAAGACAATTAGGAATGAAACCGGGAACGGACAGCAGCGGCGGCCCCTGTCAATGTACATGGCTCATTTCCAGCAGTGGACTATTCTGGCTGCATTTTTGCAGTGTGATTGCCACAACCAACTACACGGATATAGGAAGGCTGGCAAAATTTACAGAAATCAGAATAAAACATCAGGTCTCTTCTCACAATGTGCCCAGCATTAACCATTAATATGAGCACACTTCTTCGTTGCAAAAATCACAGGAAATGATAAACATCAGCTGTAGTGATAACTTCGATACAGGGGAATAAAGGTGACTTACCACTTCACGTTTATTATTATAACAAATTGGCAGTAGTTCGTGGTTGCTCTAGCTTTGTGGGTATATAGGCCTCCAACACACTCGATAGATAGATACATAAAAGACCACCAACCACGAGTCTTATTACAATATAGGGACCCAGAACAAACACAAAGCGTAGAGGGTGTGGCTGTGATGCTATTATGTTCCCTAGAGCTTTTTGCTATTATAGTATAGGTAATACAAGGAACACTCTGTTTTCGAGTCATCCAATGACCTGATGAACCGTTATAATTGTAACTAGCCTTAAATGGAATTTTCACCGCGCGAACAACGACTCAGGCTCCACCTAGTATAAATAAATTGACTGACACTGGTCGCCGGGAATTTCCAATTAAGTACAGGGAATGACGTGGTTTTTTCATAAAATGTAGACATCAATTGAATGTTAACCTGAAACTTTTGTTATTTCTAAAGTAAAAATAAATTACTTAGAGAGAAAGAGAAGGTTTTTGAAATAATAAATTAAAAAAAGAATAAAAACTTTTATTCAACAAATTAAATCACTAATTCTATTTGCTATTTGCTGCTGATACTATTTCTAAGACAAAATACGATACATAGTTAGCTGCAAAACATCTGTTTTGCAGATTTTACATCAACAAAAAATATACGTAACAACAATATATGTAATTACATATATGTTAAACCACGGCGCGGAAGACCTTGTTGTTCAAAGTGTATAAAAATACCTACTACACCAACCAAAGGCAAACAATTACCACGAATTGTGCAGGGCTACAGTAACTTCCAAATATTTATATAATTTTAATTTATTATTTCCTTAGCCCTTATTACTAGAAATAATCCTTAAACATCTCGTAAAAAATTATTCCCTGCGGAAGTTTCTGTGTAAACCGGGTCTGCATATGTACGATTCGCTTGTATGTAATCCACGTCTACATCTGGAGTATTCGTTTGTATGGAAACCTGGTCTGCATCAGAAATATTTGTTTCTGTGTAAATTAGGTCCTCATTTGAAGGATTTGTTTGTGTGTAAACCGGCTCTGCTTCAGTAAGATTTGTTTGTATGTAATCCAGGTCTACATCTGGAGGATTAGTTTGTGTGTAAACCTGGTCTGCTACTGACGGATTTGTTTCTGTGTAAACCGGGTCTGCCATAGTAAGATTTGTTTGTGTGTAATCCAGGTCTGTTTCTGAAATATTTACCGTGTCAAAATCAGTAAGATTTGTTTGTGTGTAAGCCGGGTCTGCCATAGTAAGATTTGTTTGTGTGTAATCCAGGTCTGTATCAGTAGCATTTCTTTTTGTGTAAGCCGGGTCTACATGACTAAGATTTGTTTCTGTGTAAGCCGGGGTTGTATCAGTAAGATTTGTTTGTGTGTAATCCAGGTCTGCATCAGTAAGATTTGTTTCTGTGTAAGCCGGGTCTGCATCAGTAAGATTTGTCTGTGTGTAACCTAGGTCTGTATCAGTAAGATTTGTTTGTGTGTAATCCAGGTCTGTATCAGTATGATTTGTTTGTGTGTAAGCCGGCGTTGTATCAGTAAGATTTGTTTGTGTGTAATCCAGGTCTGTATCAGTAAGATTTGTTTCTGTGTAAGCCGGGTCTGCCTCAGTAAGATTTGTTTGTGTGTAAGCCAGGTCTGTATCAGTAAGATTTGTTTGTGTGTAAGCCGGGTCTATATCAGTAAGATTTGTTTCTGTGTAAACTGGGTCTGCATCAGTAAGATTTGTTTCTGTGTAAACCAGGTCTGCATCAGTAAGATTTGTTTGTGTGTAAACCAGGTCTGCATCAGTAAGATTTGTTTGTGTGTTTAACAGATTTGCATCTGTAGGACTTGTTTGTGTGTAAACCAGGTCTGTATCTGTATGATTTGTTTCTGAATAGTCCAGTTTTACGTTGTTGTGATCCGATTCTGTATAAATCTGTTCTGCCTGTCTACGATTTGTTTGTGTGTAAACCAGTTCTAGATCTGTATGATTTGTTTGTGTGTTAACTGGGTCTGCATCAGTAAGATTTGTTTGTGTGTAAACCAGGTCTGCGTCAGTAAGATTTGTTTGTGTGTAAACCAAGTCTGCATTTTTAGGATTTCGTTGATTGTAAACAACTTGTACATCTGTAGGATTAGTTTGTATATAAACTGGGTCTGCATCTGTTTGATTTTCTTGCGTGTAAACCAGGTCTACATCTTTAAGATTTGATTGTGTGTCAACAGTATACAGGCCTGGATCTATAATATTAGTTTGCGTGTTAACCAGGTCTGCATCTTTAGGACTTTTTCGTGCATGAACCATGTTTGCATTTGTCACACTCTCCGGCGCGTTTACGAGGGGAAGCTTTTCACATATAAAAGGAGTGATTTCTTCGCAGTCGATATCATTGAGAAGGGCCTGATTGGAGATGGAACCGCAATACTCCTCGCTCCCCGTCCAGCTGCTGGGTTCGCCCTTTGCCCACCTGTTGTATCCCGCCTCTTGGAGGGTTTGACCTAGAAACAATAATATATATCAACATATACCTACACCCATATCACGAGGTGAAAGGTCGTTAGCTCAGCAAATACTACAATAGCCTGTAAGCACAAAAATAGATAAAACTATTCAAAATTCGATAGCATGAATATTTAACTACACCTACCATGAATGGTCATCCAGACGCGGCCTCGCTCGCTCCAGTCACTGAACCCGGCGCCGAAGTAGTCCTTCGTAATCGCGTGGAGTGTTCCAGAGGGATGTTTCTTGATGATATCCCTTAACACCTACAAAAAAATCAACCATTGCAGCATTGTTCTACGTAAGTAGTCGGTATATCTGCCGTCCATTTCGACCGTAAGAGTCAAAACTAAAAGGTGAGACGGATGAATTCAGCAACATTGTTTCCTGTACATTTCTACAACACCTTGCCCTAAACTGGTGAATCTGTCTGCCAAGCGGGGTGGGTGTGCCTAACACCCCCAAATAGGGAAGGACTTCTGGCTGTTGTAGTAGTGCAGTACTAGCAGTAGTCGGTTGACGACCGATGTGGCACAGTGGTAGTGCGATTGCCTTTGACGCAGAAGGTTCCAGGTTCGATTCTCGGTGGATCACTCACTAAGTTGACATTTATCACTTTTTTCCGAGTCTGGTTAGGACATTGCGGTCTGAACCACCCGATTGTCCGTTAGTAAGATGGTTCCGTGTTTCGGATGGCACGTTAAGCCGTAGGTCTCGGTTGCTGTCTATGATTACTTAGACGATGGTCGTTACACAACCATGTCAGAAGCCTGCTACTCGTAGTAGGCGGTTGAAAAATTCTGACACTAGGGTTCATTGGGTCGTTGGGCTACCTACTTGATGTCCCACACGAAAAGAGAGAGAGAGAGAGAGAGTAGTAGGTATACCTCTGCCTCGGTCTCGCTGTTCACGATGACGAGGTGGCTCCCCTCTGACGCACACGTGTCGTACGCGTCCGACCAGCTCTTGCCCAACCGGTGCATCTTGTAACATTTTCCGGTTCGGTTGTCAAAATTATAATCTGCGAAAAGGAATTGAAGCGTCTGATACTGGTAAGTAAGTAAAACACTTTATTGCACTGAAATGAATGACACAATACAGGACATATTAAACTAAAAAATACGCAAAGGCGGTCTTATCGTTTAAAGCGATTTCTTACAGACAACCTTTGGGCAGAGGATATAAACACAGAAAACAGAACAGAGTGCAAGGGTAAATAAAGAGACAATATAAGCATTCAATTGACATAGCGCATTGGTGAATTGCGCCGGTCGGCGAAAGGCGCAAGTTGGCTTACCGCGCATACTCCCTTTATTAATATTATAAATATAATAATATAACTTCATAATATAACTTTCACGTCAATATTATAATATAACTTTCAAGTCCAAACCACTGAACCGAGCATCGTGAAATTTCACACAAAGAAGAAGCGAAATAAGTATGCCAGGATCGGAGCAAGTGTGATATAGTCTCTGCGTACCCTAATCACGCCTGCAAAGTTTTCGTTACACCGTCATTTACACCTTGTATAACTGATAACTCTTTTAATAGAGTATTTAGTAGCAAAAGCAGGTATTTTATCCAGCTTACCGTAGTCTTCAGTGTGACATTCAGTGGCAGTGATGGCGGGCGGGCCGCTCTTCTTGTAGCAGAAGTAGGGCAGCGGGTGGAAGCAGGGCACGTCGGCGAGGGTGCCGTTGGTGCTGAGCGCGATGCACTCCTCGCGGTTCAGCTCGTTGTCGGGCTCGCCGTCGCCCCACATGCACGGGATCTGCTCAATCGGTACACCTGTGGACAAATATATTTTTAAAACCTCTTGTGATGATTCGATCTTTTTTTTATTAAAAAATGGTTATACAAGTAACTATATTTTACGAATAGATTTGGCTATTTATTAACTTAAAAAAAACGACTTTCCATACAAAATATGCCGATCAAGACAGGTTGCATGCGAGGTCCTAATTTTTTTTTCCATACTTCAACCTATGTTCCTTAGAGAAAGTTCAGTTTCATGGGCTGGTCCTTCCCTAAATAGGAACTCAGTACTTTTCCAAACTCCTTGATAATTATTATTCAGACTCAAAATTCATTTGACACGTGAATCTTTAGAAAATAGCACAGACACTACAGAAATTAACCGAAGCTGCCCAGACTCGAGAATGAAAGGAGAAGACATAAGCAGATGACTTAAAGAATGAAAACAAAAAGTTAAAACATGAGTTATTTCAAGAAAATACAATATCTACTTAATGAATACTATAAACTGAAGGAACAACTAGAAAAATCGAAAAGTACTATTATGCAGCTGAAATAAATATTTACATTCAATGTTACATTAAACACAAAACAAGTAATTTTAGAAACAAAAAGTGAATCCTCTTTTTGTTCAAAAATAATAATGGAGTGAGCTCCCCATGCTGTGCATCATTCTGCAGACTACAGAATCAGACCTTCGATGACTTAAATGTAACCGAAACTACAAGGAATGACAACTATGACAACATTCATAATAGTGATACTTTTAAAACAACAACAGTCGTGAAAATAGTTATGAGGTAACGTCGTCGTCTAATAGAATATGTTTAATAAGCAGTGCCGTGTGATGCCGGCAATATTTTCTTATATAACATCACGCCACATCCTTCCCGCGAATGTCGTAAGAGGCGACTAAGAGGCTCGAGAGTATTGGTGTATTACAACTTTTAGGCGACAGGCTGACAACCTGTCACTATAGGGATACACTTGTTTACTAAAACAACCTTGGAAAACAATCCTCAAAAAAATTGTCAGACCTGGAGGTAGCGACCGTAGTCTTACGGTCGTTATTGCTCTGCCTACCCCGCAAGGGATACAGGCGTGATATGAGTACATACACATATCATATGTATGTAACAATAGAAATAAAATACTGCAGATAACGGAAATTAAACTGGAAAACTTACAAGTGCACACTACATCTATGCTGAAGCTGACATACAGAAACTTTTGTAAGGTTTAAGGATAATAAGCTACATAACATCATCATCATTGGCCTCAAACATCTGTGACAGACGATTTCATCAGTGTTTAAGGCAAAAGCACAGACACTTTATTGCTTGGGACACAATTATGGAAAACGCAGGGTTATCCCAGGACTTGCGGCACCCCCTTGGCCTCCCTAGCTGACTCCACAGGAACGAGTCGATACGTGCGGAGCCAGGTTGACTGCATAGTATGCCGCACGATAGACCTCTGTCACACGCGCCTGACGGAGACCCCGTTTCGAGATTGACGAGTTGTCCTTTTCCAGGAGCGTTCTTGCGGTAGTCCCTCGGTCACCTCTTACGACACCCACGGGTAGAGAGAAGATGGTTTCTACTCTGCTGGTAAAATATAACATTGTGTGATACTGGTGGAGAGTCTGGACTTTTGCTTTACTAAGGGTTATTCAGAAATTGTTCACAATATAAGAAGTATAATACGAATTGTATAGCATACTAATGTTATTATATGTACGCCTACACAGATTCTCTACGAAACTGAACTTATTTCACAGTCATGTCGAAATATTCAACCGAATGATATATTCTGATACTGTTGCTCACAAATATGCATATGTACTAGACTACATAAATAGTAATAAGCATATTTTCATGAAAGAAATGTTTTCTAGTAGAGGTTTAATCAATAATCGCGGCTACAGTGTAATATTCTCAGACATTTCAAATTTAATACGAGACATACGGAGATATTATGGCCTAAATGACTCTACTAAACAAATTTTAAATAATTTTACCTATGATCTATCAAATAACGAAGTTAATAACGGCATGACTTTTCTCACCATTAACCCGAGTATAGGATCACTAAGGATAAAATTTCTTCGTAGCAAAGAATACTGACCCTCAATGGAGGAGAACTTCCCGTTGGAGTAGATGGCGGAGACGCCGGTGAAGATGTGGCGCACGCGCAGCTCCTTCATGAGTAACGTCATGCGCTGCAGCAGCTGCGCGCGCAGCGGGGACGCCAGCACCGAGCCTGCAACATTTCAAATACATTCCAAATTTCAAGAGGCCGAAACTACACCTTCCACATGCCACTTTCTCTTTCGCTTCCTCAACATTTATCAGTCTTTTGATACATGCTTGTCGGTTTAGGGTAGTTTGGACCTGACCTTTCATTAGAACGTCCCCCAAAAAACAATCATTTATTTTGTCCCCGAAAAAAACAAGCCTTTGCCGCAAAACGATCGTTGCCTCTGAACAAACCATTAATTTTTCGTCTATGATAAATTAGTGTTTCACTTTAGAATGAACATAGTAACAGATGGGCGGCTTACCTTCCAGATAGCATCGCATCCGCGCCGCCTGCCAGGTCTCGGGCATCATATGGAACTTGAAGAATCCGAGATCATCGCCAAAGTCTGTATAGTTCTCGTTCAAGTACAATCTTTCGACCATCTCATCTGCTTGAGATAAATAAATCCTAAGTTCAAGAATCATCTCAAAAGAAAGAAACATTTGTTATAATATATTTGAAGCTGTACTTACCGTTCAAATATTTGGTAATCATGAAAGAGTCACTTCTACTTTTACAAAGGAAATGAGAAATAAAAAAGAATACCAAACATTTACACATTTCCTTAAAGACAACCTTCCCGCGATGTGTTGCGTGTATCTTTGTCCACAAACGCTCCGTTTACGAAGATAGGAATAGCGTGTTTACAAATAAAGCCCATTGTTGCCTTTTTCGTTGCTTGTTCGGCGCTGTGCTGTTTCCGTAACTGATCTGGGTACGTATTCTGGCTTCAATGAAATTTCGTGAATCAGTCAATTACAAATTTAGAAGCGTGGTAAAGAGTTAAAACACTATTTTAAGGCGTACTCTAAGGTTATGGCAAGGTTTCTCAAGGAATATAAAATGACTAAACTACAGTAATTTCTAATGAGCTTCACGGTTTAAGATGTCGTAATTTTCTTATGTTTTAAATAGTAACAAAGTAATAAATGTTTGTGCGTGAATTGGCAGTAAGTTAATAAGAAATTGGTTGGATCATCAGTTTCTATAGGCAATATAACTTCGTCGATTGATAAAGTTGTGTGAGATGAAAGACACCGCGAGGATTACGCGTGATGGATGAGGCGAGCGGGCGCGCCCGACGCTGACAACTGAACACGCTGCGGGCGAAACACGTACACACACACACACACGAAAACTTGAATATCAGGAGCAAGTATACATTAACAAACGCTCCCGCCGCGCACGTAACGTAAAACTTCCATTCGTTTCAACTCCTAGAGCCAGAAGCTCAATTTCTCAAAAGGCGTAATTCCGTGCGGAAATCTACAGGTATTACTCTACTTATCGATTCAAAACATCGAGTAGTAGATTATGCTGACTTTCGTGCACGGATCGAATGCGACTTTTTTTAAAATTGTGCCCCGGCCTCGTGTTACTTCACTACTACATGTCGTCAGTTGTAAATATGCAGTCGACTCTGAAATTGTAAAATTTCCACGAATGTAGGTCAGAGGTCACAGATGTGTTCTTTTTTAATGCGAAATATGTACTTTACTGATGTGAATAAGTAATCAAATAAAACATTTTTAAATATTTCATTAGTAACTAGTTAGTAGGCCGACTCCGTGGAGCAATCCACTTGGCGTTAGTCGGTCAACAGCGAGAGGGTGTACAATCTTTTCAACTCGGAATGAAATTGGAACGAATCCAATTCGAAGCGCGGAAAAAGGTGTTTAACCACTAAACTGATTTACTTCTTTTTATTATTTAAAATCATTGGGTATTAATGCTCTATACAACGTTGAATCATCTGCCGTTTATTAATTTTATTGTAATCTCAATGTACCTTGACGTGAAAAAGAACAGGGAATATGCGTTTTTGACTAACCTTGCGAAATGTCTACAAGATAGTAATTTCCAAGACTTGGTGCTTTAATCAAACACTAGATATTGATATTGTTATTATCTTTTAGTTACTACGTTAATATAAACGAAACATATAGCGTGTAGCGATTAACACGTCTGACCCAGCAAGTCAGAGGATGTCGGTTCGAATCTCATTGGTGGCGTTATGTTTTTTCCACTTGTTTCGTTTGTACTGACTTTGTAACAAAATGTAAATGTTCATTATGAAAGAGAATATACGGTCTGATAATTTTCATATTCTGTTCAAATAATGAATCTGAAGGGAAGCATCTGTTATGTGGGAATACAGTGACATTTTACCCCTAAAGTTTACTTATAATTCGCTAGACTAACACAATGACAACCTATGCAAACCTAATTATAAAGGCAGTAGGGTGCAAAGGGCGCGTGTCATAGAGTGGGGCGGCGAGGCGGGTTGGCGAGTGCGGTGCGCAAATTGCAGCGCTGTAGTGTAATGTGGTGTAACGACATGGCTTACACGCCGCAAGTCGACACGTTACATCGACATATACTACATTGTCGCATAATATGGCTACGCGTTTCCGTAGCGCCGTGTCGTGCCGACTTATAATAGCATCACCCCATAATCCTTCCCGCGGGTGTCGTATGAGGCGACATGAGGATTCCACGTGTATTACAATGTTAGGTGACAGGCTGACAACCTATCACTCAATCATTTGTCTATTTGGGTCATCAACTGAACCCTAGGTATAACAAATAATTGTAAAATTCAAATATGTAATCATATAATAATACTTTTAATTAATAATATTAATACTTCTAATTTTATTAATAAGAACATTTGTCTTTTAAAATTTATTTTTATTAATAAATGCTTGAATCTTGAATCTAATCATTCCAAAAAAAAAAAATCTTTTAAATCGTCAAATTCGAGGCTTTAGTGGACCATTTGGCATATTTTTTATGAAACTTGCGCTAGTCGTCTTGTACCTGGATTCGCATGTTTGACTACTATAACCATGGTTTTTTTTTTTAAGTTCTAACTTTAGTATGCCAACGCGATATACATATTGCTGAAATTGGGTGTCTCACGAAAATGGTTCCTCTAGTACTGGCGCGATTATAAAAAATATACTATTTATAAATTTCACTATTATAAAAAAATTGTCAAGTGCGAGTTGAAATAGCAGCAATAGTAACAAATATTTTATGCTTTCACTTGTCGCTCATGAGCCAGAGTGAGACTCCATTGTATAAGAAAACAAACATTGAATCTTTAGGTAATCTGTAACATTGAATCTCTATCTAAATATGAGCAACGGAGAAAATTCCAAAATGAAACATTACGCTCGTGGAATCCGACACCCACACCGCCGATACCCTGCGGCGGACAGCTGACGGACGGACGGACGGACGGACGGACGGCGCTGATACACATGCTTTAGTAGCTACCTTTGTGGAGTAGATACTAAAAATACTACAAAAAGAAAATTTCATGGATTTAGGTGGAATAATTTCACTTATCTGGGTAATATTTTTAAATCAATTATCCATTGACTACGTGGGTAGGAATTATTATGACACAGGTGCCGACTTGGAATACCGAAAGGGATAAATTTGCCACGTAGTAATGTCACAATGCGTAGAAAAATCTTGGATGGTTTATTCGTACAAGAGTGGAGTGCGTTGCTGTGTGATGCCAGCTTAGAATAGCATCACACCATTCAACATCTCCGCGCGGGCACCCTTTGCCAAGCATTTGGGTAAATTTAATAAATACCCCTTCATAGGGGGAGGCCCTAATCAGCAGTGAACTGTTATGACTCTAGTCATTTTTATAATTAACTAGCGCCCCGCCGAGCGACTCCGCCCGCTGTAACTGGTTTTTTCGTGAAAATAAGTTGTTTTCGCGGCAAGTGTTACACATAAATAAATATACTTTAACACGATCAAATGCATTTCATATTCTTTGAAGGAGGTCTCAATTAGTATCAGTCTCAAAACGTGTCGTCATTCTGTGAGGAAGTGAAGGCCTATGAATAAATAAAACTCAGGTGAAGGAAAGACAGCAAAAGTGCTTTCGTGTCGTAAAATAAGAGGTGAATACTGAGTGAATGTTGAGTGTCAATCGATCGTTCCAGACGCGTCTGCTGCGGGATTGAGTGGAGGGACGGATTCCTTTAATCAATGATCGGGTTTCGGCAAGCTTTAATATTTAAATTAGCAATGCCGAAATTAGGACGCTCGTTACTTTAGATACTGTTGACAATGTTTACACGCCAAACATGTTGCCTAAACACACATTCTATAGCTAGAATTAGGGCTCGATTTCTACGATTACTGTATGAATATGAATTACGATAAAATACGTGTTATTTATGTTGTTGTAGTGACGTGTCGCTCGCGCGCGGTCGCGGTCGACTCACGATTTGTCACCAAAATGCGCGGTGAATATTTAAATTCAATTTACGCGCGAATCGGGATTAAATCCACTCCACGAAATAAACGCTCATTTCCGCGTGGAATTGGTTTTTGCGTCGCTCGTGTGTGTCGTGTATCGACTCGACGCCACGTACCGGTATTCCCCGGTAGAGTTCCGCGGAAACGGAAATGTAACAACTTGTGGCAATCTGTTTTATAAACAGCACGGTTTGGCTCAGAGAATGCATCCAATTCCAAGCGGTACCTGGTTGTGCAGGAGTTACCCCCCTCCCTCCCTACCGTCTCTTCAGCTGCCCCCCTCCCTGCGGCGCCCACACGTCGAGATTACTATCGCGCACACAATACCCGCGCTCTTTTGAAGCGTTTGTATGGCTGCTAACTACTCTGTAGTGATGCTTTTACTTGCTGGCGAAGCTGCAAAGGTACATTTCCTATTTCGTATCTTCATGCTCAGCCTGACGCCACTAACATATACTTATAGGTACCATTCTAGATTTTCATATTGGTACAATTAAGCTTTGATAAGATTGCAGTAATAATCTTTATTAAAGCCAGCGATGAGTTTAACAGCGTCACAGCGGCGTTGAGCTGTGTTTGCTTTATAGTTGTATGTATGGAGGGGTCTAATCAGAGTGGATGTTTGTGGAACTTCAGCTCGCAATCAGACGCGCCTCGGACTCGCAGCTCGCGCGGGACTCACGAACACTACGTTTGATTTTTTTATACCCCCACCACGTTGGACGACTTGATGACCCACACAAAAAGAAGAAGAGCCCGCACTATGTCTAGCAGCGGACTAATGTGGCTAATTAAGTGAAGTTGACCCATGGTTTTATAATATTCTTTAAGCTTAAACCAATGCTTGGCCAAAGAAGAACATAATAATGATAGATAAGGCACAAATTAAGTATATGACAATTGTCTTATGAGTTTTATTTCATAGGCTAATTAAAGCAAATGGCAAAAGTAACTGAAAGACTAATGATATATCCATACAAAATCACGAATACCTAACAACCCCACTTAATTTCATTCTATGGTGGTTGTTTACACTTTGCATGGTTATAATTTTAACGGATTCTTACCGACGAATTCATTTTATTGTGTTTTGGAGTATCTGCGGGTAGCCGCTATGGGCAATTAGGGAGACATCGGTCTACCCTCATTTTTCTTCGTTTTTGCGGAACACAATCGCATTCGTCAGTAGAAGTCCGTTAAAATTATAACTATGAATACCTAACAATCATTTCTTAATGTTGTTTAGTTCACATATGTATTTTCTTATCACAATATAAAATGGCATATAATCTGTGTTGTTGCTTGTATGTCAGAACAATCAATACAAATGTGATAGACGACGGCGCGACGCTCGTTATCCCTCCCCGGGACTCAAACACGCGTACACACGATCGAGAGCTAGCGGCACACACCACTATACACCGACGCTATGAATTTTACTTCAAATGTCTGCGTGAAAAAAGAGCGCCTTTGTACTAAAAATTAACAGTGAATATTGCGCTTGGAGGCTGTGAGTCGCGGCTAATTTATAATTCAGACCTCCCCCTCCCCCCACTGTGTACAAACCCCCCTCCCCTGGCTCGCCCGGACGGTCTGATGATGACGTCACTCAGCACTGACGTGTGACAGCTCGGTGGAGGGCCGGCCACTTGTCGTGAGGACCACAATCACCACGAGATTGAAAAGGAAAAGGCTTTGTAATAGAAGACTGATTGATTCCAATCAAGGGTCGGCGATTCGTACGATTCTTTTCGACACGTAGGTATATTTTTGACAAAAGATTCCAATGAATGAGCAGGAGCATTTTTATTCGAGGAACAATTTTATACAAAGTAGACTCCGTAGCAGTTTGCTACGTCCTCGTAGCAATCACCTACGCTGCGCCATCTCTTTTGTCTACCCGCATTTGAAAATTTATCACCACTTCTCACCGCCTTCCTATAATCTCAACTAAGTGTGTTTTCGGTAGGAAAACCTCCGAAAACTATCCAATCTTGGTAAGTATTTTATTTTCTTTTTGTGTAGGACACCGAGTAGCCCAACGACCCGATGAACCCTAGCGTCAGAATTTTTTAACCGGCTTCTAAAAGTAGCAGGGTTGTTGAAAAGTTGTGTAATTACCACCGTAGTGATTCTAGACGGCAAGCGGGACCTACGGCTCAACGTGCCATGTGAAAAACAGAACCATATTTCTTACGGACAATCGGGTGTAGGTACCAGATAGTAGTAGGTCTTACTAATCCTACTGATATTATAAATGTGAAAGTTTAATGTTTGTTTGTTTGTTGCTCTTTGGCGCAAAAACTACTGAACCAATTTCATGAAATTTGGCACACAGATAGAAGGGTAATTTCATTAACACATAGGTCAGTTTTTATCCCGGAAACAATGTTCCTGTGGGATTGATTCTACGGTATTAAAACCGACTTCCACGCTTGCGGAGCCGCGGGCGCCCACTAGTACTTCATATATTTAGTGTTTCTCCAGCGTATAAATAGCTATAAACATAGGTATCCGTTGAAGTAGCCGCTTATGCCGCCCGCACCTGCTCGTAATGTGTGCTCGAAGTAAGTACGCGCGCTTGAATAAGCCGCCACCAGCCGCAAGTAGACGCAAGCCCCATACAACCACCGTCATCTGCGTGAGTGCTCGCCTACAAAAGGCACAATGCACATTTCAAGCCTCATTTTAATAGGCATGTGTTAGTTTTTTCTGTATATGTACTATTGGATACGATATTTACTTCTGCAATCTGGTGATATTCCAGTTTCTTCCTTATTTTCACATCACATTCTACTTGTTCGAACGAACCAAATTCTCGCTTTGTTCTATGATGTAGTTGCACCGCTTTATGCTAAATACCTGCTGGGGCACCTTATGTCCTTACTTTTATTTGGGTTCCTTTTATGTACAATGTACATTTGCGTACGAGTTCATATTCAAAGTAAAAAGGTCCTCTCTAAGACAAGACTGGTAATTCTTTAAACCTCTGTCTGAAACACTGAGAGTGCATTCTGAGAGGGTCGTCGAGCGCAGTGCACCGCGGCCGCGTCAGTCACGCGCCGGCTGCCACTCTAGAGCTCGCCCATCTGAGAGCTCCTCGGGGTTCATAGAGGATTGAAGGCAATGTGGGTCAAGTAGGTTGAATGGGCTTATGCCAAAGATATTTAATTGACTAGCAAGATATTTACTACACGTCGTTTCAGCGGTGTTATTTTCCCACTATCATCAATAATCTCTCTACGGATAGATTATAGAATGTCTATGTATTTTCTTATAAAACTCTTGCACCTTTATACTCGTAAAACAGATTACGAACAAGCAAATCAAATAATAATAATATGAATATGAATATTATCAAAGAGCAATGATTTCCTTATTATTCTTTATTGCACACAAAAACAACAATAATATAACAAACATAGAGAAATTTTGATGGTCTAATGAGGCGGCCTTAATGCTAAAGTAGCATTCTCTTCCAGGCAACCTTTAGGCGAAAAAGAAAATGTGATACGGTTAGCGAGATAGTGGAAACACCTACATACTACTTATACTATAATACACCATAATACAAAGATATGCACATTTGATTGATAGTGGTCTTATAGTCGTCAAAATACAGAAAGTCAGCTATGTGTACATACACATTTACGCTATAACATTGTGATCTGACCTACTGGTAGTTTCCATTGCCGAAATATTCAATTTCACAGCGACTAGATCGTACGTAGAATGTCGCAACTTGACAGATTTTTGCAATGTGATAAAGAGAAAAAGTTGAAAGCAATTGAAACTGGAACTGAAAGTAGATAGCAGTAAAAGTTGTCGGTTCCGCCGGCAACCGGCAGAGGGCGCGCCTTTTGTGCGGCAGATCCGGCTCATTGATATCTTCACGGAGCTTACGGTTGCGGGAGATAATAATTGAACTTACAATTTAATTTCAATATTTTAAACACGAACGCGCTATCTTTTTCTTAATAAGAACCCGTTTCTGAAACTTTACCGTCAATTTTTTTTCGTGTTATCCAACGACCCAACGAATCTTAGTGTCAGAATTTTTCAACCACCTTCTATAAGTAGCATGCTTCTGACATGGTTGTGTAGCGACCGTGGTCTAAGTTATCATAGACAGCAATTGGGATCTACGGCTTACTGTGCCATCAGAAACACGGAACCATCCTTCTTACGGACAATCGGGTGATTCAGCCCGCAATTTCCCAACCTGACTGGGAACAGATTCACAAACTGTTGTGTTGTGGCTATTATAAGTGGCTACGTTATTAATTAATGTCGTTTAGATTAATCTATGTTAGTTATCGTATCTCCTTCTCTTTAATTTCCAACTACTTACTCGAAATTGTCGTCATAATATGAAAACCGCAGGCCATAGTTTCTGCTCGTCTCTGCCCGCATCTATTAAAAGATCACGCAAATCACGCAGATCACGTAGATCACGCATCACGCGGTAATCCGCGCGTCGGTCCCTACACTCAACTTTAGATTGACAAAGTTCTATAACCTCTTTAGATAAGTCTACCTTCGAAACCACTTCGTTAACAAAAGATTTGTTTAATTAACAAAGTTGTGCACACCTGACGTCTCTCTCATACAAAGCAAACATTTGTTGAGATGGGAGCTGGTTTGGAGTAGGTGTTACTCGGTCACACCACACCTACGTCTAAAACTTGCTATTTTCGAAAATCAAACTTTCCGATGTGTATAAGTTAAAAGCAACGGAGAAACCACATATTGAAATTCAGTAAATAAAGTCTCGACAAATATAAACAGAATGTATTTATATTTGGCTACCTACCTACACACATACATAAATACACACATCACATATTATCCCTTGCGGGGTAGAACTTAAACAGCCGTAAGAGTACGGTCGCTATCGCCACGTCTGACGAATATTAAAGGCCCTTTCTGATGTATCACTGTAGTGACAGGTTGTCAACCAAGCGCCCAAAGTACACATCAAAACCCTCGAGTCTCTTAGTCGCCTCTTACGACATTCGCGGGAAAGAAATGGGCTGGTGTTATTCTAAAATCTACTTTGAGAATCGTAGTCAAAACCGTAGCTCGTAGCTACGACCTTTGCTACGACACTGGAAACGCGAAAGTAGGCCACTCTGTAGATAGACTTCTATGTCTCTGAAAGCAGAACAGTAGTAATGAAGTCTGCTTGTATTCAGCGCAGCGCGAGCCGCACGACTAACGTGACGAAGCGCTAACTTAGTTACGGAGTAGTGCCTTTATTAGCCGACTTCAAAAAAGGAGGTTATCAGTGTTTGACCTGTATGTATGTTTATCCGCGATTATTCGCGTCTGGATGAACCGATTTTAGGCATATGAAACGGAAAAAATGGAGCTTCGCACTTTTATACGTCCGTTAAAGTAGGTTCTCTTTTTAAAAAAGTTACTTTTTTTATTTTCACTCGTGCCTCGTTCATTTATTCAGTGACAGTGTTGTATTGTAACTTGATTGTGGATCTACTCGGAGCCGGAACACAACTACAATTGAATGTGTTTAATGCAACTTAGCGCCGGTAGGGGGCGACACAATCGCGTTAAGTGTAAATGTCCTCGCGCGAGCAAACTGGAACAGAACACAACACAACTGTTGATAGGGGACCAGTTAGCTACCTAGTTAGTACACAGCGAGAGTAGAACATAAGTACTGGCATTAACCATTTATTTATTTACAGTATAGTATAGTACATATCACGCCTTTATCCCTTGCGGAGTAGGCAGAGCGTTAACGGCCGTAAGAATACGGTCGCTATCGCCACGTATGACATTTTTGAAGATTGTTTTCCAAGGTTGTTGCAGAAAACACTATAATGACAGGTTGTCAGCTTGTCACCTAAAAATTGTAATACACCAATACTCTCAAGTCCCTTAGTCGCCGCTTACGCCACCCGCGGCAAGGATGTGGGGTGATGCTATTCTATGCCCGATGTGGCGCAGTGGTAGTGCGACTGCCTTTGACGCAGAAGGTCCCGGGTTCGATTCTCGGTGGGTCACTCACAAATTTGATATTTGTGAGTTTGTTCCCAGTCTGGTTAGGACATTGCGGGCTGTACCACCCGATTGTCCGTAAGTAAGATGGTTCCGTGTTTCGGATGGCACGTTAAGCCGTAGGTCCCGGTTGCTGTCTATGATCACTTAGACGGCAGTCGTTACACAACCATGTCAGAAGCCTGCTACTTGTAGAAGGCGGTTGAAAAATTCTGACACTAGGGTTCATCGGGTCGTTGGACGACTCGGTGTCCCACACGAAAAGAAGAAGAAGAAGATTCTATGCCCGCATCACACGGCATTATATTTATTTATTTAACCATTTATTGTACACAAAAACTTATACAGGACAAAAAGAAAAAGGACGCAACAGGCGCAGCTTATTTCTAACAAGAAATTTCTTACAGCAGACCTATGAGTGAAAACTGCATTCAACGATACGCGGATATGACATCATCATAACTTTATTTATTTTTAATTTTTTTACCGATTTCATGACTTAAGGATTTCAAACGTATTGCCATTTTAGGCGACAGGCTGACAACGTGGTCTACAGGGTGTTTTGAAGAGTTATAACTTCCTTTCAAGGGATGAACCAGCTCACGAAACTAAACTACTTTCCCCATGGTCGAAAATATGAAACAGAATAACTCAAAATATTGGTTTTGTCAACCGCCCCTTTCAAGTTGAACAAAACCAATAAAAGTATAAAGTGTCGGGCAACACGATTACCCGAGACCCGAACAGCGCAACAAACATCGACATGTTGCACAACACCTGTCCCCCCCCCCTCTCTAAACCCCTCCCCTCCCCGCAGACTCCCCCCGGCGCGTATTGTAACATAACTTATTAAAACGCGGACCATTACCTGGCGCTCTGTTCGTAGATACTGGAGCGGAGTGGAATAAATAAGGCCAGCTTTTAGAGGGTTCTGAGCTTGAATTGCTAAAAATATCGCATTTTGGAAGCTTCCTCTGAGTTTTTGGTGAATAATGGCACAAAATGCTGACTATCAACTTGATAATGTTTAAAAAAATGAAGCTTGCAAACCGGTTGTGAAGAAAAAGCAAAAATCACGCAATATCCATTATTAAATTAAATATCAGTCTTTAACTATTGGGAATTTTAAAACCAGCTAGCGCTGTGTCTCAGGCTTCAAGCATGCTGAGGCCTATGGACAGATAATTGTATTTTACTTACGTAGAGAGGCATAGCTAAAGACGTACTTACGAAACGTACTTTGAAAGAATCAAGAGAGAAGATTGATGCAAAGAAGTAATGATATAATAGGTGCTATGCGACAAACGGAGCTTGACGTCATCATCATCAGCAGCAATTGAGGGAGGCCCGTATCCAGCATGGACTTTTATGGCTGTAGTAGAAGTAGCAGAGACTGAAAGCAAGTTGCGGTCGCCATTGCTGCGACGGGGCGACGTGATTAAACGGCATTATAGTATTTGCGGACTGGTAATTGGTTTGCGGCGAGCTGGGGCGGGCGACGGACTAGACCAGATAGATGAGACTTAGATCTGACGGGATAGCAGTTAAGATGATAAAGTTTCTTAAGTAAACTCAAGAAAAGTGACCAGAAACCATCATTTTAAGTTTTTTTGTGGAAATCTTTGTTTGATACACACAAGTCACACCTATATCCCTGGCGGGGTAGGCAGAGCTTTAACGGCAGTAACATTACGGTCGTTATCGCCACGTCTGACAAATGTTTGAGGGTCGTTTCAGATAAGTCGTGTATCACTAGAGTGACAGGTGGTCAGCCTTAGGTTGTCAGTTTGATAACTTACTATGATTTTAACGACCATTAAATAAATTGTTTAATTTCACCCTCTCTTTTCTTCTGTTAATTTAGCTCATTGAATAAAACAACTACTGGTGCCAAAAAAATGTATGGTGCTAAAAAAATGAAATTTGTAACAAGTACCACAGCAAGCACCCAAATCTTGTTCTGCAGGATGATTCAGATTAGTTTATTTCTTGAAAAACAATTTTTATAATCGTAAAATATTTCACAAATATAAAAGTATGTTTGGAGATCGTCATTATAGGCATTCTACACTTAAAACTGCACTGCCTTAAAATTCTACAATGGAAGGCGGTGATTTTGATAGTGTGTTGGTCTCTCCGGTAATTAAGATAGAGTTACCTATCTCAATTTAACGGCGGGTAGTCTGTGGATATCGGCGGCCGCAATTAGTCCGCTATTGATTCATGTCTTCATCGGTGCCGCGGGATAACGAATCCCCCCATTTCTCACCCCCCCTACAGCTAAGACACCCTCCACTCGGAAACTTATAGACGACGTGACTGAAATAAATCGTATTCTATAGCCAGATATCTACCCACAGGTCTCGATAAATATGCAAAACAACCTTCCAATTGTACATTTATTAATCGAGCTACACGAGCGTAGGCGCAGTCATTTCATTTCCCATTTGGCTGAGTATAATAAACAACAAAGTTTATTTTATAATATCTTTTAAGTATCACTTTCTGTGTTATTTTATCTGGCAGAATATTTTGAAAGCTATGGGCTAGATAACATGGGACAACTTTTTACACAACAGCCACAACAGTCAAATTGCTGGACACGGGTCTCCCCTATTAAGGGGTGTTGCCATACTCACCACTCTTGGCAGGCGGATTGGCAAGTGCAAGATGTTTAATTCAAAGGGAACACTGCTGCCCATTCCCAAATTTATCCCTTTGTCACTTTTTACGATACACACGGGTAGGTTTGGGGTGATGTTATTCTAAGGCGGCATCGGCGGCACATATTTTAAATATTACGTAAGATGCCCCAATAGCCTTGCCAATGGCTATATCGCTATTTTAGGAATATTGAATCGAAAATCCAATCAAAATGTAATGGCCCCTCACAAAATAATAAGAGCATTCGATTTACCTCAATGTTCCGATGTTTGCGGAGCACGTAATTCATTTATTCGAAAGAAAGAAAGAAAAAGATTCGGAAATTGGTAAGCGTTGTAATTCTATTACGTAAATAATTACTTATTTATAGCGGTTGGTCGAGACTGAAAAGTTATTTAGCTCTCTTATAAGTAACTCTACGTATACTTTTCCTATCCAACGCGGATACCAATATTTATTGTAGAATATCGTAAGGTAATATTAAATTTTCATTGCGTGATCATAATAAAATGAAAGACAGATATCAACATTGAATATTTCCTAGTTTGAAGGAAGGTACGGCTCATAACAACCGACAGGCATCATCTATCACCTCAATATCAATAATGGTTGTATGTCACACGCTCGTAGGTAGACCATTAATCAAAATACCAACGCTTAACATACTGTCAAATAACATGTAGCAAACGTTTATTGTTTGAATAAATTAAAACCGTAAAACCTAGGAATAAGGTACCTGATTGTTTCACTAGGATTAACGAAACAATAAGAGGTTGCCAGATCATAATAATGTGCTGTTGGCAACATTTCAAAAATCATAACTCGATGAACAATTTATTGATAATCAGTTGCTCAAGTTTAAAGCACACACATTTTTTTGTGTGGGGCAGCTTATATCTTCTGAGAGCCTCTAAGGTCCTTATTATAAATCGCACTTAACTCTGAGATCGATCTCAAGAGCGATTTAAACAAATGAAAGTCAATCCTAACAGTATCTCAAAGTCGCACGCAAGATCGACCTGCGAGTTTAATACGGTTTATAAATACGGGCCTTAGTGTTTGTAGCACACAGTAGGCTCCTGTAAAAAGCCGGCGAAAGTTTGCGAATATTCTGCTATTACAGTTTAATACCAAACAACTAAGCTTATTTTCAAAGATAGAGGAAATAAATTTTCAGCCAGTTCTACACTACACATACACGCACATATCACGCCTTTATCCGAGTTCTACAGAACAAAAAATCAAGGCAAAATAACGGAATGTCAAAACCTTACCCCCGGCGCGGCGCGGCAGGCGGTGCAGCGCGGTGCAGCGCGGTGCAGAGAAGCATTCTCGACTTGCCGGAAATGCATTCCCTGGCTGCCAGCGCCACTCAGGTGCAAAATATAACCCACAGGCACAGAATAAATAAAAGTACTAGTCACAGGTACTTATAAATAAAATACGACGGAAATTGCTCTGGTAAGAAGCGCAGTCCGATAAAGTTATGGCTATAAACTTACAAAAATAATACTTTGTATAGTAAGTTATCAAAATCTTGTAAGTTTGAAGCGAGAAGAAGTAGTACTTTAAGAAATCTCCTTGCTCTGTCGACGAAAAGACAATTTGAGACAGAAATTATAACTTTAGAGTGCTTATACTAAGCGCAAGTTTGGTAACAGATTATGCTCTAAACTGCGATTCATTTTATGGGCTCATCGCTCACCTTTGGCGGATCGCACACAAAAACCGCACGTTTCTAGTATTTAGATATTTCAGCGCTCCATCGTGCGTTAAGTGTGCGATCCACCTAATTGTGTATCTTTAAGTAATCTTGCACAAACAAACCACAAAGATTGCAATCCGATCCCGTAAATAAGAAAACCGAAGCTGCAAGGTGCACCAGGCTTGCATTCAGGAGATGAGCCTTCAACCTGAAGCCTGGCGTTTAAATAAAGCTGCTTCCACCCCCCCCCCCTGCCGCAGACCGCACCTTTTGTGTGTTCCCTGATGGCTGCTTTACAACGGCTCCCCGTCCCCCGATGCCTCTACAGAGGATATGTGGTTTTAATAAGAAATACACGACTTGAGAGTTCGTTTTCTCAAACTGCTCGTTTTGCAAGCAAGTTGTCTTACTTACTTACAGATAGACAGACAGAAACACTTTACATTAAAACATGATATTATGTAGGAACCTCACTTGATTGCTTACTATCAGGGAGTGTCAGTTGTACAACTATGTATTACATATCAATCACTTTCCCTTCCCGTAAAAAAAGGCTTGAACGTAGATAACTAATGTTCCGGATCAGTCACTTGTCTTGTCGCGGAAACACACAGACATGACAAGTGAGTGATCTGGAACATTAGTTATATATATACAATTATGACTCACTTAAGTATAAACAGCTTAGGCGAGGAACACACTTGACGCACGACGGAGCGCAAAAATATCGCAGCGGTCTGTCAGATCCATACTAGAAACGTCACTGCCCATACTAAAACCGCAATCGACGGATGACGGAGCCGCGTTTACACAGGTTCATAAAACTGATCTTGTTATAAATGTTTATTTTTGAACATCAAAAACCTTAATGTAAAATTTACTACTCTGAATAAATAATTTGAATTTGAATTTGAACACTGCGATAGCGCTGCGTCATTTGTAGTATGGATCCTGACAGACCGCTGCGATATTTTTGCGCTCCGTCGTGCGTCAAGTGTGTTCCTCGTCTTAAACATAGCTTAAATTATCTATTCAAAGTTGCTCAAGGATATTGCTAAGGTTTAATTAGTCCATACTTTTGGCGATGTCTGCGAATATAAATAAAGTTTTCTCTTTAATATCACAACACTGCGAAACGCTATAACTGAATTCAACAAAATGGTTCCGATTAAAATCAATGATTTACATTGCAAAGTCAATATGCGAACATGTACAAATATTGATGGAAAACATTATTGTTTGCAGAGAGCTGTGTGTGGGAGAGAAAACCTATAAAAATATGCAAAACCTGTAATAAATTCACTATGTTATTCAATATTTATAGTAATAGGGATTTATGTGGAGATGAACAAAAAATTTACATATAATGGGGAATGAAAGTTTAGAGCAAAATGTATTTTTTTAGAAGGACAACGTTGGTTATTATACAAAGAACTGCTTTTTATTTGTAATCCAAACATTATGAACCAAGTGTAAATAAAAAAAAAAAAAAACAGAACACCAACAAAACTTCATTTATCACCAGTTTTGAGCACAAGTTTATGTAGGTGCTCGTTTTCCTATAGTACTAGGGCTACAATGTCTTGTGATTTTAGATTTTTGTAAATATTTGTAGAATAACTTAGATATTTCATTGTTGTTGGTATACTAAAGGTACCTAGATATTAAGTTGATCAAGAATGTCGATGAAAGGCAAAATCAAACAATGGTTTTGGCTAACGACATTGTGGAGGAGACAACGAATTAACAATGTGTAACTTGTTAACTGGTAATGTGTGAGAGTTGGCGCCAGGTGGATCGGAATTTGAAGCTCGTCGATAGAGCGGGGGCTGTAAGTTCCCGACCGACCATCGACCACCGAGCGTGACCTAGTTTATAGTAAAACTAATAGTGTTTTAACTAACTAGCTAGATCACTAGCACTAGCGCTTGAATTAGCATAACTCCATTTCTTTCCTTTGGGTGTCGTAAGAGGCGCCTAACTGACAACCTCACAAGAACTACCTATTAAAACGAAGATCAAATGTTTGTCAGACGTGGCGACAATAGAGGCAATTTTACGATGGTTTATGTTCTTCCTACCCTACAAGGGGTAAATATGTGATGTGTGATGTCAGAACTCCAGGACACATGCATTTTGTATTTGGTTACTTTAAAATCTGGTAGCTATTCTGTCACTGAGAGTGAGTTCCTAGATTTTCAAGACAGCTCGGTTAAAAAGCTTTCTCTAAGTTTTTGTGGACGTTCTTTGATGAATAATAGTCTAATCTCAGTATTGAATAGCGGCTGCAAATTGTTGTCGAAATATATAAATTATTTGTATCGAAATTTCCGATGTTACTTTTTGTTGCATACAAGTTGGGATGGAAACATGTGGGCCGCCAGATAAAACTACTAGTTCGACTTTTATTGTTTGCCACCACGAGAGAGGAACTTTTATATCAGTTTTGTATCGAGCAGTGTTGGAAGCAGGCTGGTAGAAAAAATCCGGTGTAAGCCAATCACACGGCGGATGGTTTTATCGCCGGCTTTCACACGATTCTACACCCATCAAAGTTTTCCGGGTGAAGTGATGGGGAGTCGCTCGTGACACGGCCATCTTGTTTTATGGGAAGATCAAACGAAGAAAAATGGGAACGAGTCATTAAAAGTCGCTTGCAATTTTCTATACAGTTGGTGAATTCGGTCGTAGCTCAGAAATATGTACTTAGTTAAGTACATAATAATGCTTCGACTTTGCGTACTTTTTTAAAAGATTCAGTGTAAATTTTGGTATAATGAAGAGTTTTTACTTACTTACTTCTGGTTTATACGAGTTGCGCTTTACTGCTGGTCCACAATAACCTTTCGGAACGGATTCTATAAATTGTTTATCATAATAAATCGTTATCCTCCAAAGTGCGCCATCTTTTCAGAAAGCTATTTAGCTAAGTAGTTAAAAGGGCTTCTGATTATTTTTCACATCATTTCATTTCTGAATTTTAACTGCTGATTTAAAATTTATAAAGGAAAACCGTTAAAACGGTAAAGTACTCTTTAGCTGGAAATCGAAAGCCGTTAGCAGCGCCACCTCGCGGCTGAATGGAGTTCATTGCGCATGCATTGAACCCGCGGACGCGCTGTGATTGGATCCGGAACACACGAGTTGCGAAGCCGGAATCTGAGACAGTTGTGTAAAAGCATAAATCGGATGTAGTCTTTACTAGGAAAATAGTCATTCGCTACAACGAACATCAGCCTATCTATTGCTCCTTTTTTCTTACGTTCGAAAGTTGATAAAGTGTTGTACGCTTTCCTCGTTTTAATAGTAAGTACTTACTTTAAAATTTTAGAACGGCGTGTGACGCGCATCTACCTGGGTTACGTCATAAATGTTGAGACTAAAATGCTCAATTTTCCTATATTGTGCTAACGCATGTCAGGCTGATTGCAGCCATCAGCTGAAAACAACAAACACGCCGACACCTTTTTGTGCGCATAACCCTCACTGCAGGGACATCGAGCAGCCTTCCAATTTCCAATCCGACAGCTTTTACACTGCCCCGAAACATCCAATCACCAACGTGACTTTGTTTGCTTGAAAACATCAAAACGGAGGCGGGAATTCCTCTCCATTTTTATTCCCTTGAATCAATAGAAATCAAATAAGGGACAAACTCTATCCGGCGTAAATTGGAAACAAAAAGGAGGGTGCAATAACTTCTGGCGTGGACAGTGTTCCGGGGATTTCAATTTAAATTTCAAAGAGCGTTGTCGAGTCGTCGGCGGGCAGGCGGGCAGGCGGGCAGGCGGGCAGGCGGGCAGGCGGGCAGGCGGGCAGGCGGGCAGGCGGGCAGGCGGGCAGGCGGGCAGGCGGGCAGGCGGGCAGGCGGGCAGGCGGGCAGGCGGGCAGGCGGGCAGGCGGGCAGGCGGGCAGGCGGGCAGGCGGGCAGGCGGGCAGGCGGGCAGGCGGGCAGGCGGGCAGGCGGGCAGGCGGGCAGGCGGGCAGGCGGGCAGGCGGGCAGGCGGGCAGGCGGGCAGGCGGGCAGGCGGGCAGCGCGCGGTGTGGCGAGAGGAAAGGAGGGTGTTGGTTATTATTCCGCAATCGCAGTATACAAAAGACATTTCCTGAAACTCAAGCGGTAACAAGAAAGTAAAGTAGTTTGCAAGTTGCGCTAACCATCTTAAATGACTGTTCGCGGCGAACATGCGGCGTTGTGCAGTTTTTACAGTAAAATGAGATTTTACTTAATGAACTTACAAACTGTGTTGATTTTCAAAACCTTAAATTTGTAAACATACGTACTGTGTTCGCCAGAGACCACTTTATAAAAAAGGCTATATAACGATACAATACGATTCGTTATTTATTGACTTACATTACTTCTGAATAGTATTTTTGTATGAAATATTCGACCATTGGATGTTACAGAAACCTTCTCTGAGTATTTATGTCGGAATTTCTGTTCTGTATTTTATGGAACGAGAATCTTCGCGAGGCATCTAATTACCAAACAAGCCCAAGGGACGTTTGTGTATCGAGAGTCCCTGCGACTAATGGACCACTGTCCACTCTACAGACCTCATTCCCGACACAGCGATACATTATTCACACCGTCCTTAATATTCCAACAAAATGTCCTCTGGGTCCTTCATTCAAATTCCAGCTTCTGTAAATATTTATGTCGGAAGAAAAGAAAACGTTTCACATTTCGCCTGATTTGCATAAATGGCGTCGTGTTTAGAGCTGCGGGAACCGGGAAACAATCACAGCTACAACATTGACGGATCGCACATTAAACTCACGACGGAGCGCTAAAACATCGCAGCGGTCTGTCAGATCCATACTAGAAATGTTAATGCCCATACTAAAACCGCTCAACCACTGTCGACGCTGCGCTAGCGTCCGTCGAGTGCTGTTTTAGTATGGGGAGTATTGCGGAGTATTGGGGAGTGACGTTTCTGGTATGGATCTGACAGACTGCTGCGATATTTTAGCGGCCCGTTGTGAGTTAAGTGAGCGATCCACCATAGTCGACGGCGCATTGAAAATAGACCAGATCTCGGGTATTATTGTATGCCATGTAAGTTTCATATAGCCTACAATAAGTGTGATATATTATGTAGTATAGTCAAGACTTTCACGAGATACTTTGATGGCAAAGAGCCAGTGGGGGTAAAACTGGGAGGGGGTATTTTTTGGCCAGACAGGCGATATTGATAATCATGTTTCAACTACTGCCTGTTTTTCATAAACATGAATATTTTGTGCATTAGTACCTACAACAGGTAATTTCACAAAATAATTCAAAACAGTTCCGAAATGTTTTTTTCATCGTGTTGACGGTAACGGTTTTATCGCCGACGGCAATTGACAGTAGAAGTAAGTATGCGCTTATGTTGGGAACGGAAGTGAGTTGAAAAAGGACGGCAACTCAATTTGATATCAATTTGACGATGTTACCGGACGTATACAGGATATTAGTATCGCTCGCCGACACCGGGGAAATGTGATATGTTCATTCACAAGTTTGGTCAACATGAAAATAGAAGGTAATCAATTCGATCATGGACTTATAAGACTTCACGCGTGCAATATTTTAGTGGATATTGAGAATTGATTTCTGTAGTAGAACGTGTTATATAAGCACAAAAAGTAGCATGCGGTAAATTCAAAAATGGAGTTGACGTAGTTATTAATATTAGTTCAGAGACTTTCAGAAAAATGAAATGACAGTATTATTATTTTGTCACAAGAGCAATAAGAAAAACATTACAAAGGCTACAAAGATTATTGTACGTAAAGTGGAAAAATAAATCGTAGTAATATATTGTAACACTTCTTATTCGTGTATTTCAGTAGCCGGCTATTTATGAAAGACGGAATACAAGATCTTTTATAATACAAACAGGGTACTCGGTACAAAACACGATATAAATGTCCCAAATTATAATAACTACATACGTCGCGGGTTTCGCGTGATGGATCTGGGGTCGCGGCTGGCGGCTGGCAGCTTGTCACCCACGACGGTATTACAACCTTGCTCCGTATTCATCAAAATTATGTCGTATTTTTTATAACAGTGGTGGCTCAACTACCGTGCTACCGTACCGTAGACATTAGTTGGTCGTAGTACGATGTAGATATACGCATTATATGTATGTTGTGGTATAACTTCACGTGCACGGGATCGAATTACGACTTTGCAGAAATTGAGCTTTAGATAAGAAAGCCTGTAGGACCACTTTGGACCTGAATAGACGATCGATGTGGTGCGACTGCCTTTCACGCAGAAGGTTCCGGGTTCGATACTCGATGGGTCACTCACAAAGCTGATATTTACCACATTGGGAAATTGTTCCCGGTCTGGTTAGGACATTCCGGGCTGAGCCACCCGATTATCCGTAAGAAAGATGGTTCCATGTTTCGGATGGCACGTCAAGCCGTAGGTCCCGGTTGCTATCTATAACGACTACTTATTAAGTAATACAATGAAACTTGATTTTACTAAATATTAAATACAGCAACTTACTAAAGAAACTTTATACTTGGCGCACGTGTACCTGTTTAACTTTCTAGAACAATCCTTTACAGCGCTTGTTTCAGCTTCCTTGAACTCGCTAATTCTAACAACTTTAGTCCACAGACAAACTTACACTAAGAGCTAAGAGAGAAATAGTTTGTGTAGGTAAACAAACAATCGTGCAAAAGACGTATGAGGCCATTAATGGTGAATGAGAAGTCTATAAATACATATCGTCAAAATCAATATTCTACTCGGCACCCTGTGTATTGGGATTGCATCACTATCAGTAATAATCTCCAATATAGAGTAAGGCTGTCAACTTCTCACTATAGTTATAGACGATTTTTATGAAACGACAAACAGCCATATTTTTCCGGGCTTTTGATGCCCTGCCTAGCCCGTAATGAGTATAGATAAAGTCGAATCAATCATATCTATAGGTGCTTTAGTATCGACTCTTTGGAACCCTACAGAACACCGTGATTGGTTAATTAATGTGTTTCATCGTCTAGTAAAAATATCCGTATAAAAGAATAAGCTACTTTTTAAGAGGAAATCGCCAGGAAAATCACTCGACTGCGACCGTAACGTTGGTAAACATTATTTTTTTGCTATGTCGTAGCAACTTACGGTGCCGTCGACAGCCTGCCACTTCTATTTGTGGTTGAGTTAAACATATTTTAAAATGCATAAAATATGCAAACATTCTATTTAAATGCCGGTAGAGTTTGCTTTAAAAGCAGGTATGAAGAGGGAAATACAAAATTAATTCTAACTTGGTGCATTCGTAATGAGAGGGGAAATTTACCGTCGACGTGATTATGTATGCGCGCAGTGACCGCCGCCAACATCACACCAGCTATGTGCGATGCATACAGCGGGAGAGGTGGGGAAACTAGGGTTTCTGCTAACCTGTTTAATGCTAAATCGTCATTCTCCTTGCCTTATCCCGTTTTCTGTCAGGGTCGGCTACCTAATTTGACGTGTTTACACAGAGCGAATGTCATCTGATTTCTGCAACCCGAAGGCTAACCCGGCCCGAATCTTAGTTTAAGTTACATTCAAATATCATCTGAATTCTAATTTTATTTGAATGTGGGTGTCATCACGATGTTTTCCTTCACCGGAGCAGTCGGTAAATGTACGTGAGTAAAAACACATCGGTAAACACATGGCGGGGATCGAACTAGGGTCTCACGATTGTAAGACCGGTGTCCTAACCGGTGAATACGCTTTGAATATGATATTCTTGTAACAAATAAGACAGAATAGCCTGATAAGGGAACGTTGTGGTATAAAAGAAGATGTTGTGACTGGTATAGAAAAAGGAATGCTAAGATGGTTTGGTCATGTTGAGAGGATGAATGAAAGAAGATTTACTAAACAAGTATACATGGCGCGTGTGAATGGAAACGTTGCAAGGGGAAGACCTAGATAACGTACCTAGATCAAATCGGGGACATTCTAAAGAAAGGTCAGATGAAGAGTACCCTAAACCGACGAGCAGGTATGAAAAGACTGATGAATGTTGAGGAAGCGAAAAAGGTGTGTCAGGATCGTAGCAAGTGGAAGGATGTAGTCTCTGCCTACCCCACCGGGAAAGAGGCGTGGTTATATGTATGTATGTAATAATAAGACAGTTGGCTGAAGCTAAGGCATTTGCTGACGCTTGTTGGCCATGTTCGCTGGAAACACATCGTTGGTCGGCATCACCCCGTCTCCACCGGGTTGTGATGTGCCGGCATCACCCCGTCTCCACCGGGTTATGATGTGTCGGCATCACCCCGTCTCCGCCGCGTTTTGATGTGCCGGCATCACCCCGTCTCCGCCGGGTTGTGATGTGCCGGCATCCCCCGTCTCCGCCGGGTTGTGATGTGCCGGCATCACCCCGTCTCCGCCGGGTTGTGATGTGCCGGCATCACCCCGTCTCCGCCGGGTTGTGATGTGCCGGCATCACCCCGTCCCCGGAATGTGGGAATACCTTCATCCCGCGAGCGCGCGCCATGAATATGTAACATAGATGAAATGCAGCCAATTAAAGTTTCAACTCACCCCCTGTAAGATAAGACTCCCCCAATCTTAAGTGACGGTATTTACTTAAGCCGCCGCCATAACACTTCCCATGTGTTTCCTGAACATTCGTGGAATACCTCGCCACCGCCGGCTGCGGCACAGAGCAGTGATGTAATCCTCGCCTCGCTTTGCTACTGAAAACATCTTTAGCCCCCGGTCTCGTATTTTGCGGGCAGCGGGGCGGAAGCGGCATCTGCTGGATCTTTTGCATACATTCAAATGTTCTTGGAAACAGTGGCGCGGGAGCGGGCAACGAGCTGCGCACTCACTGGAATAAAAAGGCCCCGCTATGTTGTCCGTGTCTACACACACACACACACAAATCACGCCTTTATCCCTTGCGGGGTAGGCAAAGCGTTAACGGTCGCAAAGTTACGGTCGTTATCACCACGTCTGACAAGTATTGAGGGCACCTTCAGATGATTCGTGTATCACTGTAGTGACAGGTTGTCAGCCTGTCGCCTAGAGTTGTATGTGCTAATACACATGAAACCTTCGAGTCCCTTAGTTGGTTCTTACAACACCCGCGGGAAGAATCCGTGTCTATGTTGTCAATAATATAAGTAGTTTATTTATGATTTTTTTGTTTATTTATTGTAGTTCAATAGTTAACTATACTATGCCTCTATGACATAATTTCACACATTTCTTTTTTTTTCTAAATCAATGAGTATCTCAATGCAATTAACATTTTTGCTGGCGGATTTCACATTGTATCATCATCAGTCATCATCGTTTGCATCGGTGACGTTCGCTGACACAACTTTTTTGTATGTTTTTTATACTTGCAGATAGTCTGTCTGGAGCAGACGTCTGTCTATGCTCTGTGGCTCCCGCAGTCTCTGTGGAAGGGTTTACAGAGGCTGTTTGAAATGAGGAAAACGACGGCTCATTCCCATTCGTAAGAGGTTTATGTTATGAGCGCACTTGGTTCGTAAAAAATATTTTTTGAAAACAATTTGAATAATGCTTTTTCTAGCATAAAAAGTTTTTACATCGTTATTTATTGTAAAGAGGGTTTTTTCAATTTCAAATTATTATATTTATATTTTGCCGTGTGATGCCGGCTTAGAATAGCAACACCCCACATCCTTTCCGCGGGTGTCGTAAGAGGCGACTAAGGGACTCGAGGGTATTGGTGTATTACAATTTTTAGGCGACAGGCTGACAACCTGTCACTACAGTGATACACATGTTTTCTGGAACAACCTTGGAAAACAATCCTCAAAAATGTCAGACGTGGCGATAGTGGCTATATTCTTACGGCCCCTATCGCTCTGCCTACCCCGCAAGGGATAAAGGCGTGATATATGTATGTATGTATGTATGAAATTAAAAATTTAGTAGGTGCTATGTTAATCAGCGTTTTCACTTCAGTCTGTTTATATTTCCATAGATACACAGATATAATTACTTCCTTGTTTATTAATATAGGTACGAGATATTCAACACGACACCTTGGTTTTGCGTAAAATCTGAATGTAATAAGTAGCTAGATATATATAGGGTGTAAGGGACGGTGTAACGAAAACTTTGCAGGCGTGCTCAGACCATGAAAATGAACAACTTTTTATATGGGGGCTATGGTGGGAAACGAAAAAAATTCTTCGACGTTCCATACATAATTCCCGATCAGCTGAGTGACTTTGTATGTGAACTCGAAAAAAATTTTCGGTTACCGACATAGCCCCGATATAAAAACTCGCCCACGGCCCAGATATTTTTCGGGCGACATGCCTCTGGGAAAAAGTTGTTTTCGTTATACCGTCCCTTACACCCCGTATACAAAAAATCAAAGTAGCTACGTTAGGCAAAATAAATACACATTAAAGAACTTTGTATTACATCTGGAGCTTACCTTTGACAAAATGTCCACACAGATTGAAATATTGTGCATGATGGATGGCAAGAAATTGAATTAAATTAGATGGCATTACGGTGGTACATTTAATAAATATATACAGGGGTTTTTAGTCAGAAACCAATTTTATAGGGTATTTCTTCTCGTGATTCGGAATAACTTTTACTTTTACGAAATCGCAAAACAAATATTGGTGTTCCACACAAAAGCTCACACCTCCTCGGAAAAAAATTATGGAACACCCATTTCTTTTTTTTATCTCGCACACGCAACACTCAGAATCATGAGTAGAAAAACCCTACAAGGTTTGTGTTGTACTGACTAAAAATAAGCCTATAAATATCATACCATAGGGCAAAATGTTATTAGTTTTGTTGGTTATTGCAGGTGTTCTGACCTGGGATAATATTTGTTCAAAACATCCATGTTTTAACTAAAAGTTGGTTAAAACCGCGCGACCCTGCGGTCCGGGTGGCTGCGGCGGTCGACGGTGGCGACACCTGCAGGTCGCATTCGTGTGCTACGCAATAACCCACATCGCACACTTGACGCACAACGGAGCGCAAAATATCGCAGCGGTCTGCTCTCTCAACCGCTGTTGGCGCAACGCTATCGCACTTTCATCGGTCGAGTGCGGTTTTAGTATGGGGAGTGACGGGTCAAGTATGGATCTGACAGACCGCTGCGATATTTTTGCGCTCCGTCGTGCGCCAAGTGTGCGATCTGCCATATTAACAGTAGTAATGAACAAAATTTTAGTTTTATGCTCGGTATTCGGTCATGCTCGTGGAGAAAATTCGTATTCAACCGAATTATTTTGGTGAATTGCCGAATATTTGTTTGAAAAAGCTTAAGTTTATGTCAGGAAAAGAACTGCAGTAGGTTTTTTTTATTTATCATCGTCGCTGTTGAATGGGCCATTAATAAAATACATCTTATTATTATCTTGTACGCTTGTAACTATTGTCCAAAATACTATTGCGCAATTCGTCGTTTTCCAAAATATTCAAAGTTTGAATATTAACAGAAAAACTAGGTATAATGACATACAAAATAGCGCAACATGACGTCATACTTTCGGTATGTTCATACAAAATATCGTTTTAGATAGTTTTAAAAGTAGCGCATTCGACCTATTCTAGTATGATAATTAAGAGTGAAAGCAATCGAATCCACGAGCTTCGAGTAAGTATAAGCATTCATACCTGTTTTACATGACTATAATTATATAATATTAATTTAGTCCAGTAAAGTTTCATTGAATATTCTGTCGAACATATTATTTGTATGCAGTAAAACCAATGTTCTGCCCGTCTCTAATTAACAGTTAACACCCTCACTGCCCTCTACGTACACAGTTAACACTACAATAAACGCGGTATATTTGTGCTGCTGACGCATTGACCTGAAATTTGCTGTGGACTGGTTGTTGCTACAATATTGGTGGCACTCACTGAAAATTTCCATTTTGGCGCTGGCAGTCAAGGAAAGCAAATACAAAAGTACGCGGTACTCTCGTAGGTGGCGCTTCAATTAGGGCCGCAAAACTAGCTGTCTTTTTTGAATGAGACAGCCTATCCAGTGCGTAGATAACTTATCATATCAATGGCTGTAGGGGAATATTTATTAACGCGTACAGCAATCGACGTAATATGTGTGCGTTTATATGTAAACTGCGTGTGTTTGCTTGTTACGATGTATTATTCAGTATTTATGGCTGCTGCATTCGTTTTATATTCCGTTGTTCAAACCAGGGATATTTCAGTGAAGTTTTATTACATTAATAAACAATTAGTACCTGAAAGTATTGAATAACTTTAAAAGTAACTTTTGACTTTGTTCGTTTGTCTGTCATGGACAGACACTACTAATTTCTTCTTCACCACGCAAGTGAATACAATGATATCCCAGAAAACGCCGTTTTCCTACGGTAAAATGATTATCAGCGGGTGCAACAGCTGACTGAGTAAGCCGCTAGTAAAACGTAAAGCAATACGACAAACTAATATTCATTCTTTTTTTTCACATTTAGTATTGGGGAATAGGCTTGAACGGAAACTTTATATTTTGGGCATGAAAACATCATAAGCGCATCCTTCCCGACCGGAAACTACGATCGCTCGCATTAGGGAACCCCCTCTATCATCAGGCGGATATCTCGCCACATGCTTGCGGATATAACCCCCCCTCATGACCCCATCTTATTAACAACAGTTTGATAGGTGGCAGGAATCGGCAGCGACGTGCCCCGACTCCGCTCGTGATAGCTGTTTGATGCGACGGGAAACTCGCTGGAACTTTTCTCATTCAGTATTTGCGGTTGATGTTTGAACAATGTTGTGTGTAAAAGCGGTATAATTTCACAGGTGAGGCTGGCAGCTTCCCCCTCCCCCCCTCCCCTCTCCCGCCCGCTTCCCCCGGTCTATTTCCACTTCACGTTTTCATTATTGGATGAGAGGGTTTTTTAAAGCTCGTGCAAAACGCTAGAACGAAAAATGTCAGCGTAACAGCAAATTTTTATAAAACATTTTTGAATTAAAGGATATTGCTTCTCTAGTGAAATACTCGTCGACTTAGCATACTAAAATCACGCTTTTCGAGTACGCAATGACGCATGATATAGTTTATCTCGTCGTTCGTAAAATCCGTCATCTGCGATATGACGGAGGAAGTTTTATCGTTGTGTGTGCTCCAACTATCGTCTTTGGGGGGTGAGGGCGGAGTTTTTGGCACAGCTTCCAACTTGGCCTAGCTACTTCCACCAGCAGCTACCACCGCAACCGAAAACACTCCCTATCTCAAGTTGTTAGAGTGTACTCCGGTGCGAGGTGTGGTGGCGTCGCGCGGGCGGCGTGTAATCGCCGGGACGTGCTCGCTTCACTCGCGTCTATAACTCACTCGGCGACCACGTACACACCTGAACTTATCCAGAACTTATCGGTCGCCTAACGACTTGGTAATTCTTTCCTGCAACTTGTGCTTATCGTGCTCATTTTAGCTTATCGTGAATATTTGCAGCTTAAAACTGCGTCTGTTCCCGGGCCGACGCTGCGGGCGCCGGGACGCCGTCTGCGGCGCATAGCTACTGCCTACTGCACTAACCCACATACATATACGAGTATACATTACATAATATACACATGATGTTAAGGACGGTGTAATGGGTAAACGAAATAAAAGATCGACCTCCTGTACAATATTCCCGATCAGTTGGCTAACTTTCCCTGAAAACTCGATTTTTTATCGTTTCCCATCGTAGGCTCCAGAAAGAATCATGGCCGAAAGTTTTCGGTACACCGTTTCACACCCGGTACACCGTTCAGGATATGGTTAGTTACATAAACAAGTACCTCACGAACCTTCTTAATTCATCTCGTTGTTCTCGTTCATCTCGTAGCTTAATTTTGAGAGAACGAATCTGTGGCTTTTTCTAATGCTTGCTTACCGACATGATTCAAAATTACCTACCGTTTTCAACATAACATTTGCTTACAGTTTATACATTTACTCACCGACCTCTGTTTAAACATTGTATCAAATTATATACCGTCTCAATAATAAGCTCAGCAACTGATTCAACATGAACATTTTCCGGGAAATGTACCTTTCAATAGCGTTGCTTATAACTCTGTACTTACGTTTCCTTTGAATTCACCTCCGCTCCGGAGTTAATAGCGTTCTAGTAATCAGCGGCGGTCGCTTTGTTGTTCCCGGGGCAAACTCGCAGAGAAGTGGGGGTGAGGAGAGGGGCGGGGGCAAACAATAGCCCTGAATCGGTAATTATATTCCGTAATGTAAGTCCAAATTCTGCCGTTATAGAGTTTGAAGTTGTCGACCGAAGATGCGAGCAAAGTTCTCTTGTACGATTCTCTTGTTCTTTGTTAGTGTTAGGTAAAGAAATCATATTTTATTAGCTTATAAAATCTCATGTTAGATTAAAACGAGTTAACTATTTAAATGAGAAAGAAGTTGTCATGTTTAATATATTTTGGTAAAAACGCACGAGATTATTCACATGTCTGTGTGAGGGTTCTCAACTTTTATCACTGAGATAAAAAGTAGCTCCATCAACAGAACTGCGCAAAATTATACAAAGCGTTGTTTTCTTGGCAGCAAGATGGATTTGATGTACACTCGCGAGCAGTGCAGTACACTCGCGAGCAGTGATACAGTCGTAAAATGAATGGAGCACGTGTCGGGCGCAAGTTCTGAAAATGAGTGACGGGAACACAGACCCCACATTATATTTACATACTTAATCACCCTTACGTATATCTGGGTACTAAATTTAAATAGGTGAGTTATTACGTACCGTGTGACGCCGGCTTGGGATAGCATCACCCCACATCTACCTTTAGGTGTCGTCAAAGGCGACTAAGGGAGAAATCTCAATAATGGGCAGCAGCTCTCCCTGTGAATATCTAAAACATCTTGCATTGCGCTCGCCAATCCGCCTAGCGTGGTAAGTATGGCAATGCCTCCCAAATGGAAGAAGCCCATGTCCAACTGTTGTAGCTGTAGTAGTACACTAAATATTTATGCTTAAGGCGAAACTCTCACGCATCACAGATCTATTTAGTAAATCTGGTTTCTACCGAAAGGAGTTAAGATTTCAAGATTTATTCAAGATTTTTTTTTGTAGAATTCAGTAGTTTACTTCCAAGTAGATTCACAATGGGTGTTTTTATAATGTCAGAAAGTTACAATACAATACTGTCACTGAATAAATGAATAAGTCATTGTAAATAAAAGAAAATTGTCAGATGCAATTTTCTCTGTTTTTTATAACATCTTTATGTTCCTAGTACTCGTAGAAACGCGGCCTGAGTGGGATAAAAAAATAGAAAATATAGGCATTGCCTCGGGACTACGGGCTTTACGATATACCAAAACCCTTATATCGTGCCACACGTTACCGCATCGTATAGCGGCTGTCACAGGCTGTCATTTAAATTGTGGCTATCACAAACCGCAGTATCATGCGCCTTGCGCCTTAACCAAAACTAAACATGTAAAAGATCTGATATATATACTTAGGTCTATATAGAGGTTGTTTGAACAGGAAAATTGCAATAGCGTTGTCAAGTGGCACTCAGAGGCCTTTGCGACTGTTGATAGCATCATTTTATTAGATCGCATTTTTCATCTTTACTAAGTACCATAATAATCAAAGCGGATTTCAATAAGAAATTCTTTAATTTAGCAGAACAACAAACACGAATGATGGTGCCACAGAATAGATATCAAAAAAAGTGCAATTGTTTTAGAGTCACAAGTGACAAGGCGCGAAATTCAAGTATAGATTTCAACAGTACGTATGGTAAAAAGTCTCAGTCAAGATAAGCAATTAAAAATAAAAGCTACGATTTATCGGCTATAAGATTTCAAAGATCAGTGGAAAGACGCTTTTATAACTTAGTTAGTTGCAGAAAATTTACCCCTAAAATAACGCTGCGTAACGCATGCGTCTGTCAGATCCATACTAGAAACGCCATTCTCCAGACTAAAACCGCCGTTAACGCAGGTCCAACGCACAACGCTACGCTATAAAAAGAAATCACTATCACTACATAGTATAAAGCAAAGTTGCTTGTATGTATGTTTGCATAAATCTCTAAAAGTACTCAGCAGATTTTGATGAATAGAGTTTTTTTTTATAGAATGATTCAAGAGGAAGGTTTTTATGTATAATACTTGTCGGGAAAACATTTAAATACCAAGGGAAAAAGAGTTGCAGCGAGCGCAGCGCTAGTACTACCTAAAATCTTGTTTTTATTCTTATTCTAGTGTATCTGGCATACGAGCAACCTAACATTAAGTATCAATAAAACATTCGGAGGCCAAACTTTTGTCGGTCGTTCGCATAAGTTCCCGACTTTCCTCTTTCGACAAACAGCGTGGTTTTCACACTAAACGTTTCATTTTGCGCAGTTTTAGCGCATCCGTCTGTCAGATGCATACGAAAAACGTCATGCCTCGTATGAAAAATGGATTTCCGACGCAGGTCTAACGCAGACACTTGCTTAACGATCCGTCTGTTAAACAACACAGGTGTCTGTTTGGACATGTATCGAGTATCCGTTTTTAATGATAATGGTAATGATACTTTATTTGCATAAAACATGGTATAAAAGATGGTACACAACATTACTATGCATCATGTTTTAATATGCATCTGACAGACAGATGCGCTAAAATAGCGCACAACGGTGCGTCAAGTGTGAGAAGCATCTTATTTGTCAGTTGGCAACGGGCGGACTTGGCACCGCACCGCCGTGCGCTCGACAAGTTTTAATTACACTGAAGCCAAATTGTCGACCGGTGCACCTATTTTGTATGAAAGTTTTTAAACGCCTTGTAAAACTTCGCAGACGTGGTTCATATTCTAAAACAGTGATTCTTAAGTTTATAAACTGCATTAAAGGCCAAAAAAAGTTTTATTCCTGTGGTAAATCGGTTATCCGAGGTTCTCGTAGCAAATCTACACTGACGTAGTAAAAGAGCTACGCTATCGTAGCAGAATGCTACGCGATTTCAAATTCGTCTTACAATCCACAGACTATTCACAGGCACGCTTGAAGTAGGCGGTGGGAAACTTTTGGTGTCAAATGTGTTCATCAGGTCGTTGGACGACTCAGTGTCCCACACGAACAGAGAGAGATACGTTAATTTTGAAAAATGTAATATTCTTGTATCTACAAATTGCTTCATTTGTCCATCTTAATAATAATCAAATTACTTGAATTTGGAACGATGTATCGCTTCATCGCTGCTCGACCAAATTTCCTCCATTAGAATAATTAAGCTCGTAGCCAAAGATTATCGACCGGAGTGGAGTGTGTTAGAGTGGAGTCTCATCCGGTGATTAGCTCGCAATTTGATTCGATTTAAGCGTTTAAATTATAGCACTGATACCGGGTGTAAGAAGTGTACCGAAAGTTTTGCAAACGTGATCACACCGTGAAATTCATAAATTTTTAGTATGGAGCCTACGATGAGAAAAAAAAAAGATGTAAAAAAAAATGCTGCAAATATTTTGAGCGGTGTATCAGTCCATGAAACTGAATAACTTTCCCCAGGAAACATAGGTTTTGTACGGGAGGTTCAACATTTTCTTCATATTTCGACCTAAAGTTTCTTGGTGTAAGCCGTTCAGTTTCATGGGCTGGTTATAGTAATTGCAGCAATTTTTTTTACAGCCTGTACCTTTCGCCATCGGTATTTCGGCATTCATCGCACGGTCTCTCTCTTTTCGTGTGGGATACCGAATCATCCAACGACCCGAAGAACCCTAGTTTCAGAATTTTTCAACCGCCTTCTACAGTTTAATTTAAGCAAATTTATATCAGTGGCACTACGTATACAAAAAATTAAATTAATAAGAAATCTAAGTAAGTTATTGTGCAAGTACCCAATAATCCAACTTCTCCTTACATCAGCTGAAACATAAACCGTCTCATAGAACCTTTATCCAATTCATTTCTTTATTACATATCGGAAAACCGTTCCCTTCCACATTGTATTTGAACGATGGATCGTCAAAGGTAATCTCCGAACCGTCTTCTTTGTTTTCGAGTGGGAGACCGTCCAGCGTCATTGGGTTCATTGAGTCGTCCAGCGACCTAATGAACCCTAGTGTCAGAATATTTCAATCACCGTCTACAAGTAGCAGGCTTCCGACATGGTTGTGTAACGGCCGCCGTCTTAAACGATCATCGATAACAAGCGGGACCCACGGCTTAACGTGCCATCCGAAACACGGAACCACCTTTCAGAAATTCACAAAGTGTTAAATATCAACCACCGAGAATCGAACCCGAAACCTTCTGCGTCAAAGGAAGTCGCACTCCCACTGCGCCATATCGTTCAATCACATTCGTATCGTCATACGGAGCGGATGTGCACATACGAGTGAGTTGTGATTGTGAGTCATCATGACGAATATTGTGAAGTGTAACGAGTGCAATCTTGTAGTGAACGAACTATTGTCGTTTCTACAAAACAAGATCGACGTAGTGAACGAGGACACCCTGTGCCAGATTTGTGTGTCTGCATTTACGGCGGACGATATTCGCAAATCGAAGGAGTTGTTGTTTCAGTCGATACCTACTGACAAACGCAACATCAGACGCAAGAAAGCAGGAAAGGAGCAGCGCAACATTGAAGATATTATATCCCTTCTTAAGGGAGTTGATCCGGAGATTATTCCAGTGTTCGTAGCAAAAGACCTGCACAAACTTCCCCCAGTTACGTTTGATCACATTGACGTAACGACACTACTAAAGGAAATTGTGCTTTTGAAGACCTCAGTCCAGGATATACGCGATAAATATGTTACAATCGATCAACTTCAAGACGTTAAAAACCAATATCTTAGAAATGAGTGGACGACAGAAAATAATTCGACGCTGTTAAATAACGTACTCGCTCACGATTTGAATGTAAACAGAAAGAGAGGTGGTTTCACCGCAAGTCCTCCGAACGTCGATAGTGGGCCAATCGGATTGACGCATTTAAACTTGTCATCCTACCGCGGCCAAGAAAATCAAATGCAGACTTCGGATCCAGCCGAAACGGACTTGAACGCGGCCGTAAGCGTTCCGACTCCGACGGTCGCCGAATTGAAGGATTATTTCGCATCTCTTTCCAACGCAGCCTCACAGCAGGAGTGTTCATCTCACTCTGCTCAGGAACCATGTGACCAAAACCGGCCTACGTCAATGCAAACCGACGAAATTAAAAAGCACCCACCCCCGTCAACAAGCACGCTAAGAGACGACAACCATACAGGGTCGGATAATATGCCACTAATAACCGATAAAAGTGAAAGTCAGTTACAAACGCTATCAAGTAAGCAACACTATGACCATACAACTAAGTCGGGTTATACGTCCACAGTACAAAGTAATCGTGATTTGCAGTTGCAGTCGTTAGCAGAAATTGTCCAAAATGGCGAGTGGAAAACTGTTAAACCACGCAAAGCAAGGAAAAATAAAAACCAAATTGAGGGAAAAATGGGTAAGGCTACACCAGTCCCGAATGGAAGATTCAGGGCGGCAGAGAAAAAGGTACCGATCCTTATAACTAATGTGCACAAGGATACGTCGGAATCGGACATTGTAAATTACATTGCTTCCAGAACTAACGAAAATGTTTCTTTACAGCGGATCCATATCAAAAACAAGGCGAAGAACCACAATGCCTACAAGTTGTATGTTCCAAAGTGCAAACTTGGCTTCTTTTTGGACGACCAAATATGGCCAGAGGGGATCATTTTTCGGCGTTTTGTGCACTTCGGTACACACAAACGTGACAGCGACGTTCAAATAAACAACAATTAATATGGACTGTACGTATACACTGGTCACATATAATTGCCAAGGAATAAAACGGTGTATTGACGGGGTGAGAGAACTGTGCTCAACGGCCGATATTGTATGCTTACAGGAGAGTTGGATTTTACCTCATGACCTGACTTTCCTGTCTACAATTAGTGACGACTTTGCATACACGGGGACTTCTGCAGTGGACACCGGGGCGGGTCTGCTGCGAGGACGCCCATTATGGAGGTACCGCTATCTTATGGAGGAAATCAGTCTTCAGCACGGCAACGGTGATACCATGTTATAATCCGCGTATTAGCTGTGTTAACGTTAAAATATCTGATAAGTCATTTCTAATATTTAGTGTGTACATGCCAATTGACAAGAGTGCAAACTTAGCTGAGTTCACAAGTTGCTTGAGTGAAATACATGCAATAGTTGTGAATAATGATGTTCAATCTACCTTCATTCTTGGTGATTTCAACGCTCACCCTGGTGAGCTGTTTTATAATGAATTAATTTTATTTTGCGCAGAGCACGACTGGTGCTGTTCTGACATTGAATTTCTGGGCAGTGAATCGGGTCAATATACCTATACAAGCGACATGAATGGCTCAAACAGATGGCTTGATCACTGTGTGGTAACTTTGTCGGCAGCGGCATCGGTGGTGGACTGCTATGTTAAAAATGATGTGTCCTGGTCAGATCATTATCCATTGTTTGTTAAATGTAACTTGAATATTATTAGACCTAAACTTTTTGTAAACAAATATCCTTCTAACTTAACTGGGATTGTCTGGGGGGTTAGAAATACGGATCAAATTGATATATATACAGAAAAATGTAATGAATGGTTAAAGCAAATTGACTTTCCATCTGAACTTGATAGTTGTTGTGATAGCTGTTGTAAGGAAGCAAGTCACCAAAATATTATAGATAAGTTGTTTACCAGCATAACATCGGCTTTGTGCCAGGCTGCACAAGCAAGTAGTAAGCCAGCGAAGAAGGTCAATAATAAACAAGTTATGGGCTGGAATAAACATGTAAAGGAAGCTCATAGTGTTGCTAGGTTGCACTTTCAAAACTGGGTATTATATGGTAAACCACCCTGCGGGCCCATCTATAATATGATGAAGGACAGCCGGAAACACTTTAAGTCTAGGGTTAAGTGGTGCCAAAACCACCAAGAGCAAATTAAAATGGAGGTGTTGGCAACACATTTAGATAGGAAAGATTTTCGTGGATTTTGGAAGAGTACAAACAAGCTGAATCCTAAACAAGGAATGCCTGTTAGTGTAGAAGGCGTCACTGACCCTGACTGTATTGCAAATATTTTCAAAGATCATTTTTCTGTAACTCCCCTAGCAGGCCAGGAGGTGAGGGTGTGCGGTGTTCGGGCTAGCCCGGACGGGGACTGCAAAGTGAAATTTTCAGCAAACCAAATTGCAAATACAATTAACAAAATGTCACGGGGTAAGTCTCCGGGCTGGGATGGGCTGAGCATCGAACACCTGCAACATGCCGGGCCACACTTGCCCAGGGTTTTGGCTATGTTATTTTCTTTTTGTATAAGTCACTCATATCTGCCTAAGGGGCTTACTAAAACTGTAGTGGTACCTATTATCAAGAGTAAAGCCGGTGATATTTCATCTAAACAAAATTATAGACCTATATCTCTTGCTACAGTTATTGCTAAGGTACTTGATAGCTTGATTAACCACGAATTAAATAAATATGTAAAGTTATATGATAATCAGTTTGGATTTAGATCGGGCCTGTCAACAGAAAGTGCAGTCTTTTGCCTTAAGCACACTGTAGACTACTATACTTCCAGGAAGACTCCAATATACGCCTGTTTTCTTGATCTTTCGAAGGCTTTCGATCTGGTTCAATATGATTTGCTTTGGAACAAGTTAGATCAATGTGATTTTCCGCGTGAGTTGACTGGACTACTAAAACATTGGTATTCCAGTCAAACTAACGTGTTGAAATGGGGCAATGCGTTCTCTGAAACTTATGGTTTGTCATGTGGGGTAAGGCAGGGTGGATTGACATCACCTACTCTTTTTAATCTTTATATAAATGATCTGATTGGTGAGCTCAACAGTGCTCGTGTTGGCTGCCATATTGATGGGACTTGTATAAATAATATTAGTTATGCGGACGATATGGCATTGTTGAGCCCAACAGCCGGTGGGCTAAGGAAATTACTTTCTGTTTGTGAGAGGTACGCTGAAAGACATGGGCTGAAATATAATACTTGCAAAAGTGAATTTATGATTTTTAAGGCTGGAACTAAATGTCCCTCTGATGTACCTGTTATAGCATTAAACGGCCTTCCGCTGAAGAGGGTTTATTCGTTTAAATATTTAGGACACATAGTAACGGAGAGTTTGCAAGATGATGAAGATATCGAAAGAGAGCGCAGGGCACTTGCTGTAAGAGCCAATATGATAGCCCACAGGTTCAGGCGATGCACAGCACAAGTCAAAATTACCTTATTTAGAGCATACTGCACATCACTGTATACCTGCAGCCTGTGGACTACTTATCGGCAAAAATCGATTAAGACTCTGAATGTACAATATAACAATGCATTCAGGACGCTGTTGGGGCTGCCGCGCTTCTGCAGCGCTTCTGGCATGTTTGCGGATGCACACGTGGATGGCTTCAATGCCACGATTCGGAAGCGGTGTGCTGCAGCGCTGCAAAGGGTTCGTGGCAGCGGCAACGGTGTCCTGTCTGTCATAGCCAGTAGGATATGCGAAGGTCGCACTCTTAGACACTGGAACAATTTAACTTTAAGTGTATGTACTAACACATTTCATTAAAAATTTGTTTGTTTGTCACTAAAAATTTATGGATCGTCAGGTCTGAAATAAATGATTTTTATTTTATTTATTTTTTATTTATTTACATTGTATCTGAACTATAGACCGTCAAAGGTAATCTCCGAACCGTAAGCTCAGGGAATATATCCATAAGTTGGACCTGCTATTATGGAGACTGTAGACGTTTAATTTGACAGTGTGGGTAATATAAATACACATATCACGCCTTTATCCCTCGCGGGGTAGGCCGTAAAAATAGGGTCGCTATCGCCACGTCTAACAAATATTGGGGCCGATAATTCATGTATCACTATATAGGTAGTGACAGGTTGTAACTAGCGTAGAGGTGACTGCGCTTTTGCCTTGTTCCGTCTTACGCGTGTAAACAAAGTAGTTTTCAATTTTTAATAACGGCTCAATAATATTTCGACATCCTATGATGACGATGATTAGTTCTATTTGATACAGAACATATTTCATTGGAACCTATTCATTGAGCCTTTAAGTAACAAACACTGTCGCCAGCTATCTGGGTCGTTGAAAGCGTAACCAGTCGAGTTAGCAAAGTATTTGGAGTCTAAATTGAATTGGACCGGCTCCAGCGTGAAGCTAGCGTCGGTGCATGCATCTACAATAAATAATGCAACGATATATCGACGTCCAAAATCCTACTAATATTATAAATGCGAAAGTTTGTGTGTGTGTTTGTTTGTTCACGCTAAAACTACTGAGCTGATTTTTATTGTTCCTGTGGGATGCTACAGGGTTAAAGCCGACTTCCACGCGCGAGGAGCCGCGGGCGCCCACTAGTATTGATATATTTAAAAGTTATTCATATCGATATCGGAAATTCTCAAAATATCGAAATCAGATATCGAATCAAAAGGCATAACAAATTCACAAAAATGCGTATAGATTGTTACTAGCAACATTTTTGTTACTGACGGCACAAATTGTTTAGTTCTTTTTTTTCTTCTACAGACACAACAGTCCACTACATAGGCGTCTCCCAAATTAATAAGCTACAAAAGGTACCTTTTCTTGGTATGCGTGCTTCGATAAGATATTTTTTCCTATTACAAAAAAATCGGGGTCCTGTTTGGGTCAATATATTGATATGTCGACATATCGATGTATGCAAAGTTGAATTGTTGCATCTCTATCTATGATACAGGAGTTCGCTCTACAGGATCAGGTGCAAACCGGTTAGTTTACCTCTCAAAGTGTGTAGGAGGGGCTCACGCTAGAGTACAGTTGCAAACTCATATGAGATCCGCCATAGGATCTCAGTCGATAGGATGGAAAGTCTGTACAAACGCGGTGTCCAAAAAAATAATTGTTTCGTGGTCCTTAAAATAAGACTATAGGGTTTTAAAACAAGCTTTTATTTGCGTTAAAACGAGAGTAATAAATCCACTATTTAAACCACCAAAACGAATTCAAATTCTTGTACCAAAAATAAAAAAAATCTAGTATGCATCTGACAGGCGCATGCGTTAGCGTTATTTTTGCGCTGAAGTGAGAAAGGCCTTACTCTGCCTTACTATACCTACTTTTTCAAGCGGAGGCCTTTAATAAGATCTAAATTCAAACGACATAATACTAAAATCCGATTGTCCATTTACTTACTTCTAGTTGGTAAATATTATAGAATACAGGATTGGACCTTTTCGGGACCCTTGTTGAATAAAGCGACACCGCAGGATGAGGATAGTATACGTGCGGAGACTCCACAAGTTGGGAATTACTTAATTCGATTGGTGGATACGATCATATCTCTCACGAACAAGCTGACGTATTTTTGAATCAAGGAGTGATTTGATTTCATATCCAGCAGGCTATGACAGGTTCTTTAATTTATACCATTTTGTCCTGTTTGGAGGAGATTGTCGGATTTGTGATTGTGGGATAATTGGAGGCCCGGTAAACTATAAAAAACGGCGAAGAGCATGTCAAACTAGATGCTGAATAACCCCTAATTGTACTCAGAACTCTAAAAAGACAACACATACCTATTAGATTCTCTGTGTGTTTGGAAAAGTACTAATTTCGTTTCGAGATCTAAAAAAACTGAACAACTTTTCCAAAGGAACATAGGTAGAAATCTAAAAAAAAAATTTTGACCTCTCATACAAAATGTACCAACCGGCTGTATGTAGGTGGGATCCAAATTCTTTTTTCATATTTAATATTTGGGGAAAATTTTTCAGTTTCATGGGTAGGTTCGCCCTTGAAAGTAAGTTAGTAATTTTCCTACCACCCCATATAAACACGCACAATGTTTATCCAATTGTCCAAGTCCAACTAGTCCTCGAATTCCAAACTGAAAGTCCTAATGTAGTCTGTGAGTGTGATGAATATGAACTCAATTTACGATAACACGATGAATAACTTACACCTACATGCGACCCCAGCACAAACTATGACGAAACTAAATTTCCCTCAATTTATGTAGTTAGAGTTGAATAAAATTGTGGCAGCCAACTTTTAATATGCTGGTACATCGTTCCAAAATGATGAGAGAACAGTGATGGGAAGGAGATGGAAATTATTCTAAAATTTCGAAAAACCGGTTAGGATTTTCCGATATGCCAATTCTGGTTTTCAAAGTTTCAAAATCGGTAAAAAGGTTTTGATAAGAAAGTTTTTTGTGGTTTCCCTATAATGTTCATCATTTTCACACATCACATAAATGCCTCGACACACGCGCAGGAATTTACTGTTTTCACAAAATAATTTATTTAGAAGATTTTAATTTATTTAGTAGACATTTAGTTTTTCAAAATTTACTAAAAAAGGGAAATAAAACTAGAATTCCGGACTTGAGCTCTCAATATCGGAATTGGAATTTTAAATCGGTTTTGTGAACCTTCCGATTGTAGATACCTTAGTGAAGGGAAGATGCGATGTAATTGAGGGAGGGGGGGGGGGGGGTAGTTGTGACGTCACGTTATTTTAACGAGGCTGCTGTTAATTACCGATGTGCTCGTCGCGAGGAACACTACAAATTAGCGCCGCGTAAAACTAACTGGCGTAGCATTTGTATTCAGTAAATATGTAAACTGAAGTTCCCCGTACTTAAAAAAATTCTTAGATGATACTTCTTATTTTTCTTCATCCGCATGGTTTTGCCCACTAATGGGCATATGTCTATCCTAATCTTCTCCATTCAGATGATTAAAATGTGTAAAAACTTGGTTCCACGTCAAATCCCCTAGGTTAAGTAGCCGACCCCGACAGAGAACGGGATAAGGCACGGAAAATGATGATTAAAATTGTTGATATCAGTATAATGCTTTTTGAAACCAGCCTATTGTATCACTCACAACCTGATACCATAAAACAATAAAATCTTTAAAATAAAATGTAAAGCAACTAACACTCTCCGAGACCATTACGTTTCCTTATTAACTTTCCAGTGGTTACCCAATCCTTGTAAACAAAAGATTATCAACTCCACACCATGGCGCCGTGACGTGAGAGCGTGTTGTTGCTTGTAATAGGGTTCTTATCGGGTCATACGCCGACTCGACGACACGACACTTCCTGCTCAGTGTTTAATGAGCTGCTAACACAGACTTGTTATTTTAAGACCGGCTAAGAAGTGGACTAGTTTATGTATATTTCACACAAAATGTTAACTATCGCCGTTGTTTCCACTATTCATAGTTATAATTTTCTTATCAACGATTTAATTTTATTGATTACCCGATATTTTGACTCTGTTGTTGTTGTTATTTATTGTGTTTATATAGTTGCAAAGTTTCAGATTGTTTGAATATGATATCAAGAATCGCTTCTCTCAAATAATAATTAAGTACTTGCATGCCAAGTAAACACACATATACAATTTTTTCCCGTAAGTTGTCATATTTTGAAGCATCATAATAAAATTTACAAAAACTTACGCGGAATATTCTTTAGTGTCATATTTATTGTTCATCCTAAATATACTGCGACAGAAATTCTCGCATGACGGTCATATAATTATGCAATATAGTTATTTGACTTTCATTAATAGTAGTATTGTGTACTTTGTGGGTTCACTTTAAGTTGACAAAAAATTGCGTTAGTTTACGTAATTTACGATAGATAGATAGATAAAAAATTTATTTGTTACTATGGTCACACATACATTTAGCTTTTACAATGTAGATAAACAACGTAACAAGCATTTATAACCAACAGCAAAAAAAAAAGAATAACTTAGTAGGTACAACAAAAAATGCAACAGATGCGATACAAAACTAAATAATGTGTGCACCGCAGCAAAACAAAGGGGCTATAGCTCAGCATATAGTTTTACCCAGTTAGAGTAAAACACTGATTTTCAGCTACTACCCGCAGAGAGTAACGGCAAGCGAAACATAAAACAATTTGTGTGTGTCTTGTGTTTGAGTATTTTAAAACATGTGACGTGTATATATTATTGACAATAGAGTACATAAAATATATGAACAAAAAATGCATAGACATAAACATATCATACCCAACAACACCGACTGTATCTAGAGGAGAAAATGTATGTGATGATGTGAATCAAACAAACAGCTACCGCTCCAAAGTGAAGCGCTTAGGTATACCAAGTATTTGACGACTGAGTAGATGTACTTTCAGTTTCGTTTTAAAAGTTTGTTTTGTACGCAAAAGTCGCAAAGGTGGTGGTATATTATTCCAGCACTTCGTGGCCCGGTAACGGAAGCTGCCTGTAAATGCAACAGTTTTGTGCCTGTGAATTGCAAGTGGAATTCTCGTGCTTCTACATTTATACCTGTCAACAAAAACAGAGAACTTTAATTTTGAATGAAGGTAGGATGGGTTTTTAAATTTTATTACATCGAACATTAGACATGCGAGATGTAACTGTCTACGTGAATCCATGTTAAGGATCCCAGCACTGTTTAAATACGGCGATACGTGAGTACGGGGTGAAATTGAAAAACAGTAACGACAACACGCATTTTGGACCCTTTGTATTAAGCGTTGGGTTCTTTCGAGCAAACGAGGGCCAAATACTACGTCACCATAATTCAGCATGGACAAGATCAGTGATTCGCACAAAGTTATTCGCGCGTCCACACTAAGTAAATTTCTAATCCTGTACAGAACCTTCAAACGATAAAAGCACGTTTTTACAAGATTCATAACATGAGTCTCGAACCGCAATAGCCTATCAAAAGTTACTCCCAGGTTCTTGGCTTCCTGGACAGACGGTATTGCTTGTCCCATAATTTCTACGTTGGGATTTTGAGCCTGTATTCTTTCAATTTGCAACCTACTGCCAAGAATCATACACTTCGACTTGTTAGGATTGAGCACAAGTGCATTACGACGTGACCATTCAGTGATTCTATCCAAGTCCTCGTTCATTTCAGAGACTGCATGTGATATTCGGGTTGGTACTTCAGAAATATACAACTGTACATCGTCGGCATAACAATGATAACTGCATTTCTCTATAACTCTAGTAAGATCAGCACTGTATATGATGAACAGAAGTGGTCCAAGTATGGACCCCTGCGGCACACCACGAGTCACTAGTCTACTTTCAGAACATACATGCGAGCCATCATCCTTAAGAAGTTTGACTGCCTGTTTTCGGTTGCTAAAGTAACTATTAAACCATAACAAGGTGTGATGCTGAACACCATAGTAGGAAAGCTTAGACAGAAGTAGGGGCACGCTCAAACAGTCAAAAGCGCGTGAGAAATCAAGAAGGGTCAAAACTGTACCCCTACCAATATCCTGGTCAGCAAGTATATTATCCACAACATCAAGCAAGGCAGTCACCGTACTTCGACCCTTACGAAATCCTGATTGAAGGGGAGGCAGGATATTATTTTTCTCAACATAGTCACTAAGCTGCTCATACACGACTTTTTCCATTACTTTGGATAAAAACGGCAGTATACTAATAGGCCTTAAATCCTTTAGATCAGAAGGACTATTTACTTTAGGAAGCGGCTTAACCAGGGCTTCCTTCCACTGATTAGGCACTTGACCTGTGATAATCGAACGGTTTATAATTTTCGTAATTACTGAAAGTGTGCGCGGAAGTGTAAGCAGCACCATATCTCGACTAATATTGTCAACACCAACGGCATTTGATTTAACTGACAGAATGTGCCTAGAAACAACACTTTCACTAACTGTCTGCAATTGAAACGATGATGTGCCAAAACGGTTATATTCAAAATATGTCAAGTCTGATAAAATAACTGTATCAGATCCAGGAATATCCAGGAAATGGTCATTTATGGCATTGGGGTCGCTAAAACAATCTGGTAGTATGTCACACTTAGTGGGATCTACTAGAAACTTCTCTTTAACATTTTTCCAAAAAGATTTGCCGTTTTTTACCTGTGAATTAATAAAAGTGTCATAGTAAGCACGTTTTTCGTAGTAAACACTGGAATTGAATAAACTTTTGAGATCTTTCCAATATTGTCTATGACTTTCAGATTTTGTCTGTCTATACTTGTCGTGAGCTTCATTACGCAAATGTATTATAAGTCGTATGTTATCCGTTATCCAGGGAAGAGAATGATTTGGTTTTAGCTTGATTGTTTTAATTGGGGCATGTCTGTCAAAAAGTGAGGTTGTCATGGAATTAAAAGAACTTAGCATGCATTCAACCGTTGCCAGTTCGTCTATTGATTCCCAGTCAATAGAATGCAAATCAGTATTAAATGCTTCTAGATTTATGTCTTTGATCGGTCTATATGTAATCAATTTTGGAGGCGGTTTGGGTTTTTTTATAAACAATTTAACATTGATCATGGCATGCCCGAGAGACCCCGTAATATTAGTGACTGTGACGTCACGCACGCGAGCATTCGTACACACCACGTCAATAAGTGACTCGCCAATTGTAGTAAAATGAGTCGGCTCAGTGACTACCTGTTGCAAATCCATATATTGAAGAAATTGTTTTAGTTTTGCACCAAACTGATTTTGAGGATCCAACAAATTAGCATTAAAATCTCCCAAAAGGACTATGTAATCATAGTCAGAGAAATGATTAACGGACTCAGTAAGCGCATCGAGAAAGTCATCAATATTTTGTCGAGGTGGTCTATATGCTGTTCCCACAACAATACGCTGTCCATTTGATTTTGTTGACAGCCACATTTGCTCTATTCCATTATCTAAGCTTTTTAAGTAGCGCACACGGATATCTCGTTTTACATAAAACCCGACTCCCCCGCCCCGTCCCTCGCACACATGCTTTGGTCTAGGCGTACATTTTAGACGATAGTTAGGTGGGGCTGGCGCGGACGCAAGCTGGTTTGAAGGAATCCAAGTTTCGTTAAGGCACAAAATATCTGGGCGGAATTTATCTATAGCAGCAAGAAAATCATCACGTCCTGTGTTCAAGGAACCGGCATTATACAGTGCTAACTGAAGAAAATTGTTGTTTGACATTATAATAGATTACAATAACATTCTAAATTACGGATATATTTTATCCAATTGAGTGCCGGGTGCCGAAACACAGGTGCATGCGGACTCTCCGGCGATGCATTTTTGGAAAATTTGATAAAATAAGTGTGATGTCGGTGAGCAATAAATAAAATATTATTATGACAGTCTTTAATAAGGTAAACATGCTGAAGTGTAGTAAAATGTGTATTTAGTTGTAATGTGTTGATAAATGAGTAAACTAGTAAAAGCTTTATTATCTCATGTCGCCGGACGCTCCTCTCTGTATAATTCTTACTATATTTTTGCTTTACTGCGTCACTCAATGCATTCATAACAATAATGTAATTTACAAACCATTGAATTGCAAAATTATAATGGCAAAATCCCTGAAAAATACTTTTATCTCTATTGTATGTATGTATAATAGGTATAAACAACAATCCAGCAAGTAAACAAACCAAATGATTTAGTACTAAACCATATCCAATATTTAAATCATTTCTCTTGCCTTTCAGCGGCACCAACGGCTTCCCTACCAAAAACTCGCACTAAATCTTCTTCCGAACGAAGCCGGTGACGAGGAGACTCCCTGCCACTCGACTGGCGTGCAAAGATCCTACCATCTTTCGTCCAGACGAATCGCCAGTTTAGATAAGCTCCGATTTCGCGCGCCCTCCTGAACAGTTGCCGATTGACACGTGTAAGCCGCTCGTTCACGTAGAATCGTCGTGGGTTGCCAGGCAATCCAACTCCCTCGGTGGTAGCTCCTCGACGCACACGGGCCTCTTGCAGGAACTGGTCACGTAATGCACGGCGTGCCAGACGGACAACGATCGGCCGAGGACGAGGAGCATGACCTCCTGCTTCCGGTGTATCTGCTGCCACTCTTCCAACTCTGGACGCGCTCACGATGTCATGTTCATCTAGTTGGATGCCCAACTTGTTACCTAGTGACATGACAATATGCGGCAAGCTTTCAGCTTTTTCCTCCGGTATGCAGGAAATCTCGATATCATTTTGCAGCATTTCCTGATCCCTCTCATTCAACTCCGCCTTAAGCTGCTCAATCGTGCTAAATAACGAGCTGTCAGCGCTTTCAGCTTTAGTCTTTTCCTGGACACGGATCTCCAGCTGTTCCACCCGCTTATTTAGCTCTTCAATACTACGTTCAGACGTCTCCACTCTGGACAGCAGGCCCTTGATGGACGTATTAATGCTCTCCAACTGCAGGCGGGAAGCATATTTTTCTTTGCGCCATTCCTCCCTAAACTCACGTAATTCCACGGCTAGAGCTTCAATTTCTGATATTCCACTGGTTTCAGTTTCGCTTATCTGCTCCGGGGGACTATGCTGTGCTGATGCTCCACGGCGACCAAAGTTAACCCCGTCTTTAACGCTGTTGCTAGCTGAGCGTGCTGGGGTATCAGCATTTCCCATCTTTGGCTCCTTGCTTACGCATAGAACGCATTTCCAAGCATTTCTCTCGAGAGTCGTCATGTTGTTAAATAACTCTTCGCTCACATTTGCGCACAATAGATCGTAGGTGTGATATTTACACTCAGGATTACAGCAACGTAGATATTTTCTGTCCTCAATAGTAGTTGCGCATCCAGCACAGATTAGTTTGGTGGGAGCCATTTTGTTGAGCACGGAGTATTCAGAGATAATTTAAAAAGAGAAAATAAAATATAAAAAGACAAAAAGAATCTCGGTAGGAATCGATCCAGGTTCCGCCTCCACATGCAATAACACAGTCTGACCGCTTGACCAACTATGCTGTAGCGTCTATGACTCGAGCGGCGAAAATAACTAGGATATGCGTACTAGTAGTGTCGACCAGAAGTGAACGGAACCAGTTTTCCAAGGTCACTTTAATGACACTATTGGCACTGTGCACTTGTCAACGATTTTAACTTCACTTAATTTGCAATTTTTGCTTGATTTACTGCCACTATCGTTTAAAAAATTATACTAGTAGGAAGCCCGTAAAACCATTGAATCGATTGGTATAAGATTCAGAGTAAACTTTGAATTTTAGCACGTAATTAGGATTAATAAACGAGGAACGTAAACAAAACACGTCAGGTCGCCGAACTGCTCCCCGCGCCTCTCCCCGAACTGCTCCCCGCGCCTCTGAACGATAAGCACGAACTTGTGGAGTTTCTAATGCGATTGAGTCATGATAAGAAATCGGGAAGTATAGTTTTTCAGCCCTACGATGATGCTTTTAAGACTGACAGCAATTCTAGTATAAAACTAGGTAGCGTCATTGAAGTTTTATCAGTTTGAGGGATAATCTGTCAATTTTAGTGCACAGTAAAAAAAACGACTACTTACCCGTGTCTATGGGAAATTATTGCTGAGCTTTTATATTATTTGCATGAGCGCCATATACTAGGAACTAAACGAACATATTTATATTTCCCATTAGCTGGGTCTTTCTCCGGAGCGGTCATTGGTTCTCAATAGACGACGCTGGATAATCTCTATTGTCAATATTCTCTCTTTGTTTCTGCCGCGTTTGGAAAGAGCTTTCAGCTTTTCATTAACACGACGCCCTTATAATGCTCTGAGCCTACTTAACCTTTACAAACCGTGAGTATTGTCTTCGGAATTGAAAGGCTTCAGCACTCATAGACGGAGTGAAATCAAAAATGCATGAAAAGTCTTCAGGTTTTCTACGTTCCGAGAAATTCGTGTTATACCTAATGAAAAGAAATGTGTTTTGCTGTCTGTCTGGACACCGATCACTTTTCTTAGATCATACAATGGATTTTGTATGTTTTTTTAATAGATTGTATACTCATACATACACAAATAACACCTTTATACCTCGCAGAGCATTAGCGACCGTAAAATAACGGTCTGACGTTAAGTCTGACTAATATTTGAGGATCGTTTTAGATAAGTCGTGTATCACTATAGTGACAGGTTGTAAGCCTGTCGGCTAAAATTGCATTACACTAAACATATTGAACGATTGAAAAGGCAAATGGCAAAAAAACGTCCCACGAGAAAACTATTAGCAGTAGGTGCTTTTTATTGAAATTGAAAGCGCTGGTGATAAACCATTTTAAAAGGTAGGTTACATAGAATCGAACCTAGTGTCTGTTTCAAGAATTTGGCGCTGGTCCAACTTCTAAACGAGCACGAGATACACTCCACTCTCAACGGGCGGTTATTGGGCCGGACTCCAATCCGCGGGATTTGCGACCCGGTGAGTACTATCCTAGAATGGGTGCTGATTGAACATGGAGTGAAGTTGTTGTACGATCAATAAACAATATGAAAAGTTTGGAAATCGTCCCCAGGCGTCGTATGTTATCGCACACACACGCAAATCACGCCCTTATTCTTGTCGGGGTATATTATCATCCGCCTTCTATTCCAATAGAGCTTTGAAATAATTGTGGTGTCATGACCGCCGTTTACAACAACCAAGACCGACGCTTTCACGTGCCTTCTGAAACAAGGAACCACATTTTTTCGGACAATGAAGCTGCTCAGTCTGCAAAATCCTTAACAGACTGAAAGTTTTTCAATGTAATAAACATCAAATTCGTGAGTACCCGATCAGGAATCGAACTCGAATTTTTTGCGCCGCAGACAGTCGCACTACCACTGCGTCACAACCAATAAATTGATCAATAATTATTATAAACCATGAAATATCTGTGCGCATCTTAAAGAAACCTGCCTTCACATTGAAATGTAGGGCATAAAAGCAGGCAGGGCGGCGGATCGATCGCCGCGGATAAACTCGGATTCGGCGCGATTTGCTGAAAAGCGAGTAGGTGGAATGACTTCCTTCCCTAATCTCTCGTTCGGTTCCTTCCCCTCCCTTCACCCCCACTACCCCCTGATGCGTTGCCCATTGCCCAAATAAAATGTGCTTCAGTGATGTTGAATATTACGGCTTATAATCACGTAAATCGCAATAGGCAGCAGCGGCTCGCATTCCGAATTGTTTCATACATTAGTAATCACTTTGCAATTCCTCCCTCGTAGTCCTACGCGGTTCTACAAAGTAAACGTTTTGGGATTATTGATGTAGATTCGATGACTGTATGTTAGAAGGTACGCGACTAGAATACCAATCTCATAATCCAAACCCAGCACGTGTTCAGAAACCCGCGGCCCGCGCTCTAGATCAACCACACTTCACCGCGCCCGACCCAGTTATCGAGGTGTATAATACCTCCAAGATTGCAGACTTCTGGATGGCGTCATGACAGGAGCTGTCAGAAAGTTAGAGCGTGTTTAAACGGGTCTTACGGCCTAGATTATACTGACAAACGGTTCAACTGCGGCGTATCGATCATGACAAGAGCTTGATAATCGATTCGAAAGTATTTACTAGGAAGTTCTGACCACAATTTCTGTTTTTATTTCACGAGGGTGACTTTATGGTATCAGAAAACGGTGTCTGCAAGGAGAATGTGTCCACAGCGGCACATGGCCGCTAAACCTAATTATTGGCCAGCTGCGTCTTTATGGCTCGACATTACTAGCTTGGGCCAAAACCAATCTAGTGAACGAAAAGCTATACCGAGTCAAGATTTCTCGATAAAGCAAAAAGAAAAAGCGTTAAGAACGTTCTTCTACAAGTTTTATTTGATAATCGGATATCATTTTCCTTGCCTGTTTACAATACAACAGAAAACACTGACGCCCACACTAGGTTTTTATTTATGTGGTTGTCCCTTTGTAGTATTATTTTTCTGAGCTGTTTTTGCTTTATATTATAAGTACTGAGAGATTCAATAATGTCATCCTCAGCCTGAAATCAAACAGGACTTCTGCGTAGGAGGCAGGGTTACAACTACATATTATACATATTACGACTTTATCCCTTGCAGAGCAGGCAGAGCGTTAACGGCCGTAAAAATACGGCCGCTATCATCTCGTCTGATAAATATTGAAGGCATTTTCAGATGATATGTGTATCACTGTAGTGACAGGTTGTCAGCCTGTCACCTCATTCGAGATCCTCAGTTGCCACTTACGACACTCGCGGGAAAGAAATGGGGTGATCTTATTCTAAGCCGGGATCACACGGCAAACAACTACTGTTTCAAATTGGTCGCTTAGTTACAGACACACAAGATGTTCCACTATCATGTCACTTAGAGTACCTACATCATCATTCTACTTGCCTTATATCTGTCCGGGTCGGCTACCTGTCGCAAGGGATTTGACATGGAACCATTTTTTTACACAGAGCGACTGTCATCTGACCTGTGCTTTTCCTGTGATCCTAGATTTCCTTCACCGTAACAGCAGTCGGTTAATGTACGTGAGTAAAAACACATTGTTACGTGGCGGGGATCAAACTCGGATCTCACGATTGATTGATTGTAAGACCGGTGTCCTTACCACTTGGCTAACGACGCTAGAGTACCTACATATAAGCTTTGTTTTATACTACCTATCAAACGGGTGTTGTGATCGACCTAAAGGCGCTGGCATAGAAACTTCCACTAAAACCTAGTCACGCGTGAGGCGGTTTTATCGCCGGAGTACACACCCGCCGCCCGCATCCACTCGCCAAGGGTTAGATTATAGTGAAGGCGATCTCCACTCGACCGTGAGCGTGACAGGGACACGCGGCCATCTTGTTTTATGAGGATGCAAACAGACCAGAAAATGCGGAGGAGTTTAATCTTGAGATATCAAGAGCAATAACCAACATAATAGATTATAGATCACGGATGCGGATGTCTCATTCATCCAGGGATCGGCAGCTAAGTTGCCTGTAACATGGAGCAACAAAACAACTGGGGTTTATTGCTCCATGCCTGTAAAATACAAGAATTTGGACTACGTGTGCCTGACCGCCAAGCGTGGTACGAGTATTGCAATTCCCTGCTTTAGGAGAAGCCACGTCCACTTCATCATTCTCTTTTCCCTATTCCGTTCCCTGTCGAGGTCGGCTACCTAACCTAGGGGATTTGAGGTGGAACCAAGTTTTTACACAGAGCGACTGCCATCTGACCTCTGCAACCCAAAGGCTAAGCTGGACCGAATCCTAGGTTAAGTCACGTTCAAATATCATTTGAATTAAATTTAATTTATTTGAATTTAGGTTTCTCACTATGTTTTCCTTCGCCGTAAGAGCAGTGGGTAAATGTACGTGAGTAAAAACACATTGGTACATGGCGGGGATCAAACTCGGGTCTCGCGATTGTAAGACCGGTGCCCTACCGACGCTCCTCGTCTACTTGTGGATGTGTAGATAATATTTAATGTGAACTGAAGCCCATCATCCCATTTAGTATCAACTATCATAAACAATGACGTCATTACGTGTAAGTGCTTAGTCCCTCGAGAGAGAGGCGTCCCTGAATAAGATATTTATAGCGCTTTCTGTGCTTTAGAGGTGCCTCTACTCCACACTACATACATTATTCAGGTGGTACTACAGTCAGCAGCACCTATAGTTAACATTTTCTGGGATCGAGTTATCATGGATTATATTATGGTATCCAATCCGTTCTTAAACAACTCCTTAGCCCAGTCTCGCCCCAAGGGCGTGATTGTGCTGGTTGTTTGAATAACCAATCAATTATTACCGAGTAAGCTCGAGCTCCGGACCGTGAGGAGTGGCGCAATAGAAAAGAGGCCTATATGATGAATTCGCCAGGCATATATTTTATGGCCCCGAAATTGTGGATTCCTACACAATATATATATGTATTATATTATATATATGTGCTGCTCTTTACGGTTTTATACCCAAATGTTAAAATGGGACTCTACAAGCGAGCTGCCGTGTGATGCCGGCTTATAATAGCATCGGCGACTAACGGACTCGACTACTTGGTGTCAAGCTTTAGATCGGGCTGACAACCTGTCACTATAATAACCATGGAAAACAATCCTCAAAAATGTCAGACGTGGAAATAGCTGCCGTATTTTCCTAGCAGTGAGAAGAACGAGTATAAGACGGCCCTTTGAGTGGACTATTCGAGGTGTCTCTGACAGTACCCACCTGATGTGGAGCCACCGGCGCGTGGAGGCCCGGGGCCAAATAAGCACGCGTTTTATTTGGACCAATACCAGACCCGAAATACGTAGCTGATTTTGATTGCACAGGGTCTAATCTTGAATCACAGAGGTAAAACTAAAGGTCCTACTAGATTTACTTTGAATTATTCAGTACCTAAATGAGTAGGTACTAACTTGTTTGAAAAATGTTACTACCGAGCCAACTTAAATGACGTCGATGCTAATTATGGGGTTGAAATAAAGGGGGTAAAAAAAATTGCTGCAAATATTTCGAGGGGTGAACCAGCCCATGACACTGAACAACTTCCCTAACGAACATGGGTCGATATATGAAAAAAAAATTGGGCTTCCCATACAAAGTTACTGACTTACCTTTTCTCATATTTCGACCTATGTTTTTTGTTAGGTCTTCTTCTTCGTGTCAATGGCCGAATTATATCTTATCCTGCCAGTACTGTACCTGTCAAACTCTCTTGTTGCACCCATTACTCTGACAGTTGGGGGCTCTACTCTGGAAGTTGTCGACGAGTATGTCTACCTGGGACAAATAGTCCAGTTGGGTAGGTCCAACTTTCAGAAAGAGGTCAATCGTCGAATCCAACTCGGCTGGGCAGCGTTCGGGAAGCTACGTAACATCTTCTCTTCTCAACAACTACCGCAGTGCCTTAAGACAAAAGTCTGGGATCAGTGCGTGTTGCCAGTGATGACTTACGGAGTTGAGACGTGGCCGCTAACAATGGGCCTCATAAGAAGGCTCAAGGTCACTCAAAGGGCAATGGAAAGGGCTATGCTCGGAGTTTCTCTCCGCGATCGAATCAGAAATGAGGAAATCCGGAGAAGAACCAAAGCCACCGACATAGCTCGAAGGATTGCGCAACTTAAGTGGCAGTGGGCGGGGCATATTGCTCGTAGGACCGATGGCCGCTGGGGCCGGAAAGTTCTCGAGTGGCGGCCACGGACCGGTAGACGCAGCGTAGGTAGGCCTCCCACAAGGTGGACCGACGATCTGGTGAAGGTCGCGGGAAGCCGCTGGATGCGGGTGGCGCTGGACCGATCATCGTGGAGATCCTTGGGGGAGGCCTATGTCCTGCAGTGGACGTCTATCGGCTGAGACGACGACGACGACGACGACGACGACGACGCCGACGACTGCCAGTACTTGACGACGGCTATTTGTTAGGTAGGGGTGATAGCTTTTTATTATTTTCTCTCTACGTGTGGGACACTGAGTCGTCTAACGACCCGATGTGTACTGAACTTGACAGATGATCTCTCCTCCTCATAAAACGTCACCTAGTTAGGATTAGTATTGCTAACAGTCCAAAAGATCTTCATAGAATGAGGTGACGTCAAAATGTTCTAGGTTTTAATCTCGTGACTGTTTTGGTAATAAAACTGCCAATTAATAAGATTTGTTTGCTTTAGTTTTATTTTTCCCGTATAGTGTATAAAATAAGATAAAAGTCATCGAAAGAATTACTTGAATGCGATAAGTAGTTCCGAGATATTATTTTTTTTATGTATGCTAGAAACGCTCGACCGCGCTCGCATGTGTGACGTCACTAGACACGAATCACTCCGCGCCGTGCCCGCGCCGCCGCCACCGGCCGCCGACTCACTTTGTTGTCTGTTGTTCGTCGGCCGCGGAACGCTAGACATGTCATAAAAAGAGACTTACAAATGGTGCATAGTCCCGAAATGTGTGTCGACAACAGTCAGTATCAGAAAAGTTGTTTTTCAAGGTCCCATTTCAGGTCAAAACGCGTAAAAAATGGATGCGAGCTATCAAAAGAGATAATCCGCCCAGAACAAAAGTAGCGTTTATTGTCGTGAAGATCACTTCGATGCAAATAATATTTATGTTGTTTATTTTGTAGATAGGTACATGACACGTATTTCTCGCGTGTTGGTTTGGTAGGTAATTGTATACTCCTTGGTAGGTAAGGTATCTACTGTCATGTTTTAATTTAAATATGTAGGTTATGTCAGGAGTTTAAAACCTTTGCGATTGCATTTCAATCTTTGGCTTCGCGATAAGTAAAAAAAAACTTTAGTAAAAGTAAACGTTCCAGAGGTTCTAAACCTTTGGTAATGCATGTACTACAAATGAATGCATGGTAAAATACCATGATAGGTAAAAATGGATAATCAAATTCGGAAATCGACGTATTCCTGCTGATATTATGAATGTCTGATGAATGCTGGCATGTATATGGCTAGATTAGCTAGCAATGTGCCGTGCCCAAGAATATTATTCGGGAATATTCCCACTCTTGGTAGACCCCCGGGAGCTTCCGGGGAGTATCGCCCTCAGAAAAAAAAGTAACACTAAACGATGCAAATGTCTCCTTGTCTCTTTACTTGTAAGTATATAGCCGATAGCATCATCTCCATAACTGTCTCTCGCAGACCTTAAAAAAGAAATAATAGGTTCACTTAATTTTATACTAAGTATTCTATGAAATGTTTCGAACCCCTGACAAACTTTTTATTGTTTTTTATCCTTCTAAGATCTGAATGAAATCTTGTGTTTATACATATCGTACCGTGATCGTACCTAGGTTAAATTTTGTTAAAAGAAAAGAGTAATGTAAATAGATAACACAGTAGGTACCTACTGCTCCGAATAACATACCTACAAACTGAAGTTACATAGGTAAGGATATCTACCTATTTGCTCTTACAGTAGGTACCTACCCCCTAAGGTACCTACCTATTATTGTAACGCGTTCAATGGGAAACAATAAATAAATATCATGTGATATGTGCATAAACAAATGGGGCTCTTACTTACTTTTTCATTTTTACTCCTCGCATTGCAGCGGCAACAAAATCGGCATTTTTCTAAAAATATTGAGCCACTATCAAACCGTCCACTCTCGGCAAGTTATTTGATTGTCCTTTATGAAATCCTTCTTCCATGTTTTTAATTAAATAACTACTAAATATTACGCGCGGTTGGTAGTTAAGCGGATGGCGAAATGGCGCGGCGGCTGCGGGACCTGTCCAATGACGTCACACGCGAAGCGCGCGCTTTAGCGGACATTTGAATTTTCGTTCAACTTCCAATGTCTATAACTTTTGAACTATTTTGACTTTTCGAATCAAACAAAAACAGTTGTATTTCGTATCACCTGAGCACCATTTCTGAGAAGTTTCAAGTGATTCTGCGAACCTACTAATTTTGTTAATTAGTCCATTTTTCGTTTTCCCGCTGGCAACCCTGACACGTAGTTGCTCAACTCCTGTGAGCGTCTTATTAAAAACTTCCCTCCTCGGTCCTCGTAATTAACGGGCCGGTGTATACCCGTAACTATACTCAACACCGTTCTGGAGCTCTATTTTTGAAACAGTGATTTCCGATATCGTGCACAAAAGTCCAAAACGCCTAGTCTAACAACACGTATCACTTTTTCTGCTAGGTAGGTACTAGAATTTGTCGATTTCTAGTCTAGGGCGTGTGTGAATTGATTAGAATATGTCGTAATGGAAAAGTTTAGTAGTGTAGTAACACGAGCACAAATTAGTAACCATTCGCACAAGCCCTAATAAATACATACATACATAAATCACGTCTCTTTCCCGTTGGGGTAGGCAGAGACTATTTGCTTCCACTTGCTACGATCCTGGCATACTTCTTTCTACATTCATCAGTCTTTTTATACACGCTTGTTGGGTTAGCGTACTTCTGACCTAACCTTTTTTCAGAACGTTCCCGATTTGGTCCAGGTAGGTCACAAAAAATATTGTTGTAGCCTTTCGTGTGTAGCGACCTCTGGTGGCTACAACATGAAGCACACTCAAGTGGTTCACATGCATACAAGATGCAACATGAGTTCTCAAAATATCGGAGAGATGGCGCCACGTGACAGAACAATGGGCCTGAAACGCGGTATCGAAGTGTTCACCGCGCAGCGCATATATACAACTTCTAACCCAACTCAGGCGGACCCGTCGGTCCCCTGGCCACAACACCCGGCCAGGCGGGTAGCTACCCTTTTCCCGACACCACCTGGATTCCTCCTGTCACCCGCCATACGTGCAGTACTTCAGAAGTCACACATTCAGAAATTGAGCTCCTGTTCCTGTTCTGTTCACAGGAAGGAAATCGTTATAACTTGCGAATTTGATTTGAGTTTCGTGTTTCATTCCGCGAATCATTGTAATTAGGGATGACTAATTTGTTATAATTGTGTGAGCATTCTTTTGATTCAGAGATTTTCCAGGTTTAAATAAAAGAAATGGTTTTGTGCTTCGTTTGCTGTCTGACGGCGTTCATTATACAGCCATGTTAGAGTAGGAGGCCTCTGACATGGTTATAAGTAGTAGGTGGGAGGTTGAAAAGCTCTAACACCAAGAAGGGTTCATCTTTTTGTTCATTGACTCGGAAGACCCAGTTTGATACTTAGTACCTATTACTTTGTGCACTCGCTCTACAGGGAAGTAAAATTTATTAAAATAACTAAGATACGATACCATAATATTATGCCTTTATCCCTTGCGAGTTAGGCAGAATGTCAACAATGGGCAATAAATCGTTAAAAATATAAAAATATAATTGCGAAGGTAAAAACATGTGCCCACATCGTCTACATATGGATAAAAACATTTAAATTAAATTCGAATGTGCAAATATTGGCCACACTGCCCCGGCCAGGCGTTCAGCGGTCGCGATCAAACGGCTCCCCCCCACCTCTCTCCCTGTAGCGGGGGGGGGCGGAGTGAAGGGTAAAAATGATTCCCACGACCAGGTTTTGCAAACGTAATCCATCTGCCTCGAGAAAGGTCTCGATCCGTGGATTATTCTCGGCCGATCCGTCATCCAGCCGCCGACGTGACGCCCACTTGGAGTACCCTCATTGAAAACATATCGGCCATTGGATGTAGGTAATGTTGAAAACGCTACCATGCCAAGACTTTGACAAGCAGAAAAAAAAAACAAATAATATTAAGGCCTTTGCAGCGCTAAAATAACGCATCCGTAACGCAGCGGTCTGTCAGATCTATACTAGAAACGTCTAAAACCACTCAACCGATGTCGACGTAGCCGCGTTATTTTGATGCTTCTGCGTTATTTTGATGCAGCTGCGTCAAAAACGGTTAATCGGTTTTAGTATGGGGATTAGCGCTGTACTAGTAGTAGCCGGTTGAAAAACTCTGACACCAGGGTTCATCGGGTAGTTGGACGACCTGACACGAAATGCAAGAAAATCATGTACCGTGGGGAATAGGTACATCCTAACTCCATGTTCGAAGTAATGTGAAAGAATAAATTTGCCCCAATCAAAATGGCTGATCGCATGAGGGTCAGAAAAATAAAAATTGGTTACCTAGTATATAATAATATCGATTTACGTTCGTTTAAGGCATTTGTATAGTTTAGCTCAGATTCGGTCACACTCGAACCGCCACAGTCTTCTGGTGCGATAAGAACGATCCGAACTGTCAAACCCAGATCTTGAATATAGCAAGATAATATTTTGCAGGTGAGGTACCCCCTTCATAAAACGAATGCGGTCTGTGATTTGACAGTTTAAGAAATCCCTATTCATCCCATATCCTGCCTACAAGTGCGATAAGTGGGGGACCCTGCGCTATGAGCTGTCACTTGTCAGTGCTGAGTGTGACGTCACGAGCACCGAGCCGCGCGGATGACGTCATCGTCGGCCTGGAAGAGAGTTGAGGGTTGGTACAGCCAAGCTCTGATTGGATTAAATTTTTCAGACATACAGTACCTACAGTTTTTAGACAGCTTTTAGGTCTATCCAGCGCATTCGACAAAAAGGACAAATTGTTTGCGATACACTACACGTTTGTCTTAATGTTTATAAATTAAAATTTGCAATTTATTTTGCAAATAATATTCATAGCAAAGGAATTTCTATAAAAAAAGTGTAAAAGTTGTAAAAACTAGGTGTACATACCTAGTTTTAACAACCTTTAAAACGCCAATGCAAATATTGAACAGTTAGAAGAGAATCGTGAAACTGAAAAGCCCCATTATGACTGACTGCGAAATACAGTTGCTCAGCTTTATGGGCTGGTTATATACAAATCACGCCTTTATCCCTCGCGCGGTGGGCAGAGCGTTTAGGCCCAATATATTGCAGTCGATATCGCCACGTCTGACAAATATTTGAGGGTCGGTTTAGATAAGTCATGTATCACTATAGTGACAGGTTGTCAGCCTGTCGCCCAAAGTTGCAATACACAATGAAACCCTCGAGTCATTTAGTCTCCTCCTACGACATCGGCGGTAAAGGAACGGGGTGATGCTATTCTATCTAAGCCAGCCAAATACATTCGGCAGAATCTATGCTTTACATTTGGTTTGCACAGTATAAAAAAGTAAGTTAGTATGGTGTGTTTGAGCAGTGCGGGCGGGACGCGGCGGTAACGAGCGAGTAGCGACGCGCCGGCCGCCGCCTGCCGTCCTCTATCACATTAGTATTGATTGTTCTCAGCCTCTGACATACAGACTCACACATTTCTGGATGTCGTATTGTACAAGAAAAAATGCACCGACAATTTCAGCAAATACTAATGGAGTGCTTCAATAATTGGTACCTATGTTACGAATATTTTCCGGCAACGCAAAACAACACAAAAATTTGCTTTCTTTTCTGTTTTAAGATAGTACATGTTTCGGAGAAACTTCGAAGTGCATTAAATTGGGCATACCTCCCATTAGATCTCCCATACAAATATCACGATAGGCATGGTTTGATTGAAATATTGTCCTGCTCTTTGAGCATTGGTCGCATATATAGTTTAATACACATATTTAGAAGAAGAAGAAGAAGATTACGATGCCCTAAGCAACATTTTCAATTTAATTATATTTCCTGCACAACAATATTTTATTATTTTATTTTATTTTCTTCGGAAAACTTACAGCCTAAACTATGACTACATGTGTTCGAGTATAAATAACATAAGGCCATTAACAAAGTTTATAAATCTTAAATTCGTAATATACACTTCAATACATCACGCCTTTATCCCTTGCGAGTTAGGCAGCGCGTCAACAATCTTACAAATACACAGATGTTTTTTTTATATGTTACTATAGTATTTTCTTCCTCCCTGTGTGTCCCGCCACGCAGCAAGGACGGGCGCGTCTGATTGCTCGCTGAAGTTCCACAAACACCATGATTAGACCTTCCATGCATAGCCCCCGCCGCCTGTAGCACACGATTCAATCAATCAATCAACAGAGTTACAGGTAATATTTTAGTATCTCAGCTTTTGCTTCTTACGCGGGTCGCAGACTTGACGCACGACGGAGCGCTAAAACATTGCAGCAGTCTGTCAGATCCATAGTAGAAATGTCAATCCCCATCCTAAAACCTCTCAACCGCTGTTGACGCAGCGCTATCGCAATGTCGTCCGTCGAGTGCGGTTTCAGTATGCGGAGTGATGTTCCTAGGATGGATCTGACAGACTGCTGAGATATTTTAGCGCTTCGTCGTGCGTAAAGTGTGCGATCCGCCTCAGTCCTCACTTACTACTACTTACTATTCAAACACCTTCATATCTCCCACCGTCAGTAACATATTTTGGCATCCTACTTTTGCTGCCTTCACAGATTTTCTGTGAGCTTTTTATATAAGCATTTTGACTATTCGGTTAGCATAATGAATCAATACTGAGGAAAACATAATATTTGGAGCTATATTTTAATTTTTGGATGCAGAAGTCTACTACTAATTTGTGCCTGTATGACAGCTGGCACTAATGTCACACGAATTCTAACATTACATCGATATTGTGATACGAGTACCTTTACGTAGAACTTACTGTACAGAAGGCAATGTAATTAGATATAAATTGGCAGTAATAAATCTTATTCGCTGTAGTAAACACGTCTTTTCACTGACTTTCCCTCGTCACTTCCCTCGCCGCACCTCAAAACTTAGAGCAGTCGTTGCGGACTTTACTGCAAGATTGCAAAAATTTAGCTCCTTAGTAATAGGTTATAAACTGAGATGAGGTTTATGGTACCTGCCGCCTCACTCTCTCTCATAGGAACGAAAATATCCATATCTCTATAGAGTCACCGGCAGCGCCGCATCAAAAGAGCGCTGGTATTGTGCTCGCGATAGTAATCTCGACGTGTGGGCGCAGCAGGGAGGGGGGCAGCTGAAGAGACGGCAGAGGAGGGGGGCTACTCCAGCACAACCAGGTTTGAATTGGATGCATTCTCTGAGCCAAACCGTGCTGTTTATAAAACAGATTGCCACAAGTTGTTACATTTCCGTTTCCGCGGAACTCTACCGGGGAATACCGGTACGTGGCGTCGAGTCTACACACGACACACACGAGCGACGCAAAAACCAATTCCACGCGGAAATGAGCGTTTATTTCGTGGAGTGGATTTAATCCCGATACGCGCGTAAATTGAATTTAAATATTCACCGCGCATTTTGGTGACAAATCGCGAGTCGACCGCGACCGCGCGCGAGCGGCACGTCACTACAACAACATACTTATTTAAATGTTAAACTACAATATCGTTATTCCGCTTTTCGAAAACAGATTACTACAAAATATACTTTACTTTCATGAACGAACAAAAACGTCCAATTAATACTGGATTTGGCTACGCAATATCGTAGACAACATTGTAGGTATAGCTACGGAAATTCACTCCGGGCGAGAAACACATCGTTCGTCCGATGCTGCGTGTTTTAGCGCATCCGCAACTAACGCCTGCGTCTGTCAGATGCATGGATGTTCAATTTTCCCATACAAAACACCAACGTTGATGCTGGAGCAACGCAAAAACTTGCGTTGACATCTGTCTGACACTATTATAGTCACAAAATAGTAGAGCCAGTATTTATTTTGTGCTTTAGTAGACATGAGAAGATTTGCAGTAGGTAGATTAGATGTAATATACATATCTCTTTTGCACCAATTGGCCGGCAATTAATCTAGGACAGCAATTCATCTGCAATTTTTAACTGACTTCAATTTGACCTGTATGTATGTTTGTCCGCGATTATCTCGCGTTTCGATAAACTGATTTGTTTGCGGTTTGCAGAAAAATATTTGTCAGACCAACAAAAGAATGAAGGTTTGCACATTCATACGTCCATTGAAGACGGTTCTCTTAAAAAAATCTCTCTTATTATATGCTTGGATTTAAGTATAGCTCTGGCCGTTCATTTATTCATACCAACCCAAAACCACTTCCAAGTTGTTTTTACTTTCCTAACCCAAGTTTTAATCCCCCCTGAGATGAGACCCTGACCCCAGCTTCCTTGGTGTTTACATTCTCATCAAACAGGATGGGCGTATTACGGCTCGTCATAATCACGGTTGAGTACACCCCCCTTCCGCCCCCCCCAAGAAAAACTCTGATGGTTATAAGAAACGCGTTAGCCGGCGATAAAACCATCGCACGCGTGAGCGGCTTACTATGGAGGGTTTCTGCGCTCGCTCGGCAACGAAATGGGAAATCTTCCAGTTTAGGCCGCTTTTCCACCAGAGCTGTGCGAGATGGGTCGCTAAGCGGTGTGCGAGGTAAGTTACATGCTGTGTGGTCAGCCTGGCCAGCCCCGAGGCAGTGCCTTTATTTTATTTTTTATCCCACTCGTGCCGCGTTTCTACTAGAAACATAAAACTGTTATAAAAAGGAGAAAATTGACTGAAAATGTTCTGTTTTTTACAATGACTAATGTATTTATATAATATAGTGACAGCATTGTATTGTAAATTCCTGACTTTCTAAAAGTATTCTTTGTGAATTTACATGTAAATAAACGATAGAAATTTGAATTTGAAATTTGTGAAAATCCACCAATAGAATCGCTTCATTTTCCCAGCCTCGCTCAGCTCAGCTCTTGTGGAAAAGGGTTTAGCGAAGTGAGGTCATTAGCACACATTAATGCGCATTTTGGCAGCTCCGCTACGCATCCTCGTACGAGACATTCTCGCACAGCTCTGGTGGAAACCCCCACACATTTCCACAGCACAGCTAATCATCGTCGTACGACGCATTTGACTCCCACAGCTCTGGTGAAAAAGCAGCCTTATGTGGTTATTATGTCGACATGTGACTCATAGTTCTATCATTTTAGAGGAATTAGTAAATTTTATCACCACACAGCTTCTTCAAAGACAGCTTCTTCTTGTGAGGCGGGCATAGAATAGCATCACCCCAATTCTTCCCGTGGGTGTTGTGAGAGGCTACTGAGGGACTCGAGGGTTTCATGTGTATTACAACTTTAGGCGACACGCTGAAAGCCTGTCACTACAGTGATACTCGAATTACCTAAAAGGGGACATTTAGTTGTCAGACGTGGCTATAACGACCGTGTTTTTTGCGCTGTTAACGCTCTGCCTACCCCGCCTTGGACGAAGGCGTAATATATGTGTGTGTCTCCAGCTTCTTCACCAAAAGTTTACTCATGTGGTGGACTCACCAAGCTCGACAGGCAGATTGGCGAGCGCAGTGTATTTATACATTTGTGTTGCATTCACAAACTCACTTGCCCATTCGTTGGCATTCTGACCAGTATCGATTTGAAACACGTCGAAAATATTAAACTACGTATAGATTCATTGAACAGCCGTTTATTGAAATAGGTCATGTTCCGTGAAGCGTAGTTGATGTGATCGGTCGCAGCGGACGTCAACGAGCTCTGTCAACCAACTCTGATTATGAACTGAATCAATCACCTGGATCAGTCTTTAATCTAGATTATTCATTTTTCTTTCTGAACTACTTGATTGTCCGTAAACGATCCCATGTTTTGTAGGGCACACTAAGTCATACATAAGCCCCGGGTGGTGTTTATGACACGTCGTTATCTGTGTCGTAACGCAACTACGTCAGAGGCCTGCTACTCGTAGTAAGCGGTTAAAGAATTCTGACACTAAGGTTCAGGTTATTGGAGGACTCGGTGTCTCACACAAAAGGAAAAAGTAGAACTTAAATTTGTAAAAGCTTTAAAAAGAACTAGCTCAAATCGTCAATGGAAACGTCTACACGGCTGCACGGGGAGCGCTCGTAAGCGTGCCTGAATTAGCCACTTATCTACAGCCCACTCGCGAGCTACTTTGCCGAGTTTCCTGCCAATTACGACGTACGACATTTCCCGTCCTCGTCGTGCTGTGTCAGGCACTATCTACACACGTGAGACATGAGACAGTGCGGGAAACCGAGTCCATATAATATTCAAGATTTTCAAGATTTTTCAAGATTTTCAAGAATTCAATCGTTTATTTTCAAGTAGATCCACAACGAATGCTTTTAGAAAGTCAGGAATTTACTATACAATTCTGTCACTAAATAAATAAATTAGTCATTGTAAAAAAGATAAAATTGTCAAACACAATTCTCTTTTTTATATCAATTTTATGTTCCGAAACGCGGCACGAGTGAGATTAAAAATAAAAAATGTATGAAACTCTAAAGACGCCGTCTATAGTCTTCACATGAGACGCGCGTCTCATCGCCAATGGCGTCACATCTCACGTCTTATGTCTAATGTTCAGATAGCGTCACGGACGATGCCGTATCAGAGGGGGGAAGAAAGAGGGGATTGGGATTGAGGAAGGAAATAATCTCACCTTTCTTCTCCACCTTCCATGTTTTCCGAACCGTAATTTTACGTCACCGAAATTCATGATCAGTATAAAAATTGTTTTTTTTTTTTGTGAAGGTGGAATTTAAACTTGTGATATTCTGTAAATATTCAGATATAGCATGTCGGTTACAAAAAGGGTTTTCCTACCTACAAGAGATAATTAGATAATCCGTACATTGTGGCATCACAGGGAGGGTTAATTATATTATCGTATCTTTCTCTGATCAGATTATAAGCATATCTATGGTTAGCTTCTTCGGAAATACCAATACATTCCTGACTGTAATTAATTACGATCTCACAGATACTCGTAATTGTGAACCGATATAATGTAAATAGGTTTATTTCTGAAAATAGAATACTTTTGTGACTTTTCTGACGGAACACTACTAATCTTTTCTAAACCTGTTTGACAAAAAGTAACCCGGAATTTTAAGTTCTGAAAAATCACCGAATTGACATCCTTAACTGTGCGAAAAGACGTTCATTTCCTGATATTAACTCATGACAATTTTCCTTTATATGTGTGTAAAATTTTGAATTTATGAATCTGCAACGTATTTTATATGCTTGCAATGACAACATGATGACTCACACACGTTTCGATGGCAATTCACACAATGAATGTCACTGCAGCATAAAAATTACGACAAGTTTACATTACAATGATATAAACCATTGCCCATATTATGATGCTGGCTCAAAACATCAGCATCTCATTTCTACCCACGGGTTTCGTTAAAAGCCACTAAGGGGTATATTTCATCCAGGAAAGGGGCATCAGCGTTCTCTATGGATTTTGCGCTTGCATACATTTGCAGATAATAGCAAATATAGGGGGAGGAAGAGCGTCGGTGGCCAAGTGGTTAGGACACCGGTCTTACAATCGTGAGACCCGAGTTCGATCCCCGCCATTTACCAGTGTGTTTTTACCCACGTACATTTACCGACTGCTCTAGCGGTGAAGGAAAAACTCCAAATACAAATAAAATTTGAATTCAGATGATATTTGAATGTGGCTTAACCTAGGATTCGGACCAGGTTAGACTTCGGGTTGCAGAAGTCCGATGGCAGTCACTCTGTGTAAAAACTTGGTTCCACGTCAAATCTCCTAGGATAAGTAGCTGGTCCCAACAGAGGACGGGATAAGGCAAGGGGAAGGAAGGGAAGGGGGAGGCCCATGTTCAGCAATGGCTTGTTATTGCTGTGGTAGTTGTAGTTGTAAACGATGTGTGTGTTGTGTGTAGTGCGGGTGTAATTGTAGCAATAACACAGTGCACGCTACGAGCCGCGCAGGTGGCGCCACTGCCGACCACTGAGCACTGGCTCATAACAAAACTAACTACAGGGTTTCTGTTATGAAGTTAACTAACTTTTAGTAATAATGCCTCAATGTCTCAATACCCTCCTGTTTTAGGTGTATTACAACTTTAGGCGACAGGCTGACAACCTTACACTACAGCGAGTGATACAAAAATCTGAAACATTTGGTAGACGTGGCGATAGCGACCGTATTTTTTTCGGCTCAGCTCATCTCACAATGGTTACTTTTTAGCGTTAATCCTCCTTTTGCCTGGAGGCCTTTCATTTCTAACTTAATGAAAGAGACAGAAACACTTTTATCTCTCTGTAATTGTTCTAAACTGAGGGTGACAGGTGTCATATATCACGATACATGACAGACATGACATACTGTGGAAATCTGCGCGCCCTTTGAATTTCACAAAGCTTTAGTGAAATTAACATCTTCAAATTCAGATTATGTTTGTTTCCATTTCACTCAGTAGGACTTTAAGAATTTGTTCCCAGTCTGGTTAAGACATTACAGGGTGAAACACCTGGTTGTCCGTAAGAAAGATGGATCCGTGTTTTGGATGGCACGTTCAGCCGTAGGTCCCGGTTTCTGTTTATGATTAGTTAGACGGTGGTCGATACACAACCATGTCAGAAGCCTACTACTTGTAGAAGGCGGTTGAAAACTTGACAATAGGGTTCACTGGGTCGTTGACGACTCGGTGTCTCACACGAAAAGAGACCTAAGTAGGAAAGAGGAATCGCACAGACACCACGTCACAATGCCAGCATTCTGTTCCAAGTAATCTACCTACTTCATAAAGTTACACTTCTATTAATAGAAAAGGATAATAACTTCCAAGTTTTCCACATAGGCTATTCAGTCTTTAGATCTGTAGCGACCTCTGGTGGCTACAACATGAAGCTCACTCGAGTGGTTCACAAGCATACAAGACGCAACAGGAGTTCTCAACATATCGGAGAGATGGCGCCACGTGACAGAACAATGGGCCTGAAACGCGGTATCGAAGTGTTCTCCGCGCAACGCATATATACAACTTCTAATCCAATCCAGGTGGACCCGTCGGTCCCCTGGCCACAACACCCGGCCAGGCGGGTAGCTACCCTTTTCCCGACACCACCTGGATACCTCCGGCCACCCTGCCATATTGGTGACCCCTACATGGACTTCGCAGCCTTCAACCACGCATCAACCACTACAGCATGGAGCCAACTACTTCGTCATCAGCAACTACCACAGTCACAGCACCGGCGGCTTCACTGGTCTTCCTCATCATCCCGACTCACCGTGGACATTGGAACCAGGACCGGCAGCTTCATTGGTCTTCCTTCATCATCCCGACTCACCGTGGACATTTGGAACCTACACTGCTTCGCCACGCCAGACTGCATCATCACGCTACAATGACGTCATCAGCCCCACTACGCTCGCTTACGGTATCGACCTCCGGTCTTGAGGGGGAGTACTGTAGCGACCTCTGGTGGCTACAACATGAAGCTCACTCGAGTGGTTCACAAGCATACAAGACGCAACAGGAGTTCTCAACATATCGGAGAGATGGCGCCACGTGACAGAACAATGGGCCTGAAACGCGGTATCGAAGTGTTAACCGCGCAACGCATATATACAACTTCTAATCCAATCCAGGTGGACCCGTCGGTCCCCTGGCCACAACACCCGGCCAGGCGGGTAGCTACCCTTTTCCCGACACCACCTGGATTCCTCCTGTCACTCGCCATAGATCAACAACACAGCAATCTACATGCATATAGTACCTGTACATTTCCGTGTTGTATGAAAACACGCGCATAAAGAATGTTCCGCGTCGCGGGTGTGTGCGGGGTGCAGCAGGGGGGGGGGGAGTGGAGGAGGGGGGGGTGTTACATATTCATGGCGCGTGCTCGCGGGATGAATTATTCCCACACATCACAACCCGGCGGAGACGGGGTGATGCCGGCACATCACAACCCGGCGGAGACGGGGTGATGCCGGCACATCACAACCCGGCGGAGACGGGGTGATGCCGGCACATCACAACCCGGCGGAGACGGGGTGATGCCGACACATCACAACCCGGCGGAGACGGGGTGATGCCGGCACATCACAACCCGGCGGAGACGGGGTGATGCCGGCACATCAAAACCCGGCGGAGACGGGGTGATGCCGGCACATCACAACCCGGCGGAGACGGGGTGATGCCGGCACATCACAACCCGGCGGAGACGAGGTGATGCCGTCCATGGATGCAGTTGCAGCGAACACTGGCATACAATCGTCAACAAATGCCTTAGCTTTAGCCAACTAACTATCTTATTTGCAACAAGAATATCAGAATATTCAAAAGGCATTCAATAGTTATTTGTACAACAAGAGAGCAAAGTTGCTTTTTGAATCCCGAGGTAGAGAAGGTCCTTAGGAAAGTCCGCAGGAAAGTAGTATTCTGAGATCAGAGATTGAAAAGCACGAGTTGGAAATGTATTTGCTTTCGTGTGGTACTTTTCACCTCTACCAGTGAGAGTTTCTGGTATATTTACGAAATAACACCACAAAATGTTATTTTTTCCTACTAAAAATAACTCTGACATTTACGTAAAGGTCAGGTTATTGTTGGAACCTTTTTTGGCTGCGTACCGCATTATTCTTTATAATCATTTTAGACGACCGATTAGTGGCGCAGTGGTAGTGCGACTACCTTTGACGAAGAAGTTTTCTGGTTCGATTCTCGGTGAGTCACTCATAAAAGTTGATATATATCACTTTGTGAAGTTTTTCCCAGTCTGGTTAGGACATTGCGGGTTGAACCACCCGATTGTCCGTAAGTAAGATGGTTCCGTGTTTCGGATGAGACGTTAACGTAGGTCCCGGTTGCTGTCTATGATCTTAGACGGCAGTCGTTACACAACCATGTCAGAAGCCTGCTACTTATAGAAGGTGGTTGAATAATTCTGACACTAGGGTTCATCGGGTCGTTGGACGACTCGGTGTCCCATACGAAATGAAATAAAGAGTATTTTTTTTACACACTGTACTCTGCAGTGGACGAGTCTGACCCGGTCAACAGGGATAATCCCCACTTTAGAACTTGCACATGCACGTTGCAGGTTCTCATAGGGAGTGCAGACGCAGTGGGCCGTGAAGAACCCAGTGAGGTTAGCGTGGTGGAAACACTACTAAAACTGGTACCTCTACCTTATAATAGTCATGCTGCAAAACGTTTAATGGTCCTTGCCTCACGACCTCAGTATGTTAGGGGCAATTTTTTGTCAACAGAAGGATTTGTTGGGATTTATTGCACTCACAGTGCTATATTATTCTCATAAATGAATTACGTATTGAGCAAAAATCACACTACATATTTGAAAAACTTGCAGGTTATCAAGTACTTTTGAAAGCTGTAGAGATTTTGATATATTGCTTTCTAGATTCCAGTACTTCTACCCTCGCCTGGTGTAGTGCGGTATAAATAAACTGCCTCTCTAGCCACAAACATCTCTCGATAGATTTGTAGCTCCTGTGCACCTCGGTACTTTATAGCTTCATCGGTAAACTCTGTACAGCTAGGGGGAAATGTATCGCTTTCTGCCTAGATTATTTATTGCTTGAATCAATACATACGTAGAAATGAAGGCGCTTTTTGCTGGGACATTTTTTTGCTTATACATACAGGATTATTTTTTAATTAGTAAACTTACACACATTTTGTTTGAAGGGTGCTTCTATTTATGATTCTGAACAACTTTTACTAAATGGAAAATCACATAAAAATGGGTGTTTCATAGAAAAATTCACACCTGCTCAGCAAAAGTCCCTTATTAGTAAAAGATGTTCCGAATCATGAGTAGAAACACCCTACAACTGTGTATGTACAAGTACGGACTTAAAAATAAACCTGTCTATCGCGCACACCGCTAATATCTAAACCACGCAAAGGGTTTTGATACAGTTTCTGATTCAAGACGAAGATTGAAATGCATAATACGGACCGGGAAAACGTTTTATTCCCACGGGAATCCATATAGCAGCAGCGGGTGCAACCGCTGGTTGGCCGCTAGTATACACTACATGGAAATATAGCAGCAAAAAATAAGAACATGGTTTACAAAGAACTTTTTGCATAATGCACAAGCTTGTAAAGTGGAAACTGGAAACATGACGTGTAGTTAATTGTTAAGCCGGCTCTCACACGAACCACTATATTTGGCGGTGTTTTAGCGTCTAGATTCGGTTCGGTTTGACTGTCCCGATGGCGTAGCGGATAGTATGCCTACCTTCCACGCCGAGGGTCGTGGGTTCGATCCCCACCGGACACAAATATTTGTTAAGTCAATTTTCAATTATTTGTGTTGAGTCTGGGTGTTTTCTATGTATAATATGTATTTATTTACAAAAAAAGAAGTATATATGTATTAGTATCAGCTATCTAGTTCCCATAGTACAAGCTTTGCTTAGTTTGAGGCTAGATGGCGCTGTGTGAATTGTCCAGGATATTTATTTATTTATTTTATTTAATGGCGACTCACTCACTGCCCTCATACGTCTGTGTCTGAGGCAAGAGCATAGATACTGCGGGTACGTAATTATGGAAAACGCATGATTACCCAGGACCTGCGCCACCCTCTCGGCTAACTTCTATAAAAAAAACTGTTTATTGGGATTTACCGTACTATACACAGTGTTATATTATTCTCATAAATGAAAATAAGAATCTAAAAATTGACAAGCTTCGACCGGAAATCGAACCCGGGCCGCGGCTCTAAAAAATATCAGATAGAAGAGCGATTGTCATTTGTACCTATTTTAGCTATCACAATCCGCATGATGGTCCGACGTGTGTGCTATTCACCTACCGTAGAACGCCTGCATACACACAAACAACAGAGTAAATTAGAGTTAGCAACATGGGTTAGCGAATTCCAGGAAGTTCATAATAGGTTCTTTACACGTTCTCCAAAGCTAAATGATTTACTTCATTGAAAAATAGGTGGTTTATTGCATACCTGGGTAAGGGAGTGCCCACATTGCATGTTTATAAGTAGTCAACATACAGTGTAGGAATGTTATAATTCAAAATGAAAAAAAATCCTGGCATCTCCTGCAATGTATACTTACGATTTTGACATTAATAATAATTTTCATAAATCAATCAGAAACGTTAACTTAACTATACTTCCAAGAAAAGACAACTACTGCTAATAACAACTAAATACTTGCGTAAGTAATGCATATTTTACAATAAATGAACGAAATCCGTTATTTAAAAAATCCTAAAATCATTTCCAGGAAATGTGTGAAATAATTATATTAGACACATTTCATGAAAAATTTCCTAAAAAGCAGTAGGAAATGTAGAAAATTCAATCTACTTTACCAAACCTTGTCTAACCTTTCGTTGGGACAAACAAGTAACAATCGTAGTCTCCGCTCTTGGTTAAGTTAGGTTAGACAAGCTTTGGTTAGGATAGACTGGGTTGTGTTTTATATAAAACAGAAAGCGTTATTTCATACATTGATGACCATACAATATATATAAATACAATATATACCATACAATATATTAAAATATTTCACCTATACTCATAAAAATAAAACGGCTGCAAATTAGGAATGAAACGCATCACGACTGCCGCATACTTGAGAATAACGAGGCTATGCTTGCGTCGTCAATGCGAACCTGCCGAGTGGCGGGAAACGTGTACGCGATTAAATTATGTTCCAACACCGAGAGAACTAGGACACACAGAGTGCTTAGTGCGCGTTGTAAACGTGCATTGGATTTTATGCAAGCTCGATAATTTGTTTATACTACACGTACACCTCCAGAGCCCTAGAAAATGCCTATAGCTTAGAGAGCAACGTAGAGACGAACGTAAGCCATTGTTCACGTTTCAAATTAGCGGGAAGGAAAAATTTATACAAATCACTTTTCTCAAAAAAATGCCACTGTCAAAGTTATGTGAAACGAAACGTAGATTTAATATATTTTTGCAAGTAAAATGGAAGAATTGGCTGAATGAACTTATTGCTTCTTCTTTGTATGATATTATAAAAAAAGGTAATACCGCGCGATTTCGTTTAGAATTTTTCATGTCATTTTTAGGTTTATCGAACTGTTCTTCTATTAGTGTTTCTCTTTTTTTACTCTTGCTGGTGTAGTATAAAGCACTATGTATCAACCGGAAGAAAATCCGATATCAAACTCGCGTGTATTGATGCCCTCTCATGCCCTCGAGTGTAATACGGGATTTCGACACACGCTATCCCGAAAGTGCGTGAGCGCCTCTACAGGCATCACGGCTGACCGTGGCATCATCTCTTTATCCGTTAAAATCCGCTGTGTAGTTTTCAAGACCTTCGCATACATACATAGGGACAGACGCAGAAAGCGACTTTGCTATAAACTATATACTTAGTGATTTTTATGGTTTATTAGAATATCTACGATAATATGTTATTCGTTTCGATGGGATACTCGCGTACCCCCTCAATTGGTTGAATAAGCGGAAAAGCGATTACTTTCAATGTGGAAAAAAAGCAGGAAAACAATATAAGAAATTGTCTAGTAGATCTCATCGGCGAGCGTCTGCTAGTGATATTAATATCCGGTACAGCTAACAGCAAATTGCGTTTCCGGTATCTACTCGACTTTACTTCCGGTGCAAATAATATTAGCTGCAAATATTTTAAGGGGTGAACCAGCCCATGAAACTGAACAACCTTCCCCAAGAAACATACGTCTAAATATGAAAAAAGAATTTGGTTCTCCCATACGAATTGACTTGGTCGGTTGGTAATTTTGTAAGGGAGGTTCAAAATTTTATTACTGATTTCGACCTATGTGCCTTGGAGAAAGTTGTTCATTTTCATGGGCTGGTTCATCCCTTAAAATATTTGCAACATTTTTTTAATACCCTGTATAACGATTTAAAGTCCAGATTTATAGGCCCGTATTTATAAACCGCACTCAACTCTAAGATCGACCTTGAGTGCGACTTTGATTGAGATGCTGTTGGTATTGACTGACATTTGCGAAATCACACCGATCTTGGGAGAGTTGAGTGCAATTTATAAATACGGGCCTATGAATCTAGACTTTAAATCGTTCTTACATTAGCGATTTCAAATTTACTTGACTAAACAGTTGCCACTCGTATAATTGACCTTATTATATAAAAATATGTTGGAAACTGAGAAGCTAAAAACCACGAGCATTATTACATGAAATTGATGATACTTCCAAAGATTTTGCACACATATCTCATGGAAATCCTTCGAGAAGCGTTGCAGTGGCGGCCGCCGAGACCGGGTCATCAATATCCCCTGGCCCGGCAGTAAGTCCGACACCCCCCACGGCCCTCCCCCTCTGGCTCCTTGCCACCAAAGTATCTTGTTGAAAATCTTGGCGATACTATCTCACGTATAAAGCTTCGTATAATTCCGGGAGCAAAATTTCTGAAAAGTTGTGATTCGATTCCGTGCATGAAAGTCCGCAACGACTAATCTAACCCCACGGATGTGTTCTTTTATTATTCTTACGGGACCCTGAGTTGCCCAACGACCCAATTACAGTGTCAGAATTTATACCGTCTGGCTTCTGACACGAAATGATCCATGAAACTGAACAATTTTCTCATGGAACATAGGTCGAAATGAAAAGAAATTGGACCTACGATACAAATAAATCGATTGACTGATATTTTGCATTGCAGGTGTATTTTTTTTTATATTTCGGCCTGTTGCTTGGAAAAAGTTGTTTACTTTGATGAGTAAACTCGCCTTTGAAAATATTGAAATCCTGTAGTTAGGCACACAAAAGATCACGGTAATAATGTACCGTTATGTTGTAAACAAGGTCTGTTGGAAACAGTGCTGTGTGTCCATTAGTGGACAATGCTCTGTGTCCATTAGTCAACCCTTGCAGGACTCGGACCTTCCCAGGGTTTGCTCGACAATTAGACATACCGCAAATACTTGAGTCTACTTCAATGTAGACACTCCGATAACAATATTTGATACGGGGAAGATTGGTTTATATCGTGAGGGTCCAATATTATTGTCGACATGCAGTTTTAGTTCGGGTTGAGAGAGCGTTTATACACCAAACGCAATGAAATGGAAGTAACTGCATTATGTAGAAAAACCGAATGCTTTGTAACCTTTGGCACGATTTTGTATAGTCAGATCATCCCTAAAGATCTTACGCCATCGATCCATACACCAAGATCTTTATTGCTTACATTGCCAAAGGTACGATTTAAACCTTAACTGGCAAACTAATTTTATTAAACAATTATCTAAATACTAGAACTCACATACTTCTTCATCGTGTCAATGATTTAAATATGGACTTATATGACTCACACTAGAACTAAACTAAAAGTTAAAGCTAGGCTAGATGTAGAAAACGTCCTAGCCATTCCCAACACACGCTTTTGACTTGAAAAGACTTGTATAGCTGTAAGTAATACCCGGTCCCGCCCGTCTAAAGATCCTCTTTGAAATTGAAATTAAATCGCCAGAACACCGTCCACGCCAGGGATTATTACTCAGTTCTTTTTGTTTCCAATGCAGGCAGTCGGCGGTTATTTGAGTCTATTGATTTTGGGGATAAAAATGGAGAGAGGAAATATTCACGCCGTTTTGATGTTTGAACAAAGCCACGTTGTTGATTGGAGCTTTTGCTGGAAGCCGGTGTCAGGTTTTTGGGTGCACAGAGGGTAGGCGCACAAAAAGGTGCCCCTGCGGGGTAGTTGTTGTTTTCGTATGTTCGCTGTTGGCTGCAATCGGCGCGTCCGCTTTAATCCACTGGAACATGACGCCTGAATTGCAGCTAAACAAAACTATAACTACAAATATTGTGCAACCTCTCTGTAAAGCTTTGTGGTTTGGAACTACTTACTACCTATGTTATGGTTACTTATCTATTTGAATGATAAATACCTTCATTTTCTTTTACATTGCTTAAAGTTACTTAAAGTTAAAACTGTTAGATAATGATAAAAAATTACTTTGTCATCAAAAGTTCATATCAGTAACTTTTTTTAGACAAACCACAACTTCAGGTGTAGTAAGGAATACCCGGAAATTAGCCGCATTCATCGTTTTGTTCTTGTGATATTTGCCAAATCATTCTCTAACTACCGATAGTATGCGAGTAGTGAAATATTGGGAACTTTGGACCACCTCCGTTCAGCCAGGGTCCCTCACGGGACCCTGGCTTCACTCCGTTGGTCCATAGTTCCCCAATATTTCTCTACTTCTTCATGAGCTACCCTGAAAGCACATTACCGTTGTCACATCACATGTCCGAAGCCTGCAGAACGTTTATCTCGTTACACTTACATGATAATAGGGATCCACTAACCAGTTAGTCTATAACTACTGGTAAGTGATATAAATATTTGACACAGTTTAAATTTTATATCATTTACACAAAGTCCTTTATATACAGTTGACATTTAATTACAATACACTATGAAATTTATTAAACAAAAAGAAACGTTAAAACTTGATAAATTGTGTTCAGAAGAGAAAAGTCATCGTTTACGTCATGGAAAATTGTTACCTAACACTGTACGATGTGTGATATGTGGACCTTCAAATTGTGGAAAAACTAATTTGATAATTGGGCTTCTGTTGCACGAAAATGGATTAAGATACAATAACCTTTACATATATTCTAAATCTTTATATCAACCGAAATACATCTTCTTACAAAAAGTAATAGATATGGTGCCAAGCGTTTCGTTACACAAATTTTGTGAAAATGATACAGTTATATCTTCCAGTGAAGCTAAACCAAATTCAATAATTATATTTGACGACGTTGCTTGTGAAAACCAAAACAATATTCGCGAATACTTTGCTATGGGTCGACATAAAAATATAGACTGTTTTTATTTAAATCAGACTTATACTAAGATACCTAAACATCTAATTAGAGACAATGCAAACCTAATTATTTTATTTAAACAAGATGACGTCAATCTTAAACATGTCTATGATGAACATGTGTGCTCCGATATGACTTGGTTAGAATTTCGTGATGTATGTTCCAAAGTATGGAAGGATCCATACTGCTATGTTGTAATTAATAAAGACTGTGAAAAAAATAAAGGATGTTATAGGAAAAACTTTGACACATTCATTGTTCTTGATTAAGATTTCATGTGATGTTGAGTGAGTATGTACCATAATATAATATATATCATTAAATAATATTATCATTCATTAACACATTCGCAACCAAGCTGATGAGGTGCCTACAAATTCAAGATGGAAAAACAAATTAAAAAGCAAATAATAAAATCAGCTGCAAATATAAAGAGGAAGGTACGAATGATGAAAGATTTAAAAAATACAAATGATCAAGTCTTAGAATCAATATTTAAACCTATAACGGAGCCGCTCAATAAAATTAACTCAAATAAGTACATGAAATCATCAGCCCAGCGCAATAAAAATATTGATGAAAATAGTAAAATTGATGAACACACAGATGTTGAGAATTCTGAAATATACTCCGACGAAGACGAAACATTTCAAGAAAAGGATGATGATATAGTTCCAAAATACTTAAAATCTACCGTTGTTACCTCACCTTGTTCTACTAGTTCGTCAGATGAGCATGATTCGAGTAAAGATTCTTTCACGTCTGCTCCATCTGAAAGTCCTGATAAAAATTTATTGTCATGGTCTTTATCTTCAGATAATATAGACCACGTAACATTTGGTCTTCGGTCCGATCGAGGAAAACTTATGATGGGTAATTTAAGGGTATACGATGAGGATGATCATATTAATATTGGTGGTAATAGATATAAGAAAACTCCCGGTCTAATGCAGTTATTATCACGAAATACACCCGATTTAAATATTATAACTGAAAGTGACAAGCAAAATTATAAAGATATATTGTTGGAAACTAATGCTCATCGGCGAGATTTTGATCCTAAAAAACCTATTAAAAGTAACAAAGGACAGAAATATAATCATATCGTTAAACCACTCTTTAAATTAACAAAAAGTGACATAAGCACTAGTAATGAAAGCTTAGCTCAAGGCCAAGGTATGACAGTACTGAAGAAAGTAAAGGCAAATACTGATTATGTTTATTGGGATGACCCTAATGAATTAGTTGAAAGACTAAAAATACTTATAGCTTCAAGAGACGCTGGCAACACAGGGCTCGACAACGAAATTATATCTATTATTGAGGAATTGCGGGAAGCAAATGTTATTCACTAGTTTATATATCAGTGGATTAAAAAAACAAAGTCATTTAACATTTTAATTTTATAAAGTAAACAACATGAATATAGATAAATTTGGTCATCATGTTCATAAAAGATTACGTATATCAGATTATTTTGACATGGTCAAGAATACATTAATAAAGAGTGAATTAGGACATTATGATTTGAAACAAAACAGGTTACGTGGATTAGCTGACCCTTTGTCAGAAGACGAAGCAGTAAACAAAAAGTTTGTTGACTCATTACTAAGATCATATTATACGAAAAAAGAATGTGACACAAGGATGGAACATATTGTAGATTCATACATAAAACAATTCACACAGCAACTACACGTAGTATTAGATGCAAACTATTTTACAAAGGAAGAAATTAATCAAATAGTTCAAAAGAAGACATAAATAAAAAAATATGAGTAAATTGTGTGTGGTTAATGAACTTCATAAACCAGCAAGAAAAAATTTTCAACGCCGTTCTGTAATATTAAGAGGCATTGACGATTTATGGCAAGCTGACTTGATTGATATGCAAAAATATTCAAAAGAAAACAAAGGGTATAATTATATACTTATAGTAATTGACGCATTTTCAAAATTTGGTTGGACAGTACCAGTAAAAACGAAAAAGAAAGATGAAATCCAGAAAGCTATGCAAACTATTATAATAAATTCTAAACGTTGTCCTAAAAATTTGCAAACTGATTTTGGTAAAGAGTTTTATAATTCTAAGTTTAAAAAACTTGTAGAGAATTATCATATTAATCATTATTCTACATATTCTACTAAAAAGGCATCAATTGTTGAAAGATTGATAAGAACTTTGAAGACAAAGCTATATAAACATTTTAGCTTTAACGGTAGCTACCGTTGGGTTGGAAGTAATTTAGAATCGATTCTTAAATCTTATAATAACACTGTTCATCATACTACAAAATTTAAACCAATTGATGTGAATTCAGACAATGAACACACAGTAAAAAGAAATATTTTTAAATCACATATAAAATCTGTGACACACAGAGCTAAATTTAAAGTTGGTGACAAAGTCCGAGTAAGCAAATATAAAAACCAATTTTCAAAGGGTTACACCCCAAACTGGTCGACAGAAATATTCAAAATAATTAAAGTCAATGATTCCAAACCAACTACCTACCTTGTCGAGGATATGCATAAAGAAAAAATACTTGGGTCCTTTTATGAGTATGAGTTACAAAAAACTAAATACCCTGATATTTTTTTAATAGAAAAGGTTATAAGGAGAAAAGAAAATAAACTTCTTGTGAAATGGCTTGGACTGAGTGAAAAAGAAAATAGTTGGATTACTCTTGATAAGCTTCTATAATAATAAAATGTTTGGTATTTAACATATGTCTATTGGAATAATATATCATTTATTGGTTTCCAATGAAGGGAAGTGGTCTTCTTAATACAATTATAAACAATCTACCGATTGAGTTACATTTGCCAGGGTATCAATTTTGTGGACCTGGTACAAAATTACAAAAAAGATTATCAAGAGGCGATAGAGGTATTAATCCATTAGACACGGCTTGCATGTTCCACGATATTGCATATACAAGTGACGATATCAACGTTCGACATAAAGCAGATTTAGAATTAAAAAATATGGCAAAGAAAAGAATTAAATCCAAAGATGCAAGTAAGAGAGAGAAAATTGATTCTTGGTTAGTTAAAAACATTATGAAAGCAAAATTAAAAGCTGGAGCAGGGATTCGTTCCTTTAAAAAAGTAGTTAGTAAAATACGATCTAAATTAAAAAAAATGAAATGTAAAGGTAAGAGTAAAGCTATACAATTTGCATTTTCTGCAGCAAAAAAACTCTTCAAGAATAATAACAGGGTTAAATTACCTCGAATAATTCCTGTTCCAAAATCTGGAGGTATTTTGCCACTTATTCCTATATTTGCTGGGCTATCAGCCTTGGGCTCTCTAGCTGGAGGGGCCGCTGGTATTGCAAAAGCAGTAAATGACTATAAAGCAGCTCAAAAAAATCTACACGAGTCAGAGCGTCATAATAAAATGATAGAGTCTATCGCAATAGGTAAAGGGTTATATATTAAACCATACAAAAAAGGCGCGGGAATATTTATCAAGAATGCGCGCTGTTATACTTTTCTACTTTCAATTCAATACCAAATATAGATGAAAAAAACAACAAATTTTATTACGATGAAGATAAAGTGTTGGAAGTACCTGAAGGATCTTATGAATTACAAGACCTTGTTGATTTTTTACAAAATAATATGAAAAATTGTTCTTTGAATATTGTATCAAATAATAATACATTAAAAGTAAAGTTAATATGTTCAAAAGATATTCATTTTGAAAAAGACAATTCATGCTGTCATTTATTTGGTTTTGGGAAAGAGACATTAAAAGCTAATATAATGCATGAATCTCACTTTCCAGTAAGCATTCTAGCTACAACCATAGTAAGGATAGAATGTGATATTATCAGCGGTTCATTTGTTAACGGTAAACCAAAACATATTATTTATGAATTTGTACCTAACGTGCCTCCAGGGTATCGAATAGTGGAAATACCAAAAAATTTAATTTACTTTCCTGTCAACCAACAATCAATTTGTGAAATAAACATCAAGCTGTTGGATAGTAACAACAACTTAATCAATTTACGTGGTGAAGAAATACAGTTATATTTACACCTAAAGAAAAAAAATGATAAATTTCAATAAAAGTAGGAGTAAACCTATAAAATGTGTCAGTTCAAAGGTAGTTACTATTAAACCAACACATACTAAAAAGAATATTAAAAAACTCACAAAAGATAATAAAGAATTTTTAAAATTAATTGGTTTGAAACAATCATGAGTATTCTAAATGTGATGGATTCTCCGATATTGGATAGCAGCATTGAAAGCTTTGAATTTCATTCATACAAACCATACGTAACAAGTTTTAACAGGAATGATGAAATCCGAATTCCTATTAATCAACAGGATTTGTATGTTTTGCCCTCTGCTAGTACTATATACTTGGAAGGAAAAGTAAATATATATCATAGTGACACGAAGCAACCCGTTGACACCATAAATTTCGTTAATAACGCTATATTATTTCTATTCCAAGAAATTCGGTATGAACTAAACGGAATAGAAATAGATAAAGTAAAAAATGCAGGTCTGACTACAACAATGAAATCATATTTAACAATGACAGAGAATGATTCAAAAGCTGCCAAAGTTTGGGGATGGTGTGTTGACGGCATATCAATAAAAAATAATGGTGTATTTTCAGTATCAATACCTTTAGATAAAATTTTAGGTTTTGCTGAAGATTACAAAAAAATCATTATGAACTGTAAACATGAACTAGTTTTGTTAAGAAGTAACACAAATTTAAATGCTTTAAAACTCGGAGATAAAGATGTAGTGGAAGATATAAAAATAAACAAATTATTCTGGCGCGTTCCACATGTGAAAGTATCTGATCGTGAAAGGATCAGTCTATTAAAAAATTTAGAAAGGGACCGTGCTATCACATTAGCTTTTAGAAATTGGGATCTTTACGAATATCCGTTACTACCTAAAACCCGAAATCATACTTGGTCTATAAAAACATCATCCCAAATCGAAAAACCTCGCTTTGTAATAATTGGATTACAAACAAACCGTAAGCAAAATGCTAAGAGTTCTATGGCAGAATTTGATCATTGTAATTTAACAAATATAAGGGTGTTTTTGAATTCAGCCTACTATCCATATGAAAACTTAAATATCAGTTTTTCTGATCATAAAGTTTCTTTATTATATGAACAATATTATAAATTTCAACAGTCATACTATGGACGGCGACCTGAACCGTTGTTAAGTATAAAAGAATTTAGAGATATAGCTCCTCTGTTTGTGATCGATTGCTGTCGTCAACAAGAATCGTTAAAGGGTTCAGTTGACGTAAGGCTTGAAATTGAAGCTGATCAAGATATACCGGATAATACTTCTGCATATTGTCTCATACTAAACGATTGTATTTTTGAGTATAAACCTTTGAGTAGCATTGTAAGAAAGGTTTCACAATGAAACCTGAAACTATCTTTGTAGATCTCCAAGGATTTAAAAATTTAAAAAACGAGTTCATTATAAAAGAGATTGCTTTAGCAAAAACTGAATGGACACAAACATTTCTCATAAAGTCTCCATATATGTTCTCCACTTTATCGCCAGAAGAAAAAAAACAAATCATTTGGTTAGAAAAAAATCGAGGTATTCGTTGGAGTGAAGGTTTTGTTGACTATAGGGAGTTTAAACGTATTGCTCCTACATATTTAAGAAATAAAAATATTATTGTAAAAGGATATGAGAAAGTGAAGTGGATTAAAGAACTATGTAAAAATTGTAAAATTGTTGACATAGGTGAAAAAGGTTGTCCAAATTTGTTTACTTTACAAGAAAAATATAAGGACTGTAATATGAACTGTATACATCATGTAAAACAATGTTCTCTTAAAAATGCGTTATGTTTGTTTAAGTGGTATTATGATAACCATATTTACCAGTTTAAATTTTTTGCTGAATAAAAAAATATGATTAATGTTTTTGATTTATTTTTTTACTATGATATTTTAAGATTATGTTTTGAGAGATTCAAATAAAACGAAAGCTATTACTTAAGATACATAATTTATTAATATTTTATACAAAAAATGTGTAAGGATCTCCACCGCCGCCGCCACCATGTTGCGTAGTTGACCTGAGCACCGCGCCGCAAGGCTGAAGGCTGTAACTGGTGATGGTTTATATTTGTCTGTAACAAATAAAAAAACAAGTTTAAAATACAACATACTGAAGTAGTATTAAATAATATAATTAGGTTCATAATAGTTCGAGAACTCACCTTGTTATATCTATATCACATGACTGCTCATTCCGATGATTCACTTCAGCACCAATCTGCCACAATAACTGTGATACTTTATATAACACATTATCATTCTCATCATAAATCACATACTGAGATTTAATGTTCGACCGCGCTACCACTGTATTTTCATTTTCTACACATCTTAAGAGTTCTAGTTTCAGAATATACTTCGGAATTTTGTTATCACTTGAAGATATGAAACTTGTTAGGGTTGAAGCTGACATGACGGAAAACTGAAAGACGGTGGAGATCCGAACACAGTAAGCGCTCAAAATTAAATGAATAATAGGTACTATAATTAATACTTGCAAAATTAATTCGACACCGTCCAAATGTCATCAGGCTTCCGCCCGCGGCGCGTCATCCTCACAGACACGTGCTACGGTGTTAGCACCGTCAGCAATTATTAGACATGTATTAACATGTTAATAAATTGAAGTTGAAATTTAAGTATACCGAGTATTAGAACATAAAGAGTCTTATAAATCTTTTTTAATAACAGTTAAATAAAAAACTAAATTTAAAAACAGATAAGATAGGTATAAAATGAAAGATATAAAAAATCATTTCATAATTTTATTGATTTCTTTATAATATAACATTACAACCTAAAAATCATACTTGGTAAAAAATAATCTAAACCTATTGTTATCATTTCATTTTCGATAAGTGAATTTTTATCACAGTTATTTATAAGTACATCAAGTTTAACACTGTAACAGAATATATCATACTGATTAATAAGAAACATAATCTTACAAATACATTTTTTAACGTCATTATCTAAGCTACATAGGTAATTGAAATATAAATAAATACAGTTCGAGTAAATAGAAAACATATCTACAATATCTTGAACAACATCTTTTTCACGAAGTTTAGAATAAAAAAACATATACGCATCATAAATATTTAAATTCTTATAATATTTAAATTCATCACTAGTAATTGAGACAATGCATTCATCACTTGATAGAACTAAAATTTTAGGTTTGAAATCGACATCTGCCCAAAGTCCGCTTACTATTTTAATATTTTTTAAATTATATGTTCGCTTTAAAATACAAATGTTACCTAGATAAGAGTAGTTTAATACGTTCATATTGAAAAAATGTTGACGTGCCCCCAGGCTTTAGTTGAAACTCCGTCTGTGGATATCAAACGTTTGTCGTCATTTGCTGACAAAGCAACTTTATTCACACTGCGAGTGAATATTTCGTGTTTTATTGATTTAAACAAAATGTTCTTTTTGCGGACAATGTCACCTGTAAACAAAGTGTTTTTATAGTTTTTGATATTTATATCGCGTATGCAACACCGTTTTACTCCTTTAGCTCTTTTGATTTCACTGTCCTCTGTTTTAACACAGTATAATTTAGAACGTAAACCAACAAACTCATGAATTACTTTTCCACCAAGTTCATCTTTGAATAAACCAGGGATCTTTTTATTCATAAGTGGTATGTTATAAACATTAGACTGATCAAAGTTACTTGTGTCAAAATAAGATAGTAAACTCGTCTTCAAATCTCTGTAAAAATCATCAGTTTCTATATGATAAATCAAACTATCGGTATCTGTATAACACATCTTCAGACGATTATTATAGAATGGTTGCATCACAGAGTAATGAAAGTCATATATGTGTGCTTTTGATATCTCTAGGACAGAAAATCCTATATACAATGGTTTATCCAAAACAACCTGTTCAGGTTTGAGTTGTATTGCAACTAAGTCTTCACTAAAAATGGAAGCGCTATGAAAATTTGGACTTGCAATAAGTTTATCAGCAGTATTTCTCTTTTTTGTTTTATTACTCTGATCTGACCACTGATTTGTGACATAGACTTTTACCCTTTTTTCATTGTTTTCAATAGTTTTGCCAAAAATGCAATTTATAAGAAGCTTGAAAAAATCTTGCTCAAATGTTGATTTCGCTTGCTGTCGGAGTTGTGTGTTTAAGTCTATATAATGTTTCAAGTAAGAACCTTGGTAAAAGGTAATAACACGATGAATTTTTTTCAAAATTAATCCGTGTTTGAGACATTTCTTTAAATGAACATAATGCATAACATAATTATATTTATCGTAAAGATTTGGTATGAGTTTAGGGTTTTTGCCTCCTGGAGGTATACACTTTTCAGGGCAGAATGGTAAGTCGTTGTGCTTGTTATGTAAATGTTTTGGATATTCAAGATCAACTTCGAGAAAGAAACCTTTTTCATGATTATCAGGGATACTTTCGACGTCTAAAGAATCAATTTCATTTTGATTTAAAAATTTGAAACCTGAATATGGCATTGGTTGACACATACTAAAACCATATAAGTTGACACAATCTGTATAAACTATATATGAATCGGGCTTTTTCGGGTCATATTTTGACATATATTTGTTATTCGCTGAAGCATGTCTGTGTGATACCATGCATATGCCACCTCTTATGCCAGACTGAATCATTCTTATCATAGCTAGATCATTGATAAGTTCTAATTCAACGCCTGTTGTATATAACATAGCATCAAAAGATAAGCTCGGAGCTGTTAAATAAAAAGCAGGATCTAACTTATAATGACGTTTACATGTTTTTCTAAAATGTTCCATCACATCGCTTGTTAACAGGACATCAGACTTAAGGTACAGGTCTGTGAATTCACCTAAATCTCGAATATGAAAGTTGGTCCAAACCTGTATTGCATGATCATAATCTTCGTCAGAAATATTCTCATCTGTTAGCATATTAAAAAACTTATCGTGGCTTGGAAGAGAACGTTCATTATAACGTAACCAGCAGTCCATGTACTCATAAGGATAAACACCTTTCCGTGAAAGTAGCTGAAATTGAGATGGATTTGGAAAGTATGATTTTAAATTATGTAAATCTTCCTTTTTCATCGATTCGACTAGTTTTTCTAAACTAGTACCAAGGAACTTATACGAATCAACAAATCTGATAGGAAAAAACTTTTTCTCATCAACCTTTATTAATTTTGTGAAAGATATGTAATTTTCTTTCGTTTTTGCAATAACTTTAACTTCCCCCTTTGTTTGTCCCAAAGCCTTTATAAACAAATGACAGTCATAGCCAGCCAAATTATGGAAAAATACTGGAACGAATTTTGGGACTTGAGATTGTAAGTTACAATAATTATGTGCCGCACCACGATATTTCCCAGTAAGGTGACAATGGTCTCTTACTTTGTCACCAAAAAGGAATTTTTCGCAAATATGACAAACATTTGTTTTGTTAAAATTTTCAGAATCTTTTTCAGTAAAGACCATTGGTGTGTTTTTGGTCAAATATTTATAAATTTCTTTTGCATCTCGTGAAATAGAAGAAACAAATTGTTCTACACAGTCAGGACCTCTGTACGACACATATTTATTGTAACTAGGATCCAAGGAACACACAACATGATAACCGAATGCAGCTGGTACATGACGATTTAAGTATACTGTATTCGAAGTTTTAGATTGCGTATCAGATTGTGCATCAGACGTCTCGCTATCGAATTTTTCTAGAATGGATTCAAAGTCTGCATAAATAACAAAAGGAATGTCTTGTTTCCGGTCATAATTTTTAAATTTAATAACTGATCCTTCTTCAGGCAAAATAGTTGCAATATTTCCACAAATGTGATTATTTGCTTCTTCGAGAGAATTAAAGAAAACTAAACAAGAGTCACAAAAATAGATCTTGCCATGATGGTTTGTAATTTGGCTTCGTACAAGTCGTGATAAGTCTTTAATAAGACAGTAATGAGCTTTGGTGTTATTTTCTATATAAAGTAAGTGAATCGTTTTTTTCTTGTCTTGATTATATGACTTGTACAGCGGTCCGATTACAGTTTTGTTTTTCTTAAGACCGTATATAATGAAACTTAGACCAGGATTATTATTTTCGAAAGTTCGAATGTCATCAAATGATACTGGAAATGACATTCCTTTTGTATTTAAAATAGTACGAAAATCTGGATAGGAAGACACTCTATCGGAGTGACTTTTTGCAGGATAAAGAGCAGCCATTACACACCATAAAAAACAATATTCATCTTTGTTTTGAATATTTAGACACGCTTTTCTACTCTTTATTGCTTTTGGTAATTCAATGTAAGTTGAACCGCGCAATGGTTGATATTTATTAATGTTAACTTCTAGGTGTAAAGTACTTAAAAAAGCCCATCCACTGTCACGTTCTTGAAATTCTTCTTGTTTCTTTTTAAGATTGTCTGATATTTTATCAAATAGAATATTAAAGTCATAGTTACGGTAAATAATAATATTTTTTGTGCATAAAGATTTGACTTCCTGCGTGTCATTTTTGAATAACAGGAACAAGGAAAAAAGTTCAAAATTTGTTTTGATGCAAATATGTTTTTTTAAGTTTTCATCTAATAGTAACTTTACTTTACTTTTAATAGAGTTTAAAAACGTGTCTAAGGAACCTTGGTTAGTATCGTCTGCTAAAACTTTATATGTAGCTATACGAGAACGAAACGCTGATGCTACAATTTGAATACCATCACTATGAATTTCAACTGCATTATTTTTTTTATGTTCGTTACTACGTAAATGTCCTATCCATGATGTATTCTTAATAGAAATATTACATATTGAGCAGAACGGCATTTTCAAATATAAAATCTAGTATCTATCAAATGAAATGGTTAATTTAGAGCTCATGAGAAAATAACAGAAATCAATAAAATACGAAAAAGTTTCTTTATATTCAGGTAATTATATTGTTTTAACCATAAATATAATGACATTTACTTATAATTAAAGAAAACAGATTCACACCCGTCGAAGGCTTTACTAGAAGTACCTAAAAACTCTTGAAGGCTCTCCCATTCCTTCGTACCCTCGTGACAATAAAGCTTCATGGACACAAGAGCCTTTTTGTAACGCTGATCCGAAGGAACATTACGTATGTCTTCGTTCTTATAAACTTTTAACTCCACAAAGAAGTCACCTGGCAAGGCTGTGGCGCGGCGAGTATGCCCTTGCGAAACCTTGGTGATGAAGGACGACAACTCGTTGCGAGGACCTTCAGTCGCAACCGCACTTTCTTCCGCCTGTATGATTGAGAAAATATTCTTTTTCGACTTCTTTGTTTGAGATCTGTAGAAAGAAAAAACTCTTTAAATAAAACAATATTTATCGACACTATAATTCTATTAAAGAAAACAACTCATGACTTCTTCCAGAAAACAAAATATCATCGATTCTATAATTTAATTCTATAATTTATCATCGATTAAATACTACCACAAGGGACTTTGACAGGAGTACTTGTAGGCTAGGTTTATTGTACTCGTAACGCTAAAGCTTCTGGGAACTTTTTACAGATGCGTTACGAGGTTATACTAAAAAACATAGAGATCAGAGTAATGAATATGTTCAGAGGAAAAGATATCTTCATATGGATATAATATAAATATAAAAATTACCTTCCAGATTCTTCCGATTTTCTTTTCCCTTTTGAGGTTGATGTTAAAACTGGACGCTGCACTTGCACCTGCGACTGCGGCACCACCGGAGAATAATCGAATTCAGAGTCTGACCTAAAATCAAAACAAATTTATTACATTGTGTACAGCAGGTAAAGTCTTATAATAGTTTTCATACAGTTAAAAGAAATCCCGTATAAGTTTAATTCTTAAAGTTGATGTGTTGTTGATACTTAGTACAAAAAATTATATACAGAAACATAAACAGGAACATAAAAGACACTTACGTACATTTCGGTATAAACTTCTTCACTTCGCCTTCTTGAAGTCCTGAAGTTGAGGTAGATCCTTGCTCTTCTGCTTTGCAGTAGTAGAGAGTGTGCTCTTCCGTAGAATTTTTTTGTGGAAAATGATGTGTGAAATGTGTTTATATATTTTCATTATTGATAAATCATCAATTTTATGATATTAATGATAGCTAAGTAAACGACAAAACGATACAAACCTCAATCTGAACTTTATTTAAAGTAAACATACAAGAAAATCGCTTAGAAATGATATGACATACGTCTTTTTTAAAATTGATAACCAAATTTTTGCAAATTTTCAATTTGGAAAACTTGTATTATTTTTGAAACAACGTAAAAAACTCAATTAATTATTATAATTGTAACCTTTATACCATATACTTAATAATGAATTTAGGTTGCATCGTATGTAAACAAAAGAAGTGACTTAGGACTTTATTCATCCATAAATAACAAATTGCATTTTTTGCATTGAAATTACGACATCACCGTCGTCTGTACCGGACGATGAAATTTGACACTATATCGTGTTGCAATCATGTTGCGGTAAAACTATGGAATAATCAGTGTACGATGCCGTTAATAATTTAGATGTTTCGTTTAATTTTCTTCACAAATCTACATCTGCACTAATATCAAAAAGAGTAAAGATTTGTTTGTGTATGTAATTGATAAAGTCTGACACTACTGGACCGATTTTCAAAATACTTTCATTATTATAACATCCTTAGAACGCTACTTTTTACCGCAGAAAATTATATTATTCTCACAGCACGACACTGAAGTGTTTCAAATGTAGGTTATGTAAAAAAAAGAAAAAGAAAAAGGTGAAAACAAAACTTAAATACATTTAAAATTGAGTGATAGATGTGCAAAGAATAGAAAATGTCTTGGTTTTTCAATTCAATCCTCGGTCAAGTTGGTAATACTTTCAACTAATACGACTACGACTAATACAATTACAACTACAGCGTTAATTCAACTGTTTTTGCTATCGTTCATTCTCTGCCTACCCCGCAGAGATACAGGCGTGATGCGCGTGTGTATATATAGAACAGTAAGTCAAAATTTGCGATGTAACTGCTACATAGAATTATAGTCTAGGATCTAAGCTTGGTTTTCTTATTGCTTTTAAATATTTTATTCGATGTTTTAATATACAGTACTAATAAAACACAATTAAATTAATGTAGATGTAGGGTTAATTTGAGTTATCATTAACATTTTTAAACCTATAACACCATTTACATAAACATACCTAGTTATTAGAGCACAGATATCATGTATTCCAGCTTCATTTAAATAATTTAGTTACGAAGACTAGTTGAATAATATAATTACATGTTTCATTTAAAATTCACCTTGTAATTTAAAATTAAATAAAATTATTCTTAAAAGAGATGATATAATCAGTGAAACAGTAAGTAACTTTATAGTTACTGTTCCTACATTCACTTTTTCTTTACTTATTATAAAACTGTATATTTCAATTACCATTTTGATTGACTAATAATTAAAGTCAGACAATTTTTCTTAATCAAAAGTTAATAATTAGTAAACGCAGTTAGCTCTCGAACTAAATCCGTCATAGGAAAAAATGTATGGGTACGAGGGTCAGCAGTGCTCTGTCCACACGCGTTCCGTCGTATAGGTGCACATTTGCTAAGCACCTCCACGTGTTTTAAATTATTAATATGAAATTAAAATAAATGTGAAAAATGTTTTAGTAAAAAGTATTATAATGTGGTTCTGTGATTCCCTACAGGTAAGTTATTTCCCACTTTTCATTATTGATCTTGTATGTCTTTTATGTAAAAATTAAATACGTCTACGTATTTTAAATACGTCTACGTATTTTGAATACCTACGTCTAATATTTTGATTAAATTTACTTCTATTAAAAAATGTTTCTCATATTTTTTTCTCTTGTTCTTTAAAGGTTCTACCAACTTGTCCAAATACGTGGGTTTTTAATAAACAGAGCGTGGCCATCAACATGACTTCAAAACGGACAGGTTGGTCATATTTTCTTTAAAATATAAAAATGGAATAATTTAATTTAAATTACATTTAATTTAAAATCAATTTTTTTAAAGATTTGATACTTAACTGTAAGAAAAAAATAAAAAACTATAAAACGACGTGAATTTTTAATAAATTGTATATTTTTTCTTTTCAGGAACATAAATTATGTTCAGTGTGCAGCCTTCTCGTAACTTTAAAATGTTTCTACAGGTAAGTGAAAATTAAAATATTCATCATACTATTTGACTGACATTTTGACTGTCCCGATGGTGTAGCGGATAGCATCTCTACCTTTTACGCCGAGGGACGTGGGTTCGATCCCCACATGATACAAATATTTGTTAAGTCAATTTTAAAATATTTGTGTCTAGTCTGGGTGTTTTATAATATGTATTCATTTACAAAAAAAGTATTTAAGTATTAGTATCAGCTATCTAGTTCCCATAGTACAAGCTTTGCTTAGTTTGGGGCAGGATGGCGCTGTGTAAATTGTTCAGGATATTTATTTATTTCCATTGAACATTTATTTAATAAAATTATTTATTCACAGATTTCGTGTGGGATACCGAGTCGTCCAACGGATAACAATTTACATGATCATCAGGTGTGAAAGTCTGCAGCCAGGCAGCACATCGTTTTTAATTTATTAAAAAAAAGAAAAAAAAAGGTAAAACCCAGAGCTATGAAAATGTAGCTACTGGTAGAATTGTTTTTGTTCAAACTTATTTCTCACCTGTCACCACACAATGTTCTTGATATTTTAATTTTATCCCCTTTTCCTGGTAATACTAAAGGTTGAGGTAAAGGTTATAAAAGGTAATGGTAAAAAAGGTAAAGGTAAAGGTATGTATTATTATGAATAAATCGTAAGTATACATTGAGACAAATAGGTTCAGTATAGCAGAAAACAAACATAATCAGTGAGGGGATCCTCCCGGACCCTCAGCAAGTTACTTCCCATGGGGCTTGCAACTGATTGTGTTTGTATTAATTAGCTAGGTATCAAGCTAAGAGGTATTGTTAGTGAGAGGATCCTACCGGACTCTCAGAAAGTTACTTCCCACGGTGCTTTCAACTAATGATTCTCTAAGATTGAACCAAACTGTAGAAAAATGAAATAGATAGGTTCAGTATAGCAAAAGTACAAATACGGTCAGTGAGGGGATCCTCCCGGACCCTCAGCAAGTTACTTCCCATGGGGCTTGCAACTGATTGTGTTTGTATTAATTAGCTAGGTATCAAGCTTAGAGGTATTGTTAGTGAGAGGATCCTACCGGACTCTCAGAAAGTTACTTCCCACGGTGCTTTCAACTAATGATTCTCTAAGATTGAACCAAACTGTAGAAAAATTAAATAGATAGGTTCAGTATAGCAAAAGTACAAATACGGTCAGTGAGGGGATCCTCCCGGACCCTCAGCAAGTTACTTCCCATGGGGCTTGCACTGATTGTGTTTGTATTAATTAGCTAGGTATCAAGCTTAGAGGTATTGTTAGTGAGAGGATCCTACCGGACTCTCAGAAAGTTACTTCCCACGGTGCTTTCAACTAATGATTCTCTAAGATTGAACCAAACTGTAGAAAAATTAAATAGATAGGTTCAGTATAGCAAAAGTACAAATACGGTCAGTGAGGGGATCCTCCCGGACCCTCAGCAAGTTACTTCCCATGGGGCTTGCAACTGATTGTGTTTGTATTAATTAGCTAGGTATCAAGCTTAGAGGTATTGTTAGTGAGAGGATCCTACCGGACTCTCAGAAAGTTACTTCCCACGGTGCTTTCAACTAATGATTCTCTAAGATTGAACCAAACTGTAGAAAAATTAAATAGATAGGTTCAGTATAGCAAAAGTACAAATACGGTCAGTGAGGGGATCCTCCCGGACCCTCAGCAAGTTACTTCCCATGGGGCTTGCAACTGATTGTGTTTGTATTAATTAGCTAGGTATCAAGCTAAGAGGTATTGTTAGTGAGAGGATCCTACCGGACTCTCAGAAAGTTACTTCCCACGGTGCTTTCAACTAATGATTCTCTAAGATTGAACCAAACTGTAGAAAAATGAAATAGATAGGTTCAGTATAGCAAAAGTACAAATACGGTCAGTGAGGGGATCCTCCCGGACCCTCAGCAAGTTACTTCCCATGGGGCTTGCAACTGATTGTGTTTGTATTAATTAGCTAGGTATCAAGCTTAGAGGTATTGTTAGTGAGAGGATCCTACCGGACTCTCAGAAAGTTACTTCCCACGGTGCTTTCAACTAATGATTCTCTAAGATTGAACCAAACTGTAGAAAAATTAAATAGATAGGTTCAGTATAGCAAAAGTACAAATACGGTCAGTGAGGGGATCCTCCCGGACCCTCAGCAAGTTACTTCCCATGGGGCTTGCAACTGATTGTGTTTGTATTAATTAGCTAGGTATCAAGCTTAGAGGTATTGTTAGTGAGAGGATCCTACCGAACTCTCAGAAAGTTACTTTCCACGGTGCTTTCAACTAATGATGTTGTAAGATCTTACAGGCTTCGGACATGTGATGTGACAACGGTAATGTGCTTTCTGGGTAGCTCATGAAGGAGTAGAGAAATATTGGGGAACTATGGACCAACGGAGTGAAGCCAGGGTTCCGTGAGGGACCCTGGCTGAACGGAGGTGGTCCAAAGTTCCCAATATTTCACTACTTATGCGAATTAAAAAAAAATCTGTTTAGTAGACTTCGATAACTTCACATCTCAGTAGTCAAATCAGCAACTTTCAGTCTCATTAAATCAATGAATCAATCGAGACTTTCGTTCGAGTTCGCCTTGAAAATAAACAAAAACACTGCATATCAACAACAGTCACCAACCTCAACAACTATAAATATGTGAACTCAAAATCTAAATTGTTACCCGTAAAACCGTCCCAGTTTAGAGGTTCAGCTTGTGTGTTCCAGATCCAATTACGCGAATGTTCCCGGGTTCAATGCATGCGCGATGAATTCAATTCAGCCGCGAGGTGGCGCTGCTAACGGCTTTCCAACTATGTTAAAAGGTAACCCTTCTGAACCCTTTTACATTCAAAAGAGGCAAACGCAATCTAGTTTTAGTACCGCAGCTGAAAATCCTTTTTAAAAACAATAACGAATGGTTCAAAACTTCCGATGGATAATAAAAATGGTTAGCTTCGGAAAATGAGGTTGCAAAATTGTTTGCACGAAAACTTGAACAGTTTCAGAGTTATTTCGAGGAAACAACAAAATATCGGTTCCGGGTAGCGACGGGCGCGAGGCAGCCAGACCAGAATGAACCGGGGCATACCTTTTTCTTCCTCTTCGGTAGTGTATGACCTAGTTCAGTCAGATCTAGAGATTTAGCTGGAAACCGAAAACTGCTTTATTTTTAGACAAGTTTTAGACTTGGTATTGCGGCAAGGAGATAAAAGATTCATCTTTTTTGCATGTGAGATGTTGCATCGTCTGACGGCTTGATGAACTTTGCTGTCACAGTTCTTAAAGTTTGAATCGTTGATATAAGAAAAAATGGTCGAAGTTCTTACTGTGTTATAATTTCCACAGAGCTCCCTACCCGCTACTTCTTATCTGTCTTATTGTTACATTTTGAGAGCGAATGTTTCATTGTGAAAGGACAAGTAAAGTGCGGTGGGTAGTTGCGAATGCGGCGCGGGACTCACTGCGGCGGCACATCCGGCCCGGCCGGAAGACTCCCGCTATTCATGCACTGCCAACTTTATTGACCTTACATTTAATCCACTCCCGACAGCGCCGACCTCGCTAGATGGCACTGTAAGGCTGCCGTTCCACTAGACCAAGATGGAAAGTCAAAGAATGCCGTTATACACACATACATACATAAATAACGCCTCTTTCTCGTTGGGGTAGGCATAGACAGTTTCCTTCTACTTGCTACGATCCTGAAAATGCCAAAAAGCAAGAATGCCATTATTTTGAATATTAAAGACAACCTGGTTCCACTCATTTTACTTACTACACTTTCACACACCCGTAAGAATCGAAAACTTTGGTAGATACATATCTTTTTGCACTTCCTTTGGTTGTTATGAACAATGGCACACGCGTCAACTGGTAAATAAAAAAAATAGGAAAAGAAAATCCTTTCTTCATCCGTGATACTGATGGAATCGCAGCTTTAATCCACTTCCGACAGTAGCAGGCTAGCTAGATGGCGCTGTAACTTTCGAGCTGAAATGTGAGCCAAAGCACTCAGGACGAAACTTGCGATGGACCAGATACTCAATTTACTTTGCATATTTAAGCCCCGTTTATGCTCTGTTTCACTTCTTTTGAAGTGGAGTCGTTTTCAAATAAGCTCCATCGTGAAACTCCTAAAGTGTCTTTACGTTCTTGTTTAAAAGTTGTTTTATCAGAGTGCTGCAATAAGAAGGGCCGTTTGAGCTTTGGAGTATGTTTATCAGAGCGAATCTCTTCAATTTACGGACAAGAATATTTTCTTGAAAGGATAAAATTAAGCCCTGTTACACGGCTGTTTTAACTACAGCGCTGCGGAAGATATCACTAACTCCAATCAAATAGAAGAAGCGTCGGCTACATCTACAATGACAATTTATCGCACCGAGGTAAATATTTGGAAAATCCAACGCTTTTCCGACCTTTGGTACGTGGCGGGTGTTCTCTACACGCTGTGGTCAGGTTACGTAACTCTTCTCGCCCCGGTACAACCGACCTACACGAGTATAAAATTCCGCTTGCGCCCAACGAGTCAGAAGGAACGCAGCCCACTACATTACCATATTTTGTTGGACAAAACGAAAACTTTCAGCGGCGAGCTTGTAATTTTAAAAGTGTACTCTGGCAGGAATTAGAGAGCGGTCAGCGAGTGGTGTTGAAATATGCAAAACGAGGTCTGAAGGGGAACTGGCCGGGCGGACTTGCCGCTTTCACATCACGCCGCGTTGTTGTAGAATATTAAATGACAGACTGCCTATGTTCAATGAGAGTCATAATTCTTCAATTTTTTGACAATTGTGAATGGTCACATGTAATCCAGGAGCGATTTGACTGAAAATGTGTATGTATGTTCGTACGATACGTACGTACTATACAATGTTGCTACAGTTATTGTTCACACGCTGTATGGAAGCTTTCTTCGGTCATGCTGGTAAGAAGGTGAGACCAAGGCAACAGTACCAACACATAGTTGATATTAGTAATTTAATGTGTAAATACTCGTACCATTAAAAGATATTTTGTTCTTTCTATCAATATATAATGGAACCGATCTTTATTTATTGATGTTGCTGAGTCTCGAGTCTTGTCTTATTTATAAAGTCAAATGTGCAAGCTATTAGCATGAAACTGAAGTGCACTCTCGTTCAGGCGCCGGACAGACAGCAAATGACTCGGTCTGGTCGCCTGCAGACAGTTGTCGGTAGTCGGCGATGCCTGAGGGACATGTCCGTACAATTGCACTTGTGTCAATGCAACTCGATGCACTGTGCAGCTCGGAATATGCAGACTTCGTGCCTTCTACGCTTGCAGGAAGCAATCAATTGGGTTTGCTTGGTTTTCAACAATAGTATAAATTAGGCCCTCGGTACGTGAAAGGTTCTTTCTTCCTTACTGACGCCAAAAAATATGATGACACTACATATAACAACAAATCTTGTTTTTAGGGAGCAAAGTCAAAACGACACGGTTTTATACTTCAACTTAACTTAATCACTTATAAATACGCACATTTTAATCAACTGGCTACTTTGTTCTTCACACCGTACAGCACACAGTACACCACAGCAGAAGACCTACGTACGTACATTTTATTTCCATTTTCTGACCGCAAAAGTACCAACTAAGAAGACAATAAAGAGCACTAGCGAAACTTCTCGGCTAGCCTTGTAATTTGAGGAGCGGGAGCCAGGCGGGTTGTTTAACAAGCCCGGATTAACTTGGCTGCATGGCTTAACCGGCGACACTCTTAAAGAAAAGTCACCTCACATTGCTTGCTACAGACGCATCTGATACAGGCTGGGGCGCTGCCACCGATCGATGTAGAACGAAACCCCGCAGCGCCGCAGTTGGAGTGCGCATGTTTGCTTGGCCGGGCCGCCGCCGCCTTCGGGCCTGTATTTAGCTATTTGCTCCCGAAATCCCTAAATGTCACCCGGGCGAGGCGAGGACGTTCGTTAGACGAAACGTCGTCATGAAACTTGGAATAACGACATTATATTAATCATTACAGGATGTTGTGTTTACTCAGGAGGCCTTCGAGCTTATTAGAGGTAATTAAATTAGCTGTGTTTTGGGAAAGCGTCGAAATAAGGATGTTTAATCTTAAATGAATAATCCTGCAAAGTTACTATACATGCGAAAGCCAAATTAGCCTAATTCACATCAGGGTCGTATCTACGTTATGCGTGGGTAGTGAGTGAGGCTAGTAAGTGGTATCATACTGGTATAAATCAATTAGCAACCGGGACTCATGGGAGCGCTCTTTGAAGAAAGGAACCGTCGTTTTTTAGGAATATCAGTCGGTTCAGCCTGCAACATCCTCACAGTTGAAACAAAATCCAAAAAGTTATAGCAACTTTATGAGTGCCCCAGACCCACTAGAAATCAAACCCGGTACCTTTGCGTCGCAGGCAGTCGCACTACAACTGCACCACACCGGTCGTCCGTACTATTCTTTTTTGTTGATTGATACTGAAATGCCTAACAAATACGAAATGTTCTCCTTGTTCTGAAGAAGACGGTTTGTTGGCGTCATACTCGCTACCGCATATCGATGCTGGCGTCACGTTACATGAATACAAAGAAGCAAGCTCCGCCACCGAGACACACTGTATCACTGAAACAATATCATCCTGTATGTGTCTCCGCGGAAATATATATTCTATTCAATGATAAAAGTGTCGTACACGTAACGGCCTGTCTGGAAAACGTCGCTTTTGATATCGCTGCTGCAATAAAATAGGTACTTGTTCTGTTAAACAATCAATAATCATGATGACATCACGCGCTGAAACACACAAAAAACGAAGTACTCGAGAAAAGGTAGGGTCGTGCCTTTGGCTCTGCGGGTCATCTTGGTGGGAGCATGACCGTGCCCCCAGATATCAGACTGCTTTTCGAGCAAGGTACCATGTCTGCAATACCTATCGTATTTACATATTTACTTTTTTGTGTAAAAAATTTACAGAAGGATAAATTAGAAAACAGTTTTACACATTTGACGTAGTTTTTTATGGAACTTTATAAATATTTTCAAATTGACAACATAACTTATTATTTTTTATATTGACGACTTAACTAACTAGTGATATTCTTCCAGAAACCGTTGGTGGAAGCTTCCGATGGCTGCCGTCATGTGCACCAGCTCCTCGTGTGGATGGAGGATGGTAGTGCGGAAGTGGAACGTGCCTGCGCGCTGGCCAAACCCGGAGCCAGGCACCACGCAGATACCTGCGCAGAAAAAACTTTTTTTAAAAGAGAACAGACTTTAACAGACGTACAAAGTGCGTATCTCCATTTTTTTGTCGGTTAATATGCCTAAAACCTTCTCCTAAGTCTGACAAATATTTTTCTGAAACCTCATCAAAATCGGTTCATCCAAACGCGAGATAATCGCGGAAAAACATACATACATATATGTATACATGCAGGTAAAACTGAGGACCTCCTTTTTTTGAAGATACTTTAAAACATTTATGTATTATGTATTATTTTTAAATACCGCAGTTAATAATAAATATTGTGCACGATCGTCAACCTCACCTTATGCTATTTCTCTACCGTAGGACTGCTGGAAGAGATTTCTTTTTAGAAATAAGTAGTACCTGTTGTCTTTTTTATCTAAATGTGATTGTCCTGTGTTTTATCTTGCGTACAATAAACAGTTAAATAAATAAATAAAACACACGATAAATACGTATTGTTTTAGCGGTAAGGTTTAGTCTGTCAACGTTTGGCAATATACAGCCCAGGATCAAGACAAGATCCCATTTGGAATGCTAAAGCCCGCTGAGCCACAGATGGCAATTAAATATGTTATCCGCCTAATTTTGGAAATTCATTCAAGCAATGTCAAAACAAGGCGGAACAGCATTCTAGAACACGTAGGACATTACAGGGTAAGCCACCGAGTAGGTACAGTGGAGATCTAAGCCACAGCGAGCCCTGCCATCGCAAAGCAATCACGATAAGCCCTCAACATCCAGGATTTAGGGGCTGATGTCCGCTTTACCTATTTTCAAAGGCATTGTATATCAGTTTACTATGTTAGAGAACAATGTGCGATCAATTTCCATTATAACTAAAACGTTCCAAATACTGCAAAGATTTTTGATCCGTATCTCTCTGGATTGATACAAAAAACGATTAAAAAGAATCACGAGCAACAGTGGACTACTTTACTGAACAGGGGCTTAACCTATTTTGGGATCAGCGCAGCCCAAGGAGTTGCATTTGTAGTAACCTCAACCTCGTTTGTAAAGCTGCCTCTATGATAATGCTAATGTCTTGTCAATCTAATACATTACTTACAACATGAATACTACGTTAATTGTTATGTCAGCATTCACGAGAGATTTTATCCCTGAATGCAACACCCGTACTATCCCTTAGTTGAAATAGGGTGGTAAAATACTTTGCGAGCATACTAACAAAAAGCGTTTACCAACAATGAAAGACAATACCCCAATTGCCATAAATAATAAACGTTCACAAGTTTATTGTTTTCAATTTGGTAAAATATTGGTTTCTCTGCCGATACAGCCAGCTCCAGATGGAACTGCCAATTGCCTTTCACGAAACTTTTGTTATACTCAACGGAGAAGCTTTTATTTACGACCAAATGGATAAAGTGGAATTCTTTTCTTTTTAATACCAAACTTTTAATGGTCACTGATAAATAACTCCTCGTTTCAGTTTGTTTGCAATGGGTTTATAGACTTTCTTTTCAAACCGTAAAATATCTTGAAATTGTGATAAATCAACTACACGCCTGATGTTTAATCTAATCTGTGAATATGATTGATGAGATGACTTAACTAGTGAAAATCGACTATCGATATACACGGATGATTGGTTAATTATGACTTTACTGAGCGGCAGACAGGGTAAAATCATATTTTGGGCTAGAGTGTGAGATTTGTTGGAATAAAACCCTTCAATGAGAACTTGCTTCATCAATATCACATCTCCCAATCGGTGGAATCATCTGTGCTCGAAAAACCTGCTCTAATGGCATCTAATGCTCGCGTCGCGTGCGCCCGCAGCTGTTCTGCTAACGGTACACGAAACATGAGCGGACCATGGACCTAGCATTGGCAGACTAAGCAGAAAATATGCTGCATGTTATTTACCGCCGTGAGAAGTTCACTGGATGTCCATCTGGAACAAAAGCCTACCTCAAGCGCTTCCAAAAACTGACTTGGAGGCCGCACGCACTGAGGAGATTCTTGCCGGCAACTTATTGAAGATCCTTTTCATTCACGTAGGAGAGAACGAGAGACAAAGTTGTTCGCCCGTTCCCTGGGTTAAATCTCACTTCGCCGCCGTCATCTACAATCCACCTGCCCCTGCTACTCAAGAACATTGAACCCATTGGCTTCGATTTTACGGGAGGAGTGAAGTCTTAAAACACGGGCAATATGGGCATTTACTCTTAAAAGGAGGCGCCGCTGTTAGGGAAAACAAATCAGCATAATTTTTATTTTCTTATCAGCTATCTATTGCTCTTGTGTTCCTCGCGCAAAGCAATTCAACTTGCTGCTTTGCATGTTATGCCGGTCATTATTTTTTGGTGTCATAATTGACATGCACTTTGCAATATTCTATTAGAAAAAGCGGTGTCCATAGGTGATGGATCTTTGAAATGTGCTGAAATAAGTGATTGATGTGCCCTACGATTAGGCTTTTGTACCGTTTCGACGGATAGTGCTCCACATGTATGCCATATTAATGGATGTTGCGCAGAAAATAGTTCTTTGACGGGTTTTCCTTGTACTTCCATTTGCTTTTCATATTTTGCTCTACATAAACCACCCGCGTAGTAGATAAAGTTATCCGTTGTGAGATGAAACTTTGTAGAACTATGAACTAGAACGTTTGTAGTACTATAACTATAATCAGAAAATGGAATGCAACTCAAAATTGTTGCAGAATTTTACAATTTCACTGGCTGACTAAATCCACCACAGGATTTGCGCAGATCCCTACTCCTTAGTGCTCTGTCTTTAGTTCATCATCATTGGCCTCACACGTCTGTGACAGACGATTTAATCAGTGTCTGAGGCAAGACTTTTCGTGGCTATATAAGCCAATGCGGGAGCGGCATGACTTTCCGCACGCTCTACAAGTGAAGGTGGTATTATAGACTGGAACATGCATGTTTAGGTGTCGTTTTTGCCTTTTGTTGGCGAGACCAGAGAACCAGGCGTCGTCGTGAGACTTACGCCCATCGTATACACGCTTTCGCCATTCGTCCCTATCCTCAGCAAGCTTCTCCCAGCTTTGATGGTCGATGTCAAACGCAGCCATATCCCGCTTGGCGCAATCTTTGAAACGCAGCATGGGTCTTCCAACCCCTCTTTTGGCGTTAGCTACAGCACCAAGCAGGACACGCCGCGGTAGACGCGAAGGTTCCATTCGGTGCACATGCCCTAGCCACCGCAAGCGTCTCTGCTTGAGCAGGGCGGTAAAGCTAGGCAGCTGTGCAAGTTTTAGAACTCGCTCGTTTGTGACTCTGTCCTGCCAGGTTATATGCAAGATGTTTCTTACGCAGCGCATATGAAACAAGTTAAGTCGACGCTCTTGTTTTGCATACGATGTCCAGGTATCAGCTCCGTACAAGAGTATGCTTAAAACGCAAGTTTGGTAAACAATAATCTTGGTTTTAGTGGTCAGATGTTTATTGTTCCATACTCTTGTACTCAGCTTACCAAACATGGTTGCCGCTTTGCCGATACGCGTATTGATCTCAACATCAAGTGTGAGATTGTTCGACACAGTCGACCCCAAGTAGCAAAACTTGTCGACAATGTCCAAGGGAACGCCACCGAGCATTATATGTGGAGCTTCTGCGCCTTGAGCTAGCACTACTGTTTTTTTGGCATTAATGGACATGGAGAACAGAGAACAAGCGTGGGAAAACTTATCGATAATGTTTTGAAGCTTACTTTGAGAATTTGAAACGAAGGCTGCATCGTCAGCAAACAGAAGGCTATAGACAAATAAGTCATCGCGGTTACGCTTAGACTTTAGAAGCGAGATATTGTATAGCTTCCCGTCAGCCCTTGTGTGCAGGTGGATACCCTGTTGGTCATCGCCGAAAGCAACTTTGAAAAGCAATGAAAAGAAAATACCAAACAGGGTAGTAGCTAACACGCAGCCTTGGCGAACACCTCTACGCATTTCAAACGGCTCAGATGTATTGCCGTTAAAAACAACAGAACCTTTCATGTCCTCGTGGAAGGATTTAATGAGACTCAGGAGTTTTGGAGGGCACCCGATATTTAAAAGTGCAGTATAAAGTCCCTCTCTGCTAACGGTGTCGAAGGCTTTGTTAAGGTCTACGAACGCCACAAACAGAGGTGTTTTCTGCTCTCTACACTTTTCTTGCAGTTGGCAAAGTGTAAAGATCATATCTGTCGTGGAACGTTGGGCGCGGAACCCACATTGCGATTCGGGATATACACGATCAGCAAGTTTCTGGAGTCTTAGCAAGACTAACCGAGCAAATAATTTACCTACTATACTTAAAAGAGATATTCCACGGTAACAGTTACAGTCACCGCGGTCACCTTTGCCTTTGTATAGGGTAACGATGTTAGCATCACGCATATCCTGTGGTATATATCCCGCTTCCCAACATTTACATAACAGATTGTGCAAAATAGGTAATATGCACTTGAGCCTGATAAGTTCGGCGTGGGTACCGTCGTTTCCAGGAGATTTTCCAATCTTAAGCTGCTTAACAGCCTTGTGGTATTCCCTTATGGTAGGAAGATCATCTAACTCAGACCAGGTAGCTAGTTTCGGCATGCAATTTGCAGCTTCTGGCATTATATTTACTGGTTCTGAGTAGAGACCGATATAATGTTCTACCCATCGTTCGAGTTGACGTTGAGCATCTGTTATAACAGTGCCGTCCGCTTCTTTAAGGGGGGCTGTTTTTTTAGGCAAAGGACCAAGGGCCTTTTTAATGCCAGCGTAGACACCACCAAAGTTCCCCACATCAGCGCACGATTGAATGCTTTTACAAAGTTCGGTCCAGTATGCATTCGCGAAGTACCGTGATGTGCGTTGTAAAGCTGACTTTGCGTCCGCTAGATCAATACGTGACTTTTCAGATGGGTTAAGGCGATGTCTTAGCGCAGCTTGTCGTTTGGACTCGAGCAGGGGTGTAATGTGCTCGAAATTTTCGGCGAACCAATCCTGGTTTTTGACTTCCTGATAACCGAAAGCCGTACCAGCTACTTCTGTTAGTAGCTTTTAGACTTTGCCCCATTCTTCCTCGATATTAGCGTCTACATCCCAGGTGGCAACTTCGTCCCGCACCAGCTCCTCAAACTTTCGGATGAACTCATCGTCTCTGGTTTTGGGAAGATCAAGCTTCTTCTTACCGGGTAATTTGGATGAATGGATCTTTTTGTGAGCTATAGCAACATGTGAAGCCACCAAGGAGTGATCTGTGTCACAATCAGCGCTATGAAAGGTTCGCGTGTGCAGAGTCTCGCGGAGATTTTTCTTTTTGGTCAGGATAAGGTCCAGTTGATGCCAGTGGCCAGAACGCGGATGTTTCCAGGACACTTTGCGAGTTGCTTTGCCTTTGAAGTAGGTATTGGTAACACACAGTAGGTGTTTAGAGCATAACTCTAATAAACGCTGTCCGTTTTCGTTTAACTTCCCTATACCATGGTTACCTATACAGTCTGGCCAAGCAACGTTGTCCTGTCCGACCCTAGCGTTAAAATCGCCCAGAACGTATAAGCGGTCAGATGACTTTATGCCGCGTAAAGTCTGGTCGAGCTGGTCATAGAACTGTGTTTTAGCTTCATCAGTTGAGGATAATGTTGGTGCGTAAGCAGATATTATTGTTACGTATCCATGATTCGTATTTAGTCGCAGCAACATAATGCGTTCCGAGATGCCGCATGGAGCCTCTATAGATGTTAAGAGGTCGTTGCGGATAGCAAAGCCAACACCATGTTCGCGCACAGCGCTGCTGTCCTTTCCTTTCCAATAAAATGTATAGTGTGTCTCACGCAAGGAACCCTCGTCAGGGAGTCTGGTCTCTTGTAAGGCACAAACAGCAATGTTCAATCTGTTTAGTTCGGCGTCGATAACGGCAGTTTTGCGCAGATCTTGTGCGTCAATAGAAGAGCCTCCACAGGTGTCAGGGAGGCCTGTCCTCATAGTACGGACATTCCATGTTGCAAATCGCATGGATAAGCGGAATGGGTTTGTGTTGTTTTTTAGCCTTGCAGTCGCAGGTGTACAATTTAACGGCGCCGATTGTCCAGTTGAGGCTGGTGCTCTCTACACCCTAAAAGAGCAAACCAGCACCGGGGCGGAACAGTACCTTATTGGTTGGGGGCTGCCCAACTTGGAGCGGGCGGTAACTGATCAGTGGGTCTACGATGGACCCTCCCACTGACGGAAGCGACCCCTGGCGCCTGCACTTACGCCCATATGTGCAGACTTATAACCGGTCACTGCCACTTCCCGTGTTGGTATCCGCATGACGCGGGTGAAGTTTCCTCTCCACAGACACTGCGTTGCCTGGGACGCAGTTATGGAAAGCGCAGGGTTGCCCAGGACCTGCGCCACCCTCTCGGCCTCCCTGGCTGTATAGTTTCTTGTTAGACTATACAATCTTTACGAAGATGATGCAGTCTTGTTGAATGATAGATGGTATTCTTGAATAATGTAGTTTTATTTCTTGTTACAATGTGACAATCGATAATAACTTGTTAATATTAACGAAAGCGAGTGCACGATGCGCTTGTATGACGTGAACTGATTTTATGTTACATAGGTAAAAAGTAAATTAGCTGATTCAGGCTGTGCGGTCGTACGAGACCGTACATCTTCCCGGGGGAGAAGAGAAAGCAAAAATTTATACAAACATAATGAAAAATTAAGAAAATCGAATTTAGAAATAAATGCTTAATTAAACAGAATCTTCATTGACATCGAATTTTCTGAAGACGGGGCTCGTTGACTTGTCTTTTAGTCGCTTATTATTTGCGCCGCCGCCGCCCGCGCTTGTTGCTGGTCTTGTTGGTCTCGCGCGTCCGCTGTGTAGTGGATCTTCTCGAAGCGTCGACACTCTCGAGGCTCGCGAGGCAGGTTCCGGTGGTGCTACCGTCATCTCTATGGCTTCTCTAGGATCTGTTCTACTGCTTTGACTTATCTTCCATTTACATTGAACGCGCTTGATTGCGACAACGATGCCTACGATCGCTATAATGCAGAATAGCACGTATATCATTGCGTAATGGTGAATGTCATGAAAAGTTACGTCATTAGTTAATACTGCGTTTTCCTTTAAATCTCTTATCTTGTTTTGAATAGCAGTTGTCTCTTGTTCTAGCTCTATATGCGTCTTGTTATTTATGATGAAATGCGGGATAGTTATGTTGATCATGTGGTTAATTGGTGAGATGGTAATTGGAGATAGTAAATCAGCTGATATCTGTACCTCGCTTGTGTGAGGTTTATGGGTGTGTATGGTAAACTCTTCCGTTTTGATAAGGCAACCATAATCGACCGTCATAAGGCCGGCTCCAGTCAGCTGATGTGCGGTCATACGATCCTCGCACATTGTTTTCACGTGACAATTATTGCAGCAGAAATAAATATACGTATTCATAGCATAGCTCTCCTGCCACTTGTTTTTGCATTTATTTATAGTATATTGGCATTCTTGTTTGTCCATTATACATAGATTTTTATCGTCCTTGATTCGATATTCTGGTTGCTTGCTATGACAAAGGTATGTAGATGTCTGTGTAAAACAAGCTCTGACATTCATTTCAGTCATGGGTATAAAAGTGTCTTTCTTCATGTTCATTGCTATGAAATCTGATACTGGTAGTAAGTTGATAGTATTTGTTGCTTGTAATTTGGGGATTGAATATATTTGCAGGATCTCATAAGTATCTCGGCTGATAAGTGGTATCTTTATCTCAAAAATCAGATATTCTCGCATCATCCTTGTTTTGATATTCAGCAAGTTGTATAATTTTCGCAAATCGGAATGAATGTTATCCACAGGTAAGGCGACGTCTTTTGGAAGTTTACTTGATATAGTACTAAGTTCATCGATCAGCTGTTCCGGCGTCAACAGATGTAGGTTAAATCGCCCTTGATATATGTCTGTCACGGTGTCTATTAATGCATTTTGTGTTTCTCGTAAATTGTGGAGAACATTGCTTGCTATAATGGCTCCTATTGCGAAATCAGAAATGGCGCCGTTTCCTTGTGTAGCGTACTTTACTTGTTGTAGAGTATTTTGCAACGTAATCAAATGTTGATTTATAGTTTTATGTTGTTGGTTCATAATATGTTCAGTTCGCTTTAATAAGTTGTTCTCGGCTTCTACAATAGATGTTTGATTTTTCCAAAGCTCTACTATGTGATTTTCGTTTTCTCTCAGCATGCTTATATCTTTCTTGTACTGTTCGGCGAAACTCTCGTCCAATACGCCGAATAGGGTGTTAGCGAGGTAGCCCACTCCATTGATAAGGCCGCGTCGGGAGCGCGTTCTCGTAGTACGCTCGCCCATATGTTGAGTCAACAACAGCTGATTGTAGTAGTCCAGTTCGGCGTAGCCGTGACGTAGCTGGAGTAGTATTGCATTGCAGTGTGATAGATCTTGTATCGTTTTACATGACGTGTCGAGTGCTTCTATGTATTTATGGAGTGCCGTATTTCCTTGCCAATAAGGTTCCATTTTATAGTATACCACGAGTTTCCATTCGTCTTTGATAAGAAGCATGTTTGCAACTTTGTCAAAGTAAAAGGTTTGATTCTCTCTGAACTTGGTAATATTTACATGGGCTTCAGTGCTTGTTATGATGGTCATTAAAAATAATAAGGCGGTGAATAAGGTGGTGAAACATGACCTCTTGTTGGTTCTCTTGTTAGTTTGCTTGTTTGTTGTCACGTTTTCAGTTTCTTTATCTCTTGTAAGACTTTCATCTGGGATTGTATCTTGTTCATGTCCTGTTAGTAAGGATAACTTGACGATAGGACGTTTCATGTATCCACTCTTTGTTTTCAGAGTGACAACTCGAGTGTATCCATCTTTTCCCGGATGTAGCTCCACTACTCTGCCCATGATCCACTTGCCTGGAGGGAGGTTATCATCGTGGACGAGAACTACATCGTTGATGTTCATGTTGTTGTGTGGTTGTCTCCATTTTGACCTTGTTGTCAGCTGAGATAAGTATTCAGATCGCCAGCGATTCCAAATATCATGATTTATTTTTTGTACTAGCGCCCATCGTGTTCGTAGATCTTTTTCTGTTTCGACGATTGTTAATACAGGCCCACTTGAAAGGAAGTGAGATGGAGTTAAGTAATCTAGATCTTCAGGGTCTTCCGATATAGCACAAAGTGGCCTTGAATTCATCACAGCTTCGATTTGACAAATGATTGTTGAAAATTCCTCATATGTCAGACGTGTTTCGCCGACTACTCTCTTCAGGTGGAATTTGAAGCTTTTGACTGCGGCTTCCCAGAGGCCGCCTGCCGATGGCCATGAAGGTGCGTTAAAATGGAACTTGATTTCCATATCTGTTATTTCTTTCATGAACTCGTCATTGAATATCTGTTGGAGCTCTTGATACTCTTGTTGTAGTACTCGGCTTGCACCCACAAAGTTACGCCCATTGTCGCAGTACATGTGCGCTGGAGTACCTCTTCGGTTGGCCATTCTTCCTAGCGCCGCCAAGAATGATGAGGTGGTTAGGTCGGAGACCAGCTCAAGATGGACGGCCTTTGTGACCATGCAAATGAAGTCTGCTACATATCCCTTCGTCGTCTTTATCCCACGACCCTTGTTGGCCTTTAGGTATATGTGTCCGGTAAAATCCACCCCTGTATGTTTGAATGGGGTGGAAGTGGGATTAACTCGGGCTCCAGGTAGGTCAGCCATTATTTGTTGTTGCAGGTTTGGTTTTTGCTTTTTACAGGTCACACATTGGTGAATGTATTTCTTTGTTGTTCTGTTGCCGCTTAGCACCCAATATTTTTGTCGAATGAATGCTAGCGTGACTCTAGCTCCACCATGTAATGTGAGTAGGTGAGCATGGTTTATTATTAAATCCGTCAAACGGTGATTTTGAGGTAAGATAATCGGGTTTTTCATATCTGGATTAATGTTTGCGTTTCGCAGCCTCCCTGATACACGTAGAATTTTCTTGTCATCTAGGTAAGGGTTGAGGCATAAGATTTTGCTCTTGTTTGCAATCTCTTTGTCTTCTTGCAAGTTTTCTATTTCTTGTTTGAAAACTTCTTGCTGTACTTGTTTTATAATGATTTCTTTAGCTTCTCGTATTTCTGACAAATGAAGCCATGTAGTTTGTTTTCTTTCTTGTTTTTTGGTTATAAATCGACGTGCCCAGGCTAAAACGCGTACAACTTTGGTGAATGAGCTGTACTTGTTTAACAGTTGATCAACAATGCTGTCGTGGGCTCTATTTTCTGTGGTCACGAGGTTTACTTGTTTCTCTTTTTTCATTTCTTCGTTAGTGATGTAATGTTTCTCAATATGTTCATAAGTTTGATTGTTTTGCAGTGATGCAGGTCCCCGCCACCACAAGGTATGTTCTTTTAACTGGCTTGCTGTTAGGCCTCTGCTAGCGCTGTCAGCAGGATTTTCTGATGACTTGACATAGTGCCAGCAGTTGGATGGCATTATTTCCGTAATTTTTCGAACTCGGTGGCTGACGAACGGCTTCCAGCGGTCTGGGTTTCCTTGTAACCAACCCAAAACTGCGGTAGAGTCAATCCATCCGTAGATCTTGATGTTTTGATTCGGTGACAGGGCTTGTAAAACTTTGTTCATGAGTTTGGATAGAAGAAGGGCCCCACTAAGTTCTAATCTTGGTAGTGAAACTTCCTTGCTGGACGGAACCAATCTGGATTTGCCGACAAGTAAGTTTATTTCGGACTTGTCTGATTTTATTATCTTGCTGTAAATGACGCAAGCGTACGCTTTAATCGACGCGTCGCTATAGCCGTGCAATTCGAGCGTGCATGTGACGTCAGTCGTGCCTAACCATCTGGGAATTTCTATTTTATTTATGTTTTCGATGTCAGCCTTGATTTTTTTCCACTCCATGTTGATGTTTTCAGGGAGTTTATCATCCCATTCTAAGTTTGTTTTCCATACTTGTTGGAAAAGCAACTTTAATTTGGTCGATAAGGGTGTCAACCATCCTAACGGGTCAAACAGTTTAGATATTTCTGATAACAAGGATCTTTTAGTGTTATCTTGGGTTTCTCTGTTAGTAATTCTTGATTTAAATAGGAAAACATCTTGATCTGGATTCCAAATTAAGCCAAGTGTTTTTGTGGATTCAGCTTGTTTGAAGTTGAAGTTTTGGCTTTGGTTGTCTGTGTCTTGCAGTAACTCTTGAAAATTAGAATTCCATTTTCTCAGGTTGAATCCACCAGCTTTTATCAAGTTTATGAGATCTTGTTTCAGTTCTTGTGCTGATTCTAATGAATGAGTCCCATGTAATAAATCATCCATGTAGAAGTAGTTTTTGACAACATGCGCAGCTTCCGGGTAAGATCCTTGTTCGTCTTCGGCTAACTGTTGCAGTGTCATCATCGCCAAAAATGGCGCGGCCTTGGTGCCGTAAGTAACAGTTGTAAGCTGATACTCTCGTAATAAATCATGAGGGCTTGCTCTCCACATGATTTTTTGTAATCCTTGATCAATTTCTTGAACCCATATTTGCCTGAACATTTTTTCTATGTCGGCAATAAAAGCTACTTTATATTGTCGCCAGCTCAATATAATTTCCATAAGATCTTTTTGTAAGTTAGGCCCTTTGCACATGCAGTCGTTGAGGCTAAGACTTGATGACGTAACCTCTGCTCCATTGTAAACTACGCGATGCGTAGTTGTTGTTGATTCTTCGCGTTGTACACAAAAATGGGTGAAGTAATACTCAGGTGTCGTTTTGCCGCCGGCGAGCTTCATATGACACAGTTTTTCATACTCATGCATAAATAATTTATATTCTTTTTCTAGTTCCTTGTTTTTGTTGAATTTTTTCTCCAAATTTAAAAACTGGGCGACAGCCTTCTTTTTGGATTGACCCAACTTGTTAATTTCTGACGTCACAGGAATACGAACTTGATATTTTCCGTCTTTCGACCTTGTTGTCGGTGACTTGTAGAACTCGACGCACTTGCTGTCTTCATTTGTAAAAGTCGAGTTTTCGGGTATGTCTTCAATTTCCCAAAACTTGTGTATTTCATCGGTGTTATTTATAATTACGTTGCATTGAAAGCTTGGCATATTTTGTATTTCGCCAAACAATATCCAACCTAGTCTTGTTTGTTGTGCAATCGTAATTGCATCGTCAGCTACTTCGTACATTCCTTGTTGAATTATAGTAGCGTAAACTCGAGCGCTGAGTAAAATATCAATTGGCTTGCTAATATTGAATTCGGGATCGGCGAGTTGAATATTTTCTAGGAAACTCCATGCTGGCTTTGAGAAAGATGTGTTTGGCAAATTATTTGTTAAACTTTTCATGATGTAGACTTCAGTATTGAATGTGAAGTTTTCAGTACTCGATTGGCATGTTAGCTTCATCTTTCCGGTACATATGTTGTCCTTGGTGCCAACGCCGGTGATGATGCCTCTGCACTTCTGGCGAGGTAAACGCAATAGTTGTGCGATATTCGATTTTAGCAATGAAACTTGAGAGCCGGGGTCAATAAGAGCTCGTAGTGTTAGGTATTCTCCGTCGGCGCCTTGAACTTTTATTTGAGCGGTTGCTAAGAGTGTCTCTGACTCATCATCTTCTTGAGCCACGTAGCTGTGGTGCTCTCCGCGCTTTGTATTAACAGGGTTACCCTGATACGCAGTGGATTTGGCCGGTGAAGAATTATTTCCCTTAGCGTATGCTTCATGTAGTAATGTATTATGTATTTCATTACATCCTTGAACGCGGCAGCGATTATTTGATGTACATGGCTGGCCGTTGTGGTTAAATAGGCAACAGATGCAAAAATTCAACTGTGCTATTTTTTGTCGCCGTTGGTTTGGCGTGAGTTCTGCAAATTGTTTGCAATAATAAATGCGATGTTCGTCACTATTGCAAATTGCGCATTTTATTTTAGGTGTCAAATGCTTGTAGTTTGGTTGCGAAATTGCCTTGTTGCTCGTGTATTTAAAGTTGTATGACCTTTCTTGCTTGTATGACGTAGAAGGCTGCGCTGACGATTTTTGCTGGTAATTTTCTTGTTTCCGGCGCGCTGATTCCATTGAAGTGAATTTATTTTCCATGTAATTTAAGAATTCACTCAGACTTGGTAGTTCTCTTGGCTCCTTTAATGACTCGAGGTAATCATTATGGGTTTCAGCATCCAATTTCTGTACTAAGATATGTACTAGAATTGGGTCCCAGGTATCGATGTTAACACCCAGGTTCTTGATGGCGTTTAAACATTCAGATGTGACGTCGTGAATGCGTTTTATATTGTTCGATGTAGCTTGTTGCATCGCTGGGAGGTTCATGAGGGTGTTTAGATGCGTAGTAAATATAAGTTTTTTGTTATTATACCTGTGGTTCAGGATTTCCCAACTTGTACGGTAATTTTCTGAACTAATCTGTAGATGCTGTATCAAACGCTCAGCTTCGCCCCTCAGCTTGCTCTTTAGGAACTGTAGCTTTTGAGCATTCGATAAGGAAGGGTTGTTATGTATAGCTTCACTAAACAGGTCCTTAAATGACACCCACTGTTGGTAATTTCCACTAAATATTGGTATGTCGAGTTGTGGAGTGGATTTCTCTCGGTGTGCCACTGACCACATCTTGCTATTTATAGCTCTTTTCATGATGTTGAACTTTTGTTCGTGTTCAGTGAATCTGGCTTCATACTGCTTGTTGGTACCCCCCAGTTCGCTGTCGATGTCCCAGTGCAGAGAATCGATAACGTTCCACCGGGTTTGCAGGTTTCTGAGACAATCTTCAAACTCCCATTTCTCTTTAATGGCTTCGGGGTTGATGTTGGATACAGTTCGAGCAAAGGCCTTGAAATTGCTCAACTGTTTTTTCATCATCTCGTCTAACTTGCTGTTGGTGCCGGTGTTACTGAAGTTGGAGCCCTTGTTACGCTCGTTATTATTTTGTGAGTTATTCTTCTCTCCCGAATTTTTGTCGTCACTGTCGTTATTTTGACCGCTGTTGGATGGGTAGAGCCTTAGATACTCCTTTTCAATTATTGCTTTTGTTCTTAAGTATTGGGCTCTTGTCTCTTCATACGTCCCGTCGGTAATGTAGGTATGATCTTCAGGCAATAATTCCATTAGATCTATGTGAACATCTGTAAATTTCTGCCACAACGAATCTAGTTTATTGAAACGTTTCTTGTAATGTTCAGGAGTTTGCCGGTCTGCACCATCTTTTTCGAAGTTGATTAATATTCGTTCCAGTTCATGTTGAACTGTAGCTTGATTGGTTAAGAGAGGTTCTATCTTATCCATTATAACTTGTTAAATTAACTTGTTAACTTGTTTATAACGATTATGTTTAATTATTTGTCTTGGCCCAGCAGTCAAGTGGGAATCGCAAGATAGCTTGTTAATTGGTACCTGCTTGTTTTATTGTTGAAAATAATTTTACTGTGCACTTGTAGTCCTTGATGACTTAATAATGTCTTTGATTACAATCCTCGTTTTCTTGATGGAAATATCCTTTAGGACTATGTTTCCTTAGCTTGCTGGTTCTTGTTAGTATAGCGCCTTGTGTGTTCAAAAGTGATTTGTGCGCACTTTCACTTAAAAACACAAAATTCACCACACTTGCTTGAAAAGAAGTAAAAGCACTTGTTGTTGTTGCTTAACTCCTTCTTCTATTGGCCTTGTTCAGTGTCCTCGTAATCGTCCGTTTGGTATGGCGCCTTCTCAACTCGTCTGGTGAGACCCGCTGGTGGGAGGCCAGAGAGCCGATTCGCCCCGCACGGAAATTCACAAGAAACACGTGTTTGCTCGAAGGACCAAAAGATGTATAGTTTCTTGTTAGACTATACAATCTTTACGAAGATGATGCAGTCTTGTTGAATGATAGATGGTATTCTTGAATAATGTAGTTTTATTTCTTGTTACAATGTGACAATCGATAATAACTTGTTAATATTAACGAAAGCGAGTGCACGATGCGCTTGTATGACGTGAACTGATTTTATGTTACATAGGTAAAAAGTAAATTAGCTGATTCAGGCTGTGCGGTCGTACGAGACCGTACACTGGCTGATTCCACAGGAACGACGAGTCGATACGTGCGGAGCCAGGTCGGCTGCAGGAGTCTGCTGCACGATAGACCTCTGTCACTCGCGCCTGACGGAGACCCCGTTCCGGGTTTGATATGGAGTTGTCCTTCTCCAGGACCCTGGTCTGCTCGGGTCGGGTTTCTCCCTCGGTCGCTTCTTACGACCCCCACGGGAGGAGATGGGGAGGTGCTATTCTACTCTGCCGGCACCACACGGCTCAGCTGTCTTTAGTTAAGGTGTGGATTAACTTACAGCTACGTACTTACTTACTTAGCATAGGCGGATCGCACACCCGACACACGACGGAGCGCTAAAACATCGCAGCGGTCTGTGAGATCCATACTACAAATTTCAACCCATATACTAAAACCGCTCAACTGCTGTCGACGCAGCGATATCGCAGTGTCGTCCGTCGAGTGCGGTTTTAGTATGGAGTATGACGTTTCTATGGATCTGACAGACCGCTGCGATATTTTAGCGCTCTGTCATGCGTCAAGTGTGTGATCGGCCTTACGGGTTCGTCGGACAACACAGCGTCCCACACAAAAAGAATCTTACCAGTTTCTTCAAGCAGCCGCATGCAGTAGAACTCATCAGGTTTCATGCTCCGCGCCGCTGCAGCTGCTTGCGCGTGCGACGGAATCTCTAAGCGCGGGAAAGCACACATTGTACCCTAGAACAACGCAACAAAAGATCATTAAATCTAGTAGAATAAAAACAAAAGGTCTTTTGAACAACAAAGTCATCCAAATACTGTAGTGACTTCTAGGAACCTACACTCAGCAAGAGGATGGCATTCCTTTTGGCACATTTTCCTTTTACCTGTCAGAATATTCATAACAAATAGAAATAGGACTTGACTCACATCGAGGCGATTGCAGGAGAAACCAGGGATGGAATTGAAGGCGTTGTAGACCAGAGCAGCTCGTTCGCAAAGCACTTGCTGGATGTAGGCCTTCTCTTTCATGAACTGCTCGTACGAAGGTTCGCCCGGAAGTGGCGGCCGCAACTGTACAAAAAGATGCAGATAGAGTTAAGAGTCTTGTTAATAACCAAACCTTTTGTTATAATACGAAGACAAACAACTATAATCGTAAGGTTCTGGAGAAGGAAATCAACGCTTATAGGTCGTTCCTCCTGTCTTTACAGATCGTCTAGCGCGTGGTTTTTTTATGGTAGTACTTACAATGCAGTCAAGGGCGATCTGTCCAAGGATGTTGGGGCACTGCATGACTCCTCTGGACTTCAGCAGCGCCGCCCTCGCCGCCGACTGGATGCCCTGCAGCTCCATGAACGCTCCTCGAAGACCACACTCCGCTGCCCAGCCTTTGGACGCCGTCATGAAACTTGCCATCTCCAGTCTGCAGTACGGTTCTCCCATTTCGGTTTTCACCTGCAAACATTAGTGACCTCCACAAAAAAGTAGACAAGAAAAGCGCTATACTTCTTTAGAAAAATTTAATAATGATTCTGTCGCAGGGATTTAGTCAAAGACTAACGTCTTAATATTAATTTCACTAGTGAAATTATAATTACTCTGTTTATTGTCAATAACGACAGATACGTAAAATTGTGTGAATTTGTGTGGGCTTATTCCAGTGATTTTGTAATTTCATTGGACCGCAAAAGTGATTTTATAATAAATTTTGTTTATTACGACTATGAGTTATGTTGGTGGTGGGAGTCTACTTTGATTCTTATAATTACAGAATAGTTACTTAAAAAATAGTTACAAATACAATTAAAAAAGAAATAATTTTCAAAAAACCTGTTTCCATTTTCTAACTCGCTAAGGTAGTAGAAAAATGTGGGCCCTATCTTAAGCAACAAAAAAAAATACTCTATGCTCGTTGGTAACGAAAGCGGACCAATCAGCGATCGGTCTGATAATCTAACTGCTTTCTAAAACCAGTGCTATTGTTAATATATCACTGCCTTACAACTTCACTGTATCGGTCTAGTGAAGTTATAATGTCACTGAAACTAGCCCGTCTTCTTCTTTTCGTGTGGGATACCAAGTCGTTCAACGACCCGATGAACCCTAGTGTCAGAATTTTTCAACCGCCTTCTACAAGTAGCAGGCTTCTGACATGGTTGTGTAACGACCGCCGTCTAAGTGATCATAGACAGCAACCGGGACCTACGGCTTAACGTGCTATCCAAAACACGGAACCATCTTACTTACGGACAATCGGGTGGTTCAGCCCGCAATGTCCTAACCAGACTGGGAACAAATTCACAAAGTGATAAATATCAACTTAAAGTGATAAATATTAACTAGCCCGTTAAATTGTAAGTAATGCAAACAATTGATAATAAATCAGTGCAATTATAATGGCACTAGTGAAATTTTTATATCACGTCTCTTTTAATATTCCTGCAACAATTCGTTCATACATCATATTTTTCCTGAATAGTCATCTCAGAAAGTCAAAGTCAAGTTTTGAGATTTCTAATTTCATATTTTAAAAGTTATTTCGTGTCATAGGCAGCCTTTAAAGGGAATGAGTACAACCTTTGAAGGGAATGAGTCGCTAGAAAGAGTACATTTTAGCACCCTGTCAATAGGTACTAAAAGGTTTATTATGCTGCAGTAGCTTCAAAACACCTTACCTTTTTGAATGAATGAAAGGGTTTGCTTATAATGTTCTCCTGATAAACTTCATCGGCGAAAACAAACAGGTTGTGTTCGTATGCAAATTGTATTATCTCTTCTATGTTGGCTCGTGTTAGCACCTGTCCAAAGCAAACAGTTATATTAGGTACGGTGTCAATATAAAGTTACTTGTATGTAAATTTCTATAACCTTTTAACCATCTTATTGAGAATGTATTTCCTAATCAGCATAGATACTCAGGTATTCAGGCCTAGATAAGGTCAATATTTGATTTGATTACGAGGAGCTGAATAATTCAGCATCGTCAATCGATAAACGATAGACTGCTCTGCATCTAAAATATTCACAGAGGATCGGGCGCACAAAAGGCTCTGCTTCTCCGGAGCAATGTTTATTTTATGTAGATTGTAGATGGATTTTTTAAATTTTGCCGTTGTAATGAGGAAATACGAAAGCATCTATCTAAATGCCCATCTGAGCACGCCTCTTTTAAGGAGACGAAAAGAGCTGTGATAATAATGACTTAAGTGTTAGCCTCATGTAGCCCTCATAAACTGTATACGTCTACTTTTTAACAAAATGCCTGTTTTAGATCTGAATGTAACACACTAGGCACTTCCCTGTGCCGTAGGGTTGCCAGGGTTGATGACAACGATGGCGCGCACATGACAGGTGCTCCTAGCTTGGCTCCAAGCTCGGCGCAGCTCCTGGAGGCAGACCGACCAGCTGTTGCCTTCATTCAGGTAGTAATCTACCTGCTGCAAACCCAGCTCGGTCAACGCGCTCGAGAACAGTGGGTACTGGGGTATAGGGATCATCACACCTGGATAAGAGAAGGTTGTAAGTGATTACAAAAGGAACAGTCCACGGCTTGATATAGGATATAATTTCTCAAGAGACCGCACTTAGCAGGCGTATGAGAAAACTGTTATGTCATACGACTTTCGCAAGGATTGTTGCTGCCTCTACTATAATTAAAATTACCTAAAAATTGCCTTATTCTCAACCTTGACCTCTTTCTTGCCCAAGATGTAAGGTTTAATATTTCAAAACACGCACATAATATATTAACTTTTTGTTAGAAAGCTAATACATGCATATATCACGCCTTTATTCCCTTGCGGGCTAGGCAGAGCGTCAACGGCCATAAGAATACAGTCGCTATCGACACCTTTGACATTTTTGAGGATTGTTTTCCAAGCTTGTTTCAGAAAACATGTGTATCACCATAGTGACAGGTTGTCAGCCTGTCACCTAATAATTGTAATACACCAATACCCTCGAGTGCATCACACGGCATTTGTTGCTCCCTCTTCTTTAATTGAAATTACCTAAAAATAGCCTCATCCTCGACCTTGAACTCTTGCCCAAGGTGTAAGACTTAATAATTCAAACAAATACCAGCTATTTCTAATTCTTAAAGATATTGAAGCTGCTAACCAGTAGGTTTCCCGTCGAGATCTTGGGCGAAGAGCTGCAGCACAGACTTGATGAGGTCGGTGGCGCCAGATCCCAGGACGATGTCGTGAGGAGACGCTGGGACGCCGTCACGTGCAGTGAGGTATCTCGCTGCGTCGCTCCGGACCAGGCGAAGGCCGGTGGAGGGGGAGTAGGCGCCGACTGAACCTGATCTGAAATGTCAACCGCATTTTCAACTATCAATTTATTTTTTCGTTGGTCTTCCGTAAGAATTTTCTTATTAGAGAGAGTTTGTATCTTTCAAGATTAGGCCTTTCGTACAGTCTTCACACACGATACGAAGGTTCCCTCCCGATCACTCCAATGCCAAATAGCTACAGCAACTCTTCTGTCATGTCATGTTAGATGACCCGATGAACCTCGATGTCAGATTTCCTACCGCTTACTACTATCCTCCTAGGAATCAAACCTGGGACTTAGGCGAATGCTGAGACTGCTAAACTACGGAGGCAGTTCCATTGACGCTCGCACCAAGATCCTGCAAGATTGTCGCGTATGTCGGAAGTCATAAAACTTGTATTCCTGTTGATCCAGCAATAACCCCGAAAACATAGCTCGAAAGCATTATCTAGAAGCCGCGTCAGTTGTAAATCAATGTTTATTATTCCGTGAGTTCTCTGCTTATCACCAGCTATAAACTTGGAGCAGTTGTATGGTCGAAAAATGTTCAAATATGAAAACCCAGTACTAAAAAGTTCAACAAAATTGAACTACTACAACGTTCAAATACTCCTGGCAGTAAGCACCATAGCTATATAGATAAAATGTTCAATGTTTTGAAATCTTACCTAAAAGATCTTTGAATCATATTACAGACAGGCAATCTGCGAATAATAGTACCAAATAGCTACCAATGAAATAGCGACTCGTCTTGTCGCATTCTATTACATACAATTTAGAAACAGTAACCACATTTCCCCTTTTTCCGTTTGACTAAGACATATTCCCGTGGTAAAAATTTAATACCACTGCCGAGACCAAAAAGCTTTTACAAGTATATTGGTGAAAAATCGGCTCAAAAGTTTGCAACTTTGTAAAGAAATTATTCTGAGAATGAAATTGCCATAACATTTCACAAAAAATTGGGACATAAAGAATAAACATACCCCCGGGGAAAACAAAGGTTTCATGTGCCATAAAACTTCCTTCCGTCGAAATTTCAAAAGGTGGAGAGAAAGTTTCCCTTATTCCATTGTGCTATTTTTGCCAACTTTCTTCAAAACAGCGCGAAAAGTTTTTCTGTCCCTGTTCTTCATCCAGTCTCATAACTTAGTATGTTTGAATGCACCGCAGTCATGAAGCTAGAGAATAAATCTAGGGAATTGATAGCAGCGGTCCATGTAAATGCTAATTCTTGCACTGCGCTTGTCAACCTGCCTGCCAAACCTGGTGCGTAGCTATGTCAAATGCCATGGATAGTGTGAGGTCCATTTCCAGTCGTTGAGTATTTTGGCTGCTGATGAAGGAATTGAGCCTTGATTCTTTCACACTCAACGTCTAACGCAGCGCATTTCTGACATCCGACAAACAGACGCTAAAATAACGCTGAACCAATGCAGTAACGCAGTGACAGCGCACGACGCACGATTAAAATGTCAGGCAGAATGGCGTTGTTTGGCACGACGCAGCGCTAGCGCTGCGCTAACGGACGCATCGTCGTCGAGAGCGGTTTTTGTATGGAGAGTGAAATTTCTAGTACGGATTTGACAAACGGATCCGTTAGACGAGTAAAGAGGTAAAGAGGCCAAATATAGATACATCAGCTCCGAGCTAAACGTCTTAAGTTTGATGGCTATTTCCATCAATCACGAGAGTGATAGCGCTGATTATATTACGCAAGATTGATACGTACTAACTTAACAGTTCATGTAACTGACGCATGTATCAACGTCACATGTCGAGATTGTAGTGACTCTGAAATGATGAAACAGCATCCGAGCACGAGGACCGATGTGGCGCAGCGGTAGTGCAACTCTTTTGGCGCAGAAAGTCCCGGGTTCGATTCTCGGTGGGTTACTCATAAAGTTGATATTTATCACTTTGTGAATTTGTTTTCTGAAACAACCTTGGAAAACAATCCTCAAAAATGTCAGACGTGGCGATAGCAACCGTACTTCTTACGGCTATTTAGAATATTGCGGGCTGAACCACCCGATTGTCCGTAAGAAAGATGGTTCCATGTTTCGCATGGCACGAAAGCCGTAGCTCCCGGTTGCTGTCTATGATTACTTAGACGGCGGTCGTTACACAACCATGTCAGAATCCTGCTACTTGTAGAAGGCGGTTGAAAATTCTCACACTAGGGCTCATTGGGTCGTTGGACGACTTGATGTCACGAACGAAAAAATCATCCAAAAGTGGCTGTCTTTAGTCGCTTGGCTGTCTTTAGTCCAGATTCCACTTTTGTTAAACAACTCTGTCATTACCAGCCACGTTAGTTTATGCATAAAAACTAATGTATTTGAAGGCGGTACGAAACGAGGCTTCATCTGGCTGAATTCATTTTGCGGGCTAAGAGAGTGGCCCAAGGCCCAAGTAGAATAACAATATCCATATTCTCCCATTACACATGCTTCATTATTAAAGGCAGTCAGAGCTACGTCAGCTAAAGTTGGACGCCGCTGGCTACAACGACCCAACTTCAAGGCTGATACATAAGCATCATAATTTTGCGTTATTTGATCCGTCTTGGCTGCAATGATTGTTGAAGCCAAATGTACAGGTGGATCTTCGAATAGCTGCCACCGACTCTCAGTTTTTGGGTTGCTGTAGAATACCGCAAAGCCATGCGGTATGTCTACAATGATCCTGACAGTCTGACAAACGTGACAGCGCTGGTACAACAGAAGCATTAAAATAATTCCAACATAAATGCGTGTACGTGAATTATTTATTGTCCGTGTCGCGTCAGGCTAACTATAGCGTAATTTCCGTAGTTCCTGAAATACTGCTCATAGGTTATGCATTCACATACGTCTGCGTACCTTTAAGTACATACATACACATATCACGCTTTTCTACAGTCACTATTGCCACAGATTGCTACAGCGAAAATTAAGGATGGTCTGATTATGCGAAAAAAAAACCCAACTCTTGCATTCAAAGCGTATCTCCTGCCTGAGCATAAATCCAAATTGCTATTTCTCGTACTTTAAAATCCCGAAAACGGTTCCTAGAAAGTTGTATATTTCAGGTTCATTTTCAATGAGAATAGGAGCGCGGTACGTTACAATCCCGTAAGAAAATTACCTTTCCTTACTAAGCGGCGTGTTGTTTCGGGGACCCTTATAAACATTTATTCGTTATTTCGTCGGATAAAGCGGTCAGAAAGGCTCGAATATTCCCCGAGCTATTCTAGCCAAACAAAATGAAGGATATTGGATTGTTCTTAATCGAATATGAAATCGGATGGAGGTAGGCCATGGTAGGGTTACCAGCTGTCAAAATCATGCCAAACTTGTGGGTTTTGGAACGCTTTTTGAGACTAATTGGACAATGGACAGACACTCTTCAGTTTCGCTAAGTCAAATTTTTTGACTTAACATAATAGACAATGAAACTAGACAACAGCATTCACGTCACATTGCTAGACGGTACCGAGACGTGTCAAAATAAATGTTGTACGACGTGTGTCACAACATGCGATAACACTACCAGGAGCATTATTGTAGGGGTTGTTGTAATTATAAACAACAGATTAAGAGGCTATCTAATTAGTCATTTCCTAATCGGCGTCTGAGACACCTAACCTTAGGCTTTAGGCCCCTAAGTACACTTATGCGCCTGTCACAGCCATACTAGAAACGTCACTTTTCATAAAAAACCGCTCTCGATGCAGGTCCAACGCACGACGCTAGCGCTGCTGGCTCGTCCGTCAAGAGCGGTTTTAGTATGGGGATTGATGTATCGCTCTGATAGGCGCATACGTTAGCGCAGCGCTATTTTTGCGCTAAAGTGTGGGAAAGGCCTTAGGGTTATATGGGCTATCAGGTCGTGTGATGACGTGATGTCTCATGCGAAAAAACTACCATGAATTAGAGTATTCTATACGTAGATGGGGTTGACGTGATGTCTAACAGACAAAAAGAAGTTTGACTTGCCATTGCCACCTGCAAACCCTAGATCGGTTCCTGCTTGGAATTCCACCGGAGTCTGCTCGTTATCATACCCTGGAGGACGAGAACCGTTCCTGCACAGCCGGACAATAGTATTAGACGGAGGAAATAAGAATCAGAAAATGGCCGCGCGCTTTGGGCGGGTTTCGGCCAAATTGGAATGGACGTGGGTTCGAATAATTTGCAAACGGAACACGTGGGAAACACAAAGCTCGAATATGTTTTTTTGATAGGATTTCCTTCGTACAGGTGAATCATTTTTGAGTTACAGAGGTTTAAAGCATCGTACATAAATATATACACACCTACATACATACATACATGAACTCTAAAAACATTACACTTCTTTTTTTGTTTGGTTGTAACAAGTCCTCTCTGTTTTGTCATAAAGAAAAACTGCATGATAACACGCATTTACACCGCGTCTCCAGGCGGGACTCCGCCGCCTTCGACACGAACGTACGAGCACTCTGCGCTTCGCAGGGTACGAGAAAGCGTGTGGAAGGAATGTCGATAGGACGGAACGAATGCGGGCTGTCTTACACCAAAATAGCTTCAAACCGCACTGTCTCCGCGCCTCCGCAACTGCATCCAGATACAAGAGCGATGTCCGGTGCTAGTGTGAGATTCACTTTAGCCTAGGTAGAACCGGATTTTTTAAAGAAAGGATCTGTTAATGGCTGTTCTTCGCTACCTTTACCATTTTATTACCAGATCTTGAGAGGCCGACGATAACTACTTTTAAAATTTTTATTTTTCTTTATGCTTATTTGCCTTTAAACTGAATCACATGTCACCTCGTTTCACAATATCGTTGTTGACGGTATGAAATAGAATATAATCGCCAGCTCATTGTTTCCGCTTCCGCAAGTCATGTACAGACAATAAATTTCATAGCCAGCGAGTCGTGAGGCGAGCACGTGTCGTGTACGTACCTGCAGGTGAATAGACAAATGACAGCATGTCCTGGGAGCGCCTGATCTGAATATTCATCACCTGCTTAACACTGTGACACTATTAGCGTAGTATCTGATCTAGATATTGTAGATATACGCTTGCCTGCGCTTGATATATTTATATACTCAGTTTGAATATTCATTTGTAACAGAGTCAGGAGTTCTTTCAACGTGTAACATATTTTGACAGGGTAGACAGAAATTTTTGACGCAGTGTTTTCCAAAGATGCAGCAAATAAAAAATATGGACTAGTGCATTCGCCAGTTAAAAAAGAAAAATCCGGGTAATCCTGTAACCCTGTCTGTGTAGTTTATTATAAAAAAAATTGACATTGTGTAGGCATGATTGACAACATCGAATCCTATGGAAAATATATTTAAACAATGTAATTTAATAACTCTGATAGGTTATCGTATTCTCTGGTATAAGGAACGGACGAGAAGAGCCCATTCTGGTAAGAATTTGCACCTAAGGTCCTTAATAATAGGTCATTATGATGGGGAGTTCAAAAGGACTTACGAGCAGTCAGTTAGGATTTCCTGTACTCGGTTCTTGACATCGGAGGGCACGTCAGCGTTCTCCAACAACTCTGGACAAGCGCACAGACCAACCACCTGAAACCGTCACGTTTAGCAATTTGTGTGCGCAATAGGTAAGTACAAAAAAACTCTTTTTTACTGCTTTTCCACCAAAGCTGTCCGAGGTAGCTAAGCGGTGTGCGAGGAAAAATCTACCAATAGAATCACTTCATTTTCCAGCCTCGCTCAGCTTAGTTCTAGTGGAAAAAGAGTCGAGCGAAGAGAAGTCATTCATAGACAGAACAAGCAAAAAATGTGTGCGAGGGCGTTGTGACGGATGTGTTGCAAGGAATGCTAGAAATGTGCTGGGAAGAACACACATTCTACAGCTTCGCAACGCATCCTCGCACCGCATATTGCGCATTTTGACAGATCCACTACGCATCCTCGTACGAGACATTTACCTTGCACAGCTCTGGTGGAAACCCCTACACATTTCCTCATCACAGCTACTCATTTATTTAACTATTTATTGCACACTACAGATACAGAACAATTACAAGAAGAAAAGGGATACAACAGGCACTGCTTATTTCTAGAAAGAAATTCACTCATACTCGTACGAGAAATTTTACTTGCACAGCTTTGGTGGAAAAACAGCCTAAGCGCCTAAACGTTATATCTCAGAGTGAAATGATACTTTCTAAATTGGTCCAGTGCTTCAAATATTTGTTTTATTAATGCTCTACCGATATTGAAATAGAAGCTAGGCTCAAACACTCAATCGATTGAGAAAATATTTGCCCAAACTGTCTAGACTAGACAAGTTCAGATTAGAGGTCTCTCGGGGGGGATAATATTGATTGATATTGATTACAGTTTTGTTTGTTCTATTACCCGGATTTAATTTTGTCTGGATGGTGAATAAAATAGTCTACTTCTCAAGGCGCTTCGGAAGGGTCTGTATAAGTGAGGAACGATTTCACAAAATGAAAAAATTCACAAATTTTATCTGTGTGTATTGCCTGTGTGATGCCGACGGAATAGCGTTGCCTCATTTCTACCCGTGGGTGTCGTAAAACAGATGAATGGGCAGCAGCGTTCTATTCTTCGAATAAATAACACTGCGCTCATCAATTCTCCTCCTAAGCGTGGTATGGCAATACCTCCCCGTACGGGAGCCTATGTCCAGCAGTGGACTGTTGTAGCTGTTAAGGTGTATCCCCCAGAACTCAAACCAGTATCCTCTGCCATCCTGATGCCAACGCTCAAACCAGTCGAAACCTTCTTACTTAACCTGGATTTTCAAGTTACTTTCGAGAAGTCAATCTGTTATCTTACCTGCCGGAGGAAAGTGATGGGTTTTTGTCCAAGTGCGTGCGGATCCCCAATATTGGCTCTTATCACTCTTTCGAAAGGTTTCGGGACCCCCTGCGAACACACCAATACTATATTTCAATCGTCGATCGTTGGATTACCCTACAGGAGGCGTATTTTTGAATTTGCAGATATCTGAGTCCGTGTGCGCTAGACTAAGAAAACACAAGTGCTCTAACCAAGGCTCACTCTTCCATGCAATTCCGTGGCAAACAAACAAGTTGGCCGGTGCAGAGAAAATGTGGCGAAATGGGGCTTAGCCGATAGTACTTTTACTGAGCCCCACCCCAAACAATGCCACATTTACTGGCTTGCCCTCTATTACCGGGCACTTATAGTAAACTGACAATGCCATTGCCGTCTCCAAATACTTAATAGCAGGAAAAAATAATTTAGTTCAGAGAAACGAAGAAGAATAAGAAGAAAAAGAGGAAGAAGTTAGCACACGAAGAAGTATAAGATGTCAAGGCATGTGTGAATGTTTGTGTGTTTCTGTAGAATGTTTTGTAATTGGACGTCTCAAACGAAAGGTCCTCCTAGTCGTGTCAGTCAACAGTTCCGGTTCTTTCCTTTGCCCGTCTTCAGTGTTGTACCTACTAAACGCATGCGAAATCAAATGTGTTCTGCTTTAAAAATACGCCTACCGACAATAAATAGATCCCAGAAATTCATATTCTTGTTGAACCGGTGCCGTAAAAGGCATCGGCCCTCCGGCACCGTATTGAACCCTATAAATCGCGTCGTTGTGACGGGAATTCGAATTTGCTCAATGATTCCTCCATATTTTCCCAAAACGAGGAAAAGGGAAAAGCGGGTAAACATACAGGCTGTAGAAATAGAAGAAATGAAAGTGTTAGTTTGCGTGCAATATTGTAAGTGGTGAATCATTCCGTGAAATGCTACTTTTCCTTGAAACTGTAAAATATGAAAAACAAATAAATCAATGTATCGAGCATTTTTTATGAGATCTTTTCGGTTTTGATAAACACTTAATTTTTTTTTGTGATGGTCTAGCTCTAGGTACACAAGGTTTACTGTTTGAGGTTGGATTACACATTGTTCAAACACAACCGTACCCTAGATCCTAAGCTGAATTTTTGTAAAAATTATTTGGTAGAGAGTTTGGGCCTCAACGTTACGACAACCTTCTTCCAGAGGTCGATAGATCCACCACGCCCGCTCGTCAGCTGTGAATGCCTTGCAAATATGTAACAAGTACGTCGCGTAAACCTAAATTTTTCGCATTTTTTTACCCCCTGTATTTGCGTTTCCAGTTCCGGATGGTTCCGGCGCGGCGCCGGCTCCGGCAGAGGCGAACTAACATTTACATGTCTGTGCAAACGCGTCATCAGCTGAGAACACAGCATTGTTGGTGAAAACAAACACGAGGGGAACGTGCGTAGTCGCGCGATAGACACATGCTTGCTTTGTATAAATAATTATAAGTTACAAAAATACAATACTTACATTACATACGTACTTTGCCGTGTGATGCCGGCTTAGAATAGCATTACCCCACATCCTTCCCGCGGGTGTCGGAAGAGGCGACTAAGGAACTCGAGAGTATTGGTGTTTTACAATTTTTAGGCGACAGGCTGACAACCTGTTACTATAGTGATACATGTTTTCTGAAACAACCTTAGAAAACAATCCTCAAAAATGTCAGACGTGGCGGTAGTGGCCGTATTCTTACGCTCTGCCTACCCTACTAGGGATAAAGGCGTGATATATGTCTGTATGTATGTATGTCTTTTACAGAAATTCGTGAGTCACTTCACTAATAAGGTCTCTAATGTCTCTATTGACAGGTCGTCGGCCTGTTGTCGAGACCTTCGAGTCCCGTCCCGTCGTCCTTAGAATCACAATACCCACCCCACGGATAAGAAACGGGGTGATGTTATTCTGAGCCGGGCGAGCGGGCATCACATTAGTTCTTTATATGTTTAGCATGAATATGTCTCTACTCAAGCTAAGCATAAACAGAAATTGAGACCAGTAACCCTATACTGTTTTCAAGGAACGCACCGTAGGCGTGTTGTAGAAAACCATTAGCGCCATCTAGATTATTATTTAGGAACTTTTGTCTTGTCTCCAAAACTAAAAAACAACCCTGGAAAACAATCCTCAAAAATGTCACATGTGGCGATAGCGACCGTATTCTTAAGGCCGTTAACGCTATGCATACCCCGCAAGGGGTAAAGGCGTGATATATGTATTTATGCATACGTACTTATTTATACATACACACATAATTTGCTCTACAAACATAAGCCTCTTTTTGAGGCAGGTAAAAAGGTCACACATTAAGGCCTTTTTCACACTTAAAGCACAACATAGCGCTAAAATAACACATCCGTAACCATGATATCCATGCTAGAAACGTCAATCCGGTTTTAGTATGGGGATTGACATTACTAGTATTGATCTGAGAGACTGCTGCGTTATTTTAGCGCTGCGTTGTGCATTAGGTGTGAAAAATGGATCTAGCCTATCTCTACCTGTGAAGGTCGGAAAACTTAAAAAAATGTTTAGAAGTAGAGTTCAGCAATTACCAAAATTTGTAGAGAGAGGTGCCTGTGTTAGAACCAAAAATATTTTTAGCCTATGCATTAAACCCGACCGAAACCGGACCCTCTGCTTATAAAGCCGTTTCAAATACGAGTACGATCAAATTGTGTGAATTAAGTGTAAAAAATACACAATATTATACCCGAAAGCCCTGAAAAATAAACAGCTCCCACGTTCCGAGGTCACCCCAGTCAAACATGGAGTTATTTATCGGCACATTAATCACTTCCTGTAGGTATTATAATTTATAACTTGGCGACTTTGGAACTGTGTCCTGAACTCCGGCGCCGTGGAAGATGGAGTGGCCTGCTCGCGGCGACCCTCACCAATTTACATCAATAATGGCACAGTAGAAAATATTTATAGTACCGCTTAGCGGTTGCAGCCGCTGCTGTTAATCGTTTTGCCATGACATAAGTCCCAATACGAGGTGTAGGAATAGCTCTGAGTTCCTTTCAAGGGATGAACCACCCCATGAAACTGAACATCTTTTCACAAGGAACATAGGCTGAAGTATAGAAAAAAATTTGGACCTTGCATTCAATCTGACTCGGTGGGCCGGTACACTTTGTATAGGAGGTCCAAAAAAATTTTCCAAGTAAAAGAAGTAGTCATTCAGGGAAAAACCCACTGGGCTTTCCGGGAAGAATCATTTTATTTATTGTTCAATATCCGTTGTCTGGTTTAAGAAAGTATTTAGCGAAGTCAGGATGTTAGCTTATATTGATGATGTTTGTCCCCAGATAAAAGTAAATATTCGACGATAAAATAAGTCATCCCATCACCGCGGAAACTTTTCTTCATCTTTTCCTACATTTTTACTATTTTTCAACCACTAATGAACCACTTATGAACCACTGATTGATCTATAAGTGGTTTATTTTTGATTGGCATAGTAGCTCACTAGTATGTCAATCAGTGGTCGATCTATAAGTGGTTAATTCCGAAATGCTAGCGACGTAGGACACCGTCTGCTCCAGTTTGTTACTGTGATAATGAAGAATATTACCCCTTTGGGTCTGGGATAAAGTTTGATACAGGTCTGCTATCGGATAGGGATAGATGGGTGGGATATTTCACTGCATAAGTAGGTAATTTGGTCCGTGCATCTGCGCCAGAGAGCTGCAGGCGATAGTGCGGGGGTCGGCGGCGGAAAACTTTACTTCTTTAATGACCAAATCTTTACAGCTGGAAAATGGTTATTCAGGAGAAAATTTTGCAGAGATTTTACAGCTTCATAAACAATTTTCAAAAAGTAAACAATTTTCGCGTTGTAAAAGTTGTAAAAAGTAAGTGTGGACGTTATAATACGCGTCCAATTTTTACTCGTATCTTTATACTCATGACGTAGGTATATATTATGCTCTCTACACTACATTCTAGTTTGAAGATGCCCAAAATGCCTGTTAGGTGTATTGAGAGCTTTCAGCAACACAGCCGTCCCCAAAAAGGTGTGTTGCTGCACCTACGACTGAAAACGATCACGGCGCTAAATGAAAATCGTTTCGGTTTGATGTCGATTGGACCTCAAATGGATGATTTTGGAAGTTTCGTAGTTTGCTAACAGTTTGAAGTATAAAAATCACAATGGCTATTGAATGGCACTTGAGTTTCGATGGCGTCAATGACAAAAATAGCAGACTTGGGGCCCTGCGACGTCAAGTTTAAACCTCGAGCTCCCAGTCTAGACCCTAGTCTATCTTTGGAATCGTTTACTGAGCTCGCTGGAGCGATGCTTCGAGCGGGCTGGCGGCTGGCGGGGCTGGAGGCTCCGAGTGAAGCATATTTTGCGAACCCCCTTCCTTCCACTCTACCAGCCAGACGCGCTACCAAATTGAAAAATTATAGCCTCAAAGAATCTACCTAGCTAACTGTTCTATATCAGAGTGTACAGTTCTGAGCTAACATTTTTGTTATTGAAATAGAGGACGCTGCTTCTTAAGAAAAAATTAGGGAGAAATTTTTACTTATTTCGACTTACAATAGTTTAATTCTGAGTAGATTCACAACGAATACTTTTAGAATGTCGCAATGTTACAACAAAATAAATTGATTAGTGATTGTTAAGCAGAGAAAAGTCTGACACAATTTTTTTCTCCTTTTTAAAACAATTGTATGTTCCTACACGATGGATGGGATAAAATAAAAATAAAGGAAGTTTCTATCTACGCCTTCAGACTTACCTAGATTTTTAGTCTATTGTGTATATCTACTGTTATGGTACGGTTGCACGGTTGTGACTATGGTTGGCCACTTGTTACGACATGACAAGTTTATTAAAGGAAACATCATTGAGAAAAAAGTGAAAGGGAGAAGAGGAAGAGGAAGACCAAGACGTACATTCTTCATCACTCGAAGAAAAGACAAGGCTCACGCTGTGTCGTACCAAGAGGTCAAAACATTGGCAGGAAACAGACAAGAATGGAAATTGCTCCACCGACAAGAGCATGGCTTTTAGGTTTGATGATGATAATGTGTGTATCTAAACCACATCCAAACTAAGCACGATTCTTTGAAATAATCGTCATGTCTACGACAAAATTACAGTTTCATTGTTTTGCAACTGCAATAGGGGTCAAGCAATATTAGCCAATAAAATTTCAACTGCTGCTAGCATTGCCATCTTCTAGCGTCTTCTAAGCACCTTTGAATGACATAAAACTTTTATTGATAAATTATTTTATCGTTTCAACAATATAATATTAACTGAATGGGAAAATTTCTAGCCAAAATTCAAGTACACATAGATGGCGCCGAGCTAAACTGAAAAAGTTTATTTCCAAGAAAATGCATGAATTCAACATCATCTGGTAAGAAATTTTATTAAGGGACGAGAACTGTCCGATATAAATATTTCCTATTGACAGTTGATGCCAGCAGAAACGATCACGTGCCTCTTATATGGCACCTTCCTCAGAAGGTTAGTACCGCAATAATCTACGACCACCAATGTAAATGGCGGCTCAAGAATTTGTCCCAAATTCGGCTTTCACGTTTACTGTCTTTTGGCAGATTTATGTGGCAGTTAAAAGGACGTTGCGACGTCTCCGCTGGCGAGTGGCGACCTCTGCCGGGGGAGAGGAGGATTAACGACGCCATCTTGCCGAGAACTTCCGGTCGAGCTTGTTCTCTAGTGAAGCGCCCATGGTGTTGCCAACTTTATCTGTTGTCTGTGGCAATATGTTAAGGGATAATAGCTCCCATTATACGTAGTTATTTTGATGACACAAACTGTCCTGTTTTCCATTCTATCTAAAGACTGCTTCACAATAGGTACCTATATCGCGGCGGTCACGCCGTGCCCCTAGCGAGATCTCCGTGTGTTGTCATGTCATGTTTGATTGCCGATGACTTTTTACCGTCGGGTAAGCTTTAGGAAGAGGGAAATATTTTTCTAGAGTATATAGGTACGTGTGTGCACAAGTAATTTTTTTCTATGGGCTATAAGCTGAACAGCTTGGTCATAACTTGGCGGATGTTGACATGAGATGTCGATTAGATTCGTTTCAGCAGCGCTATTGACCTGGCTGTACTAAAGTTATATAATAAGTTCGAAATATCAGATTTTAAATACAAAATATAACATTGAAGCTACCACAGCATTTCAGTAGATGTGTCAAACAACTGAAATAGATCTCCATAGGATCGTGCGCCGACTCACTTGAATATCATTTATTTCATGTTTTTTTTATGATCAACCAATATCTGCCTACTACCATCAAGAAATTTACTGCCCATATATCCATCCATCCTGTATAATCTGTTTATTTCCATACTTATTCACAGGCAATACTGTTTCTACGTTCGGCGGATCGCACACTTAACGCTCGACGGAGCGCTAAACATCGCAGTGGTGTGCCAGATACATACTAGAAATGCCAATCCCCATACTAAAACCGCTCAACCACTGTTGACGAAGCGCTAGCGCAGCGTCGTCCGTCGAGTGCGGTTTTAGTATGGGGAGTAACGTTTCTAGTATGGATCTGACAGATCGCAGCGATATTTTAGGGCTCCGTCGTGCGTTAAATGTGCGATCTGCCGAAGAAGCGAAAACTACAATGAAATGGAATTGTTTACACCACAGGCTGGACGATAAAAGGGGCAAACGGGGCTCTTACGAGTACTCACTCGCCTCGAGGCGTGTGAGTTCAAAGCGGAGGTTAAAATTGCTAGTTGAACCACAGTTGAAACACAAAGTAGCTGGCAATTACATGACTGTACGAGTTCGTATTTGGTATACTTTGCTGGCTCATTTTAGTGTCTATAATAATCAGCAAGTAAACTGAATCGAGACTTTTGTGTCTATAGTTTCAGCTCAAACTTAAACTCAAAATATATACATACACATATCACGCCTTTATTCCTTGCGGGTTAGGCAGAGCGTTAACGGCTTTAAAAATACGGTCGCTATCGCCATCTCGGACATAGGTATATTGAGGGCCCTTTTAGATTATAGTGACAGGTTGTCAGCCTGTAGCCTATTATTGTAATACACATGAAACCCTCTTAAGACACCCGCGCAAAAAAATGGGATGATGCTATTCTAAGCCGGCATCACACGGTTTTCAAAATATTTATTCAACGTAATAATTTTTCGAAAACTTTGAGATATTTAACATTTATACATGACATAACATTTAACAATTTTGTGATCCTTGGGATCCTAGCTAAAAAGCAAAATTGAGAAACTAATTTTATTTCTTTATTATCTGGGTCACTATACCTAATACTGTGCCATTAGCTAGAAAAGAGCGATGAACTGGTTGATGAACTTTGTAAGAATTTTCTCAGTACGACTGAAGCTTTTCCGGGAGGCAGCGAAAACGGAACGCAAAAACTCGCTTTCTAGGAACCAAATAATATCCTCGTTTTTAAAAGTTTCCTTCAAAGGATGATACTTCTTTTTTTGTTGACTAACTGACAAAATTATGCAAATGTAAGCGAAACGAAACGGTTCCTGAGACATTATAACTTCTCCGGATCCTTTAATCCGGCTGAAGAGAGGATATAAAGCATTTAAAGTGTGCGAGGTGGATCAGAGCGGGACAGAGATAGGGCTACCCCAAGGATTGCCCGTAGGAGCTGTCCATCCTACTTGGACATCTGGTCTGGATGATTAGATTTATCTGGATAAATCCGGTTCCACGCTTGATGATTCGAAATAAAGATGAAACAACCTGCCTGGGTAACATGCGTGTCACGACATATTTTGTCGTTTCATGTGCGCAGAATGTCACTACGGAAGAATGAGTAACTTATTCGCAGTGAAGTTAGTCGCAGAAGGCATATTGCGGTGACAAAATTTTATCGTGGCACGCACGTTAGCCATGCTGGAGATTTAGTCTTCGGTATTTCGTTAGGTACTCATCGATTCAGCTCAAAAGCTGACTAGTTAATCAGGGATTACCCTAATTTAGTACAAGCGGCTTATAGTAGAGGACGAAACTCACAAGAGTTGTCGCAAGTCACTCGGGAGACCGATGCCTCGCAGATTTGCATTTTAGAGTTCATCTGAACTCTTTAGTAGATATAATCAAACTTCAGGCTACACGTTTAGAGACTTTCGATGTACATTAGTTAGCAAGCGTGACTGTAGCCTGCTACTTGTAGAAGGCGGTTGAAAAATTCTGACACTAGGGTTCATCGGGTCGTTGAACGACTTGGTATCCCACACGAAAAGAAGAAGAACCAAGCGTGACTACACTAGTGCGCGCCCGCGGCTTCGCCTGCGTGGAGGTCAGCTTTAATCTCGTAGCATACCACAGGAAAAGTTTTTCGGGATAACAATTAGTAAACCAGCTGCAGCTTGAAATTTTGAGCATTTTTGAACCAGTTTCATATTGCATGGTCTATTACACAAATGCCGGCCCCGCAAGGGATAAAGGCGTGATATATGTATCTATGTATTACTCAAATGCTTCACATATCTCAGTCACGTTAATTAATTATAATAGTAGAGGTAGTTCGTAACAAAAAAGTGCTTGCAGATTGGGGAACGCAAGACATATACATATTTACCGATTCAAAAAAGGACCTGCTAACTCTTTCCTTACTATGTACAGCACATAGTTTCACATTCCAAGCGTCAAAACAGACCAAGATTAATTGGCAGCCCTAGACACTAGATGTAGAGATGGCTCTCAAAGGAGCGATGAAAAAGGAAGCTTCGAATAAAACTTCCGTAAACTTTTAATAAGCAAGAAAATGAATAAGTAGTGCTCCCAGGTAGTTTGTACACGTACCTATATGTAAGAGTCTTCTGGTAATATCTTCATTAATTGATTTCAGGAGTGTATAAATTGATGGTGAGATAATAATGAGACTTTGATTCGCTGATCACACTTTATTGTTATAAACAACTGTACGTGGTGGGTATTTTACATTATCTTTTTGTTCTAGTAAGTAACAGGGCTTCGCCTTATAATAACTTATACTGCCTGTCTATACAGACTAGCAGAGCAACGTTTCGTTTGACGTATGATCCGAGGAGTACAAACTAGAGTAGTCATCAATGATGAATGATGCTCGAGCCACGCGCTCGGCCTTTTTTATAGAACGATCAAAACAACCCCGCCAGTCCCCACTGCCGGGCTGGGCGGCGGCAGGTAGGATACGTCATGCCACCTGCACGTGGTTTCGTTTACATACTCTTTGTTCTTATTTCTAATTAAATTCGGTACAATTGTGATTAAATAATTAAATTAGAATTATTTAGATTAATTAACAATAATAAATTACAAGAATGAAATTATCAATTGAACATTAAAGCAAGAAATGAGAATAAAACGTTTAAAAATTGTTGAGATCCTCGCTGCGCTATCATATATGTAAGAAAAAATGCTGGTACTCAGATGAACTGACGACCGATTTGGCACAGTGGTAATACGACTGCCTTTGACGCAGAAGGTTCCAGGTTCGATTCTCGGTCGGTCATTCACAATGTTTATATTTGTCACTTTGTGAATTTGTTTTAAGTCTGGTTAGACAGACATTGCGGGCTCAACCACACGATTGTCCGTAAATAAGATGGTTCCAAGTTTCGGATGGCACGTTAAGCGGTAGGTCCCGGTTGCTGTCTATGATTGATTACCTACTTAGACGGCGATTGTTACACAACCATGCTAAAAGAAATTTAAAAACGTGTGGATAGACCCAGTTGTATTAGACTTTCCTGCACTGAACCGAAACAAACGTTTCAGAAATGGGGCTCCTGTACTCACCACGCTTGGCAAGCGGGTTGGTGAGCGCAGTGATTTGTCGTGAAGCTAAGACTGTAATAAAATAGATCACGACGGCTGCTCTCTATTAGAAGCGAGAGTAAAGAAGAATGGTTCCCCGGGGACAAATGGCAGACTCACTCAGTTTGAACACCATTTAACTTGCGAATACGAGATTTAAAGTTAAATGTAGTAAAGTTGCCGTGTGGTGCCGGCTTAGAATAGCATCACCCCATTTCTCTCCCGTGGGTGTTGTAGAAGCTGACTAAGGGACTCGAGGGTTTCATTTGTATTGCAATTTTAGGCGACAGGCTGACAATCGGTCACTATAGTGATACACGCCTTATCTGAAACGACCCTCAAACATTTGTCATACGTGGCGATAATGACCGTAATTTTACTGTCGTAAACGTCTGCCTACCCCGCAGGAATATAGGCGTGATTTGTGTATGTGTATAGTAAAGTTATGTCTACGGATCTGCCTATCTACAGACACTAGAAATAATTTACAGATTCTTTAATTATTGCCAATATAAATAAACTCGCAATCAATTTGATTTTATGTAGTAAACAATAATGTTTTCGTCAACAGACGTAAGTGAATAAGTATTCGAGAAAATGTCCGTTATGTAGTTAGGTAACTCCTCCAATAGATTTGATCGAAATGGATTTTGTAGATAATTAAATTAGATACTAATACCTAACCCAAACCGACAAGTAAGCTTTATTTATAAGCAGAAATAGCTTTTCCAAGAATTAATTTAGCAATCCATTTTCTGTTTAATTTGTTTGTATAATTTTCTGTTCGAAAAATGTTTTCATGGAATTTAATTAACAGAAGTTTAATAAAGGTGAAGGCACACTTATCCGCACCGAACGAACCGAATTTTAGAAAAAATATTTATACTAAGAAGTCCTATGAAATTTCGCACATTTGCCCGAACCGAATCGGTCGAATCCGTCAAACGTGCGAGGTTTCAAAGGATTAAATATAAAGATTTCTAAAATTCGGTTCGTTCTGTGCGGATAAGATTGCGTTCGCCTACATTTTATCTTATAATATAACAGGAAATATTGAAACATTGACATAATCTATCATAGAGGCAGCTAGCTTTATGAAAGAGGTTTGAGAGGTTTATTTTTAATTATTGCGTACCGAAAACTTTTACTTACCTCATGTGAGAAGTTTTTTTTTTTTTTTCAAAGTCAGCGCTGATCCGGAATTTTGTATGGGAGGTCAAACGTGGCATCAGTGACCGTGTTTTAACGGCCGTTTTTGCTCTGCCTACCCTGCAAAGGATAAAGGCGTGATATGTGTATATAGAATCCACATAGAAAAAAACGTACATTTTCAGCCAGGAGCATTAGGTAAAAGTCAGATAAAGTAACCTAATAAAGTTTCCTACACATTTCACGTGAAGGTACGCGGCAAGGGGGGTAGGTAGGTAGGTAGAAGGGGGGGGGTGTAATTAAGGCTGGGAGACGGGAACGGAGCGATTGCTCCCCCGGGAACGATGACGGAGCGGCGACCGAGACCACCTGGATTAGGTTTTACCGGTGATACCAAGTTTTGGGTACATAGCACAGTACAGAATGTAGCCCAAAGTAATCTGTTTTGTTTTTTCGGCCAAAATACTAGTTTTTATTGTTTATTTATTTTACAAAGTAGTAATTTTTTTATTTATCTTCTTGTGCGTCGAAAACAGTTATTGTAAAAAAGAGAAAAACATCTAACAATAAATCGAGAAATGGACGAAGGCCAACGGGTGCGTCGATAGCTCAGTGGTAGAGCAGCCCGGGTTGATTCCCGGTCGACGCTTGTAAATTTTTCTATTTCTTATTTTCATTTACGATTATTTCTAGTCAGGTAAGTTAATTAAAAATAATTCGATTCAAAAAAATTAATGCAGTACGTGAAAATATAAGATATCGATTATAAATTAATTTATCTATTTGCATAACCAATTTTTTTTGTAATATCGTATTTTTTCTCTCTACCAAATAGATTGCGACGACTCTACAATACTACCTCTTATTCCCATATCATTCTGTGTGTAAGCCAAGATGGAGTTATAATGAGAAGTGTTTAAAGTTCCCTACAGCTGGATATAAGTCCTCGAGGACCGATGGCGGGCGACTAATGACCTGCAAGCTGCAGGAGCAGAGTTACAGCTGGAACATGCAGCTTAGGTACCTACGTCTTTGGGGAAAACTTGTGAAAGTTTGCGGCTAGTAGCTACTGCAACATATTAACCGTTTATAGAGCATAAAGGATAACAAGAGAAAAATTTAAAGAGAAACACGACACAACATGACAGCTTGTTTCTACTAAGAAATTTCTTCCAGCTGTCCTGCCTATTTTCCGTAACTTTTATCGCCGGAGGAGTGGTTTATGTTTATTTTACGCATCAAACGAACGAACTCTCGAAATTCATGAAAATCGTCGGAATCTGCGTCGGAACCGCTTTTGAGATGACTGCTACTCGTTTAGAATTGTATTACATATATAACACCGTTATCCCTTGCAGTGTAGACAGAGGGTCAACGGTGATCGTTGTTGCCACGTCTGACCAATAAGGGTAGGTATTAGATGAGTTTTCTCTTCATTTCTAGTTTTCATGAGTCAAAATCTACGTGATCCACAGTCGTATTAGTTTTGTATTGGTAATAAAAATGCGTGAATTTGTTATCTAGTTCTAAAAGTAAAAATCCCATTTGTATGGTTTTATTGAATCCATGGAACGGATTGCGGCGGTGGCTTTGCTAAAACTAAAAGCAATTTTAGTTTATTTATCTATCCAACGTTTTATTTCAACGAAAAAATACCACTAAATCTTCACATAGAGCACGGAATATAGATTTTTATCTGAACAAACACAGCTATTCTTTCGTAGTGGCGTAAACATATTTTCGCCCTTCAAGGAAAAGTTATAGCCATAGTTATGTACCTACCTACATCTACAATATTTCTCAGAGTACTTCGACTCACAACACAAACTTATTAAGCAAAACAGGAATATTTTTTAAGCACGTTATGTACCTAGGTATGCCTTAGTTGTAAACCTGAGGACCTTAGGATCGAAGACCAGACCACAGACTCGGATCTAAAACAAACAGAGTTTAGGTAGACCTAGAAGAGTAAAGAAAAGCCTTTTTTTTGTAAAATTAAATATAGCTTGGCCAGAAAAAGTAGAAATTAAATAAAAAGGAACCAAAAAAATTGTGTGAATTTGTTTTTCCATAGTAAGCGTTATTTGACAAATAGCGAAGAAAGTGGATAGATCGATTGGTCGCGAGCTAGATCGATTTATCGCCCCCGAATATCGATATATACGAATTTTCAAGATAATTGTTGAAGCCGTTCCCGAGATCCCGAAAATATATGAAAAATATTGCATCAACGGACTCCAAGTGTGCGAACTGCCGAAGGCTGGTAGTTAGCAAGTGATTTGGCAACAGCCCCGTCAGATGCGGGCGACGGCGGTCGGGGCCGAACAACTAGGAACAACACAAACACGAAGATAAATCTCCTTATTGGGCGAACTACGCATAACTTACACCCGCACCCGTGTTTGGTATTGCCAGCTTCCAAAAAAAACAGCTGGTAGCGACAAGATGGCAACAACGGAAGATCGTGCCCTGTGGCGCACCCTGGCGGAGGCCTACGTCAAGCCGTGGACTGCTTTTTGTATGCTTTTTATATTCAAGAGCTTTATGAGAAACAAATATGAACGAAGAACCGTAGACGGGACCTATTTTCGTAGCAGCTCGTAGAAATTTGTCTACAAACCGTAGCTCCTTCGTAACGCCATGCCCTGTCATTTTTTAGGAAAATAAAATCTTTTATCGATAATCGCTTTTTGAGGCATAGGCTCTATAATTCGTTTCACTCGATCAGCCCAACTTACCGAAGCTTGCATACTGGCAATACTATCAACAGCTCCAAGGGACAGGGTCGCCTCAAGACTTACAAATGGAGACAAGTAACTTCCCATTCGTCTCCGAATCGTGGAGAATATGTCGAGATGTATGCCTTGCTCCGGGTCTGGCCCCACATCACTCAGCCCGCACCCCGGGGCGAGACAGACACCAGAGATGTGAAAAAATAATCAGTTTTTAAAAGAATCGGCTACCTACACACCATTTTTAGAATAGATATGTTATGTATGAACCTAATAATTGTTTTAGTTTTTATTATTTATAAGTTAATTTATTGTTTTAAAAAATTTTTGAATGAATTTATTGTTTTAATTTTAGTTCAATATTAATGTGTTATTAATGCTCTGAATGAAATGTATTGCATGCTGTGGTAGCCTGTAAGTGTAATGCATACAAGCAAGTGTAAATTAGATATAAGTTTTTTTAAATGTTTTAACATGTATGTATTGTGTTGGCTATCCATATTTAAATAAAATAAAAAAATAAAATAAAAATAAAATACACATTTTACAAAAAAAATGTTTTATTCTTTGAGAGAATATAATCGATTATTTTTCGAAAAAGAAAACTAGGTTTAATAATTAATGAGTATGTGATTTTAATTAATCAATGAGTTTTAAAATTGGATGCTTTGGCCACGTATTCCGACAGTAAATGAATTGCTACGGATTTGCGTACAATACACAACACCTTATACTTTTTATTTACGCTTTTACTTTCTCTTTACTCCATTGCCCAAGGTTGCCTGGTAGAAATTGCTACCTTAGCAATAAGGCCGCCTAAATTGTACTATTTCCTGTTATATATTTTCTGTTGTGATGTTTTTTTGTGTGTGCACTAAAGAATATATATCTTATCTTATTTCAGGTCCCTAGGAGTTTCGTTTCAGCGGAACGAAGTGTATCTTACCTCTGTCGGTAATTAATTAATAATAAGAAATATACATTGTATGAAATCAAGTAAAACATATGGAAAAATCTCGCCAGTCATGGATTATTCTGTTCGATAAAATCGTGAAATGCTGGCTAAGAATATTATCGCCAGCTAAGATTTCAGACTTTATGTGTTGGCTGATGATGGCTGACAACTTGTCACAGTCTTCTGTTACGCTCAAACTTTTGTCAGACGTGGCGTAAATGTCCGTTATTTTCGATGTTATGCTCTGCCTACCCCGAAAGGCAATAGGCGTAATATATGTAGGTATGTATGTATTATAATCGATTTATTTAATTGTTTTTTAGTCTGATTAAAAATATTATAATATTTAGAAACTTATTTTTGTTGGTAAGGTTACATCCCTGACCGACATACGAAATAGTTTTTTATTGCCTCCGCCATTCAACATGAGAAAAAATAATCCGCCATCTTATTGCGCAATAAGACGGGAACATGGCCTCTCGAAATGTAAGTTATCGTCCCGTAAAGCGGAATTTCCATTTCATTTGATGTCTGAAGTGTGTTTTTATTTTGAGAGATAGTATAATGACAGCTTGGGTTGCCATTTGTTTTACAAGTCTTAAATTGTGATGCGCCAATCATTTGTCAAGTTCAACGCATAATAAAAAATAATGATTACGCTGATCTATGGAAAATCACTACTGAGCTTTAACATCATTTGCACGAGCGTGATTTACTAGGAACTTCTTCTGCTTCTTTTCGTGTGGGAACTTAAAGAAACAGATTTAAAAATTCTTAAAAATGGCAAACTAAAAATGTCAATTTACTATCTCTAAAAAACATACTCCTACGGTATTTAGATCACATTTTTATTCCGGAATAATTTAGTATATAAGCTGTAGAATATTATCAATAAAATGAATCAATGAATCATAGATAGCAGCCGGGACCTACGTCTTAACGTGCCATGCGAAACACGGAACTATCTTTCTTATGCAAAATCGGGTGGTTTAGCGCGCAATATCCTAACCAGACTGGGAACAAATTCACAAAGTGGTACATTTCAACGTTGTAAGCTACCTGCCGAGACTCGAACCCGGTACCTTCTGCGTCACAAGCACTACCACCGCGCCACATCGGTTATCATATCATCGTCATTTCATTTGACGTAGGTAACGAAAAGGTTCGTATGAGCCGTTTAAATATTACTGGCCGGTTGCCGGGCGCCCCCCAGCGAGCTCCGTGCGTCGGAAAACACGGGTAAATTTTTAAACAGCTATCAAGGACGGCGCTTTGATGTCGTATATTACTTGGTATTATGTGTGAGGTGGTCAAGCGGTGGTTGATACCTCTGTGTGGAGGTTTTGGGTACGTACCTACTTTACTTAAACTTACCTATCTACCCACAGTTAACCATTTCCTGTCATTTATAAGTCGTGCGAATAAGAAAAGATCTGTAAATGTCATGCTTTCTCACACTTCCACAAACCAGCACTTAGTTTGGTGATCATCATCATCGCGCGATACAAAGATTAGAATGAAGTCGTTTTTTTGCGTTTCTCTGAATATGTGCCCACTCCGCCAGGGATATAGGCGTGATATTTGTGTGGGAATGTCTGACATTGACGCCGCTAACTTCTCCTAAAGTACGCAAACGATTTTGGTGCGGTTTTTTAAATAAGTAAGGTGATTCTAGAGAAAGGTTTCCTGTGCTTATTTTATGACGGGAAACCGTCTTATTTTCCGTCTCCACCACAGGAAAACAATAGGTAAATTAGTAGCGGGTGCAAACGCTGGGCTGGCCGGAAGTTAATAATAAATAAATTACCTACTCATAAATGGAAAACAAATATTGATTCAAAATATTCACTGACCGCAAAAGTTTTGAACTAAACACTCCCCAACTAGTTGGAGGGCCCTCATAAATTTGATTCCGACCGTAATTTACAACTCAATGTATTAATTTAATAGAACATTAACAAAGTTTTGATTACATTTGCATTCATGCTATGGTTATACGGACAAACTTTGCTTGCTGTCATATTTCATTTCAACAATCCAACAGCGCTATTTTTTAATTTCCGCATGCGGAATCATGCTTGTACCACACTTTCTACCACAGGAATCCATTCACACATATCCTAATCAATTCAAACATCCTGGAAATTAAGAAATTCGAGTAGTAGAAGTGAAGGGTCGAAAGTACCTATGGTACTCGAACTAGTTAGGCCTGTCATTTTAGTCTTTCATACACGGAATCGTTTTTTTATAACACGATTTCGGCCCGAGGCCATCAAATCGGAATCAAACCTGTTGAGATTACACAACTTCGCAAAAATTTTCATAAATCGTTTGTAAGTAGACTTTTTAGTCTTTTGTCTACTTTCGCAGAGCATCTTAACGAGAATAAGCATACATTGGGCAATTCAAAAAACGTAAATAGTTAGCTACATATAGCTAAGGGACGGAAAATGGACACGCTAGCAGCCATAGAGATCAACAGACATAAATCCAAATTCAATATTCATCGAATTGTAAGACGTTGCCTTGTACTTTTCTTCAAAACTGGCCATCGGTGGCCCAAGATCGAGACGAGTGGCGCGAGAGAGGGGAGGCCTTTGCCCTGCAGTGGGACGCTGAACAGGCTAATTAAAAAAAAAAGACGTTGCCACGTCAAAAATATACCAACAACGCAGTACCTTCTCGATCTCTCTTTCGATCTGCTCGGCGCGCTCCAGAATGGATCCCCGACAGGCGTACTCCATGCTCAGCAAGCGCTGGTTCACCGTCTGCTCACTCAATGCACTTTCCAACTTCATTTCTTTTGGGCTCGAGGATTTCGGTAAGACACAACTTGGCTAGCAGTTTTTGCCAATACTGGCTTTTGATTTTTGTAGACCTGTGTTTCACGTTAAACTGTGAAAAACTATCTCCAGTACCTCATTTGCTTAGATAGTGTCGCGACCAGCGTAACTTGATCTCATTGCTCCATACACGTCCGGGCGCGTACTCACAGTTACGCTGGTCGCGACACTATGTAAGCGAATGAAGTTAGCCAGTCTACTAAAACTAGAGTTCTTACGCGGTAACCGGCCGATCGCTCTCAAGCGACTAGAATGAGGAGATAGGAACTAAGGAAGTTGTTTTGTTAGAAAATGACTACTAGAAGTACTGATTATTTGCATGTAAATGCAGTTTTCCAATAAAAGAATAGAGATATAGTTATGGCAGTTTCATTTATAAATAGGAAGAATCGTGACTTTGCAGCATTATATCAGGTGTAAAAATATTAACTGCAAATATTTTAAGGAGTGCAACAGCCCATGAAACTCAACAACTTTCCACGATAAAAATAGGTCGAAATGTGAAAAAAATTATTGGACCTCCCATACAAATTGACTTGGTCGGTCGGTAATTTTGTAGAGGAGGTCCTAATTTTTTTTATATTTCGACCTATGTTCCTTAGGGAAAGTTGTTCACTTCCTTGGAGTGATTTACCACTTAAAATTTTCGCATTTAATTTATTCTACACTCTGTATAAAGTACCTACTGGCTTATGTAGCTAAACTGTGTTTTAAAAGTACATGGCAAATAAATACAAAAAATAGTAGTATTGCATAAAAGTTCGATAACACGACGAAAACCGAATTTATTAAAAATCTGCTGGTCAAGATTGAAGTACAGAAGCTTATTTACAAAATGTTGTCATCATCATCGTATCAGCCATAGGACGCCCACTGCTGAACACAGGGTTCCCCTAATATAAAGATTCCTACCTCGTCCGATTAGAAGCGGCCTGCATCCAGCACTTACCCGCGGACTTGACCATCGTCTGTCCATCTCGCGGGAGCCGTCCTACGCTGCGGTTACAGAATTCAAAACTCGCTTATTGTCAAACACAAATTTTTAAATAAGCTTTAGATTTTAACCGGCAAATTTTGGACAAATTATCCTTTTATCTAGTGCTTGCACTCTTTAAAATTGTTGTTCAGTAGTTTAGTATTATGAGGTGTGTCATTAATAACGTCCGTTCACGGCCGTAAGAATACGATTGCTATCCCCACGTCGCGTCGTCTGACATTTTTGAGGATTGTTTTGATGTATCTGAAATTCCCGACGTGGCGATAACGGCCGTAATTTTACAGTCGTTAACGCTCTGCCTACCCCGGAAGGGATAAAGGCGTGATATGTGTGCTTGACCTAATTATTAATTAATTACACCCTGTTATTAATGACCAATAGTGTTTTTAACTGCAGCGACATCTATCGAGTGATTTAATTATGGTTCTCTTCAAAGTCCACTTACGTTAAAGCGTGACTTTTTAAATCTAAGATTTTATACCAGTCTATAAATGACAAAAATCATTTGCAATTCACCCATTTCACTATCTTAAAGTTATAAGGCTTCTGTTCGTCAAAATGTGCAATATACCGTTTTTCCCTTAGGAAAGATCGATTTTCTCGCAATAAAAAGTACTTATCCTGTTAAGTTGGCTTAGTAGCTACACACACATAAAAAAAACATTCAAATCTATCTTTTATTTTTGGATACAAGACAAAAGTTCCTAAATAATAATCTAGATGGCGCTAATGGTTTTCTACAACACGCTTACGGTGCGTTCCTTGAAAACAGTATAGGGTTACTGGTCTCAATTTCTGTTTATGCTTAGCTTGAGTAGAGACATACTCATGCTAAACATATAAAGAATTAATGTGATGCCCGCTCGCCAGGCTCAGAATAACATCACCCCGTTTCTTTTCCGTGGGTGTTGTGATTCTAACGTTGACGACGGGACGGGACTCGAGAGTCTCGACGACAGGCCGACGACCTGTCTATAGAGATATTAGAGACCTTATTAGTGACCAGTGTTAGTACATACATACATATATCACGCCTTTATCGCTTGCAGGGTAGGTGGAGCGTTAACGGCCGCAAGAATACGGTTGTGGCGTGCCGCCACCTGAACTCTGCGTCGCGACATAGAAACTTTTTACTTGCTGCATGCAGGTCGCATGCGAAATCTCCATGCGCTGCTGGCCGGTCGCTGTCAACGATTCTGACACGTGACTTCTCGCTTGACGTGGCGTTGGTCGGAACTACAAATCATATATTTTTACGAAATTATTATTGTTTTCTAAATCCATTTATTTGCTTGCCGTGTTCCTTCTAAAACTGTAAATATCTTCAATAAACCTTTTTTTTAAACTATTATATGGTGTGTTTCCTCATTTACACACTATACGGTCGCTATCACCACGTCTGACATTTTTGAGGATTGTTTTCCAAGGTTGTTTCAGAAAACATGTGTATCATTAACCGTGTGATGCCGGCTTAGAATAGCATCACCCTACGTCTGTCCCGCGGGTGTCGTAAGAGGCGACTAAGGGACTCGAGGGTATTGGCGTATTACAATTTTTTAGGCGACAGGCTGACAACCTGTCACTATAGTGATACACATGTTTTCTGAAACAACCTTGGAAAACAACCCTCAAAAAAGTCAGACGTGGCGATAGCGACCGTATTCTTATGGCTAACGCTCGTTAACGCTCTGCCTACCCCGCAAGGGATAAAGGCGTGATATGTGTGTGTGTGTGTGTGTGTGTGTATCACTATAGTGACAGGTTGTCAGCCTGTCGCCTAAAAATTGTAATACACTAATACTCTTGAGTCCCCTAGTCGCCTCTTACGACACCCGTAGGAAGGATGTGGGGTGATGCTATTCTAAGCCGGCATCACAAGGCATCACCAGTGTTAGTGACTCACGATTTTCTGAAACGGACCTCATTTACTTTATTCATTTACATAATTAATTAACAAAAAATTAATAATTGATTAATTAATTTTCATTAATATTAGGGTCTTTTCTGACTACGGCCATGTAATGACGCCGCGATTCCGACCTCTGCTTTTGTAGCTAAATTGTGTTTTTAAAGTACATGGCAAATATATACAAAAAACTGTAGTGTTGCATAAAAATTCAATAACACGACCAAAACCTAATTTATGAAAAATCTGCCGGTCAAGATTGAAGTACAGATACCTACCGAAGCTTATTTACAAAATATTGTCATTTTCATTATCATCATATTATCAGTCATAGGACGTTCACTACTAAACACAGGCCTCCCCTGATAAAAGGTGTAAAGAGAGAAAGAGGTGTAAAATATTAGTTGGAAATATTTTAAAGGATGAATCAGCCCATGAAACTGAACAACTTTCCATAAGAAACATATTATGTCGAAATATGGAAAAAGTTTTGGACCTCCCATACAAAATTACCAACCGACCAAGTCAATTTGTATGGGGGGTCCAAAGATTTCATATTTCGACCCATGTTCCTTGGGGATAGTTGTTCAGTTTCATTGGCTGGTTCATTCATCCCTTGAAATATTTGCAATTTTTTTTACACCCTACAATTCTATCTTGTCCGATTAGAAGCGGCCTGCATCCAGCATTTCCCCGCAGACTTGACATCGTCTGTCCATCTCGCGGGGGCCGTCCTTCGCTGCGGTAACAGAATTCAAAATGGATCAGTATACTATAGTAATGGATCAGTATAGTACTCCTCTTTTATTGTCAAACACAAATGTAATTTTTAGATAAGCTTTAGATTTTACCCGACAAATGTTGCACAAATTACCTTTTCATCTAGTGCTGGAACCCCTTAAAAATGGTTGTTCAGTAGTATAGTGTTATGAAATGTGTAATTAATTGCCTACCCCGCAAGGGATACTAGAGGAAGTGATTAAATTAATAACCAATAATAGTGTTTGTTACTTGCAGCGACATCTATCGAGTGATTTATTTATGGTTCTCTGCCAAGTCCCGTTACGTTACAGCGTGACTTTTTAAATCGAAGATTTTATACCAGTCTATAGATGACAAAAATCATTTGCAATTCATCCATTTCACTATCTTAAAGTTATAAGGCTTCTGTTGGTAAAAATATGCAGTTTACCGTTTTTCCCTTAGGAAAGATTGATTTTCTCGCAATAAAAAGTACTTATCCTGTTAAGTTGGCTTAGTAGCTATACACACACATAAAAAAAAACATTTAAGTGTATTTTATTTTTGGAGACAAGACAAAAGTTCCTAAATAAAAATCTAGATGGCGCTAATGGTTTTCTACAACACGCTAACGGTGCGTTCCTTGAAAACAGTATAGGGTTACTGGTCTCAGTTTCTGTTTATGCTTAGCTTGAGTAGAGACATACTCATGCTAAACATATAAAGAACTAATGTGATGCCCGCTCGTCCGGCTCAGAATAACACCACCCCGTTTCTTTGCGTGTGGGTATGTTATTCTGAGGGCGACGGGGACGGGACTCTAGTCTGGACGACAGGATGACGACCTGTCTTTAGAGACATTTGAGACCTTATTTATTAGTGACCAGTGTTAGTGATTCACGATTTTTTTTGTGGACCTCCCATACAAATTGACTTGGTCGGTTGGTAATTTTGTATGCGAGGTCCAAAATTTTTTTCATATTTCGACCCATGTTTCTTAGGGAAAGTTGTTCAGTTTCATAGGCTGATTCACCCCTTAAAATATTTGCAATTTTTTTTACACCCTACAATTCCACCTTGTCCGATTAGAAGCGGCCTCCATCCAGCATTTCCCCGCGGACTTGACCAGATCGTCTGTCCATCTCAAGGATGCTGTCCTACGCTGCGGTTACAGAATTTTATTCAAAGTGGTTCAGTGTAGTAAATTACATAACTAATTTATTGTCAAACACAAATGTAATTTTAAACAAGCTTTAGATTTTAACCGGCAAATTTTGGACAAATTACCTACCTATTTATCTAGTGCTGGAACCCCTTAAAAATGGTTGTTCAGTAGTTTAGTATTATGAGATGTGTAATTAATAACGTCTGGTAACGCTTTGCCTACCCCGCAACGGATACAGGTGTGATATATCTGCGTGTGTGTAATTAATTTAATAAATAATAATAGTGTTTATTACGTGCAGCGACATCTATCGAGTGATTTATTTATGGTCCTCTGCCAAGTCCCTGTACGTTAAAGCGTGATTTTTTAAATCTAAGATATAACTACCAGTCTATAGATGGCAAAAATCATTTGCAATTCATCCATTTCCATATCTTACAGTTATAAGGCTTCTGTTGGTCAAAATATGTAGTTTACCGTTTTTCCCTTAGGAAAGATTGATTTTCTCGCAATAAAAAGTACTTATCCTGTTAAGTTGGCTTAGTAGCTATGCACACACATAAAAAAATCATTCAAATATATTTTATTTTTGGAGACAAGACAAAAGTTCCTAAATAAAAATCTAGATGTCGCTAATGGTTTTCTACAACACGCTAACGGTGCGTTCCTTGAAAACAGTATAGGGTTACTGGACTCAATTTCTGTTTATGCTTAGCTTGAGTAGAGACATACTCATGCTAAACATATAAAGAACTAATGTGATGCCCGCTCGCCCGGCTCAGAAAACATGACCCCGTTTCGTTACGTGGGGTTGTAATTCTAAGGGCGACGGGACGGGACTCGAGTCTCGATGACAGGCCGACGACCTGTTTATAGAGACATTGGAGACCTTATTAGTGAAGTGACTCACGAATTTCTGAAAAAGACATACATACATATATCACGCCTTTATCCCTTGCAGGGTAGGCAGAGCGTTAACGGCCGTAAGAATACGGCCACTACCGCCACGTCTGACATTTTTGAGGATTGTTTTCTAAGGTTGTTTCAGAAAACATGTATCACTATAGTGACAGGTTGTCAGCCTGTCGCCAAAAATTGTAATACACTAATACCCTCGAGTCCCCTAGTCGTCTCTTATGACACCCGTGGGAAGGATGTGGGGCGATGCTATTCTAAGCCGGCATCACACGGCACCACAAGTGTTAGTGACTCACGATTTTTTTATATATCACAGTCGTGGCGATAGCGACCCTATTTTGCGGCACTCTCTGCCTACTCTGCAGCAAAGAATAGAGGCGTGATACGTGTATGTATGTATGAGCAACAAACTAGATACTTATGTACGTAGGCAGTTGTAAGTCTCCTATAAAATAAAAACGAGTACTTGACTTGCCCAATATTGCACAAACAAAATCACAAAACGTCCTCTAGTGGATTTCCAAGGAACTAGTAGGTTCTAGTAGTCTCATTCTCATGGTTCTTCGTTGTTGTGTACGTAAATACCAGAAGGTTGGGGTAATTTATTTATTTTAAGTATAAAACTGTTTGTTTTGAGAGATAGTTTTACACTGAGTTGCCATCTTTTTTTTCAAATGATTAATAATGATGTGCCAGAACCGGTAACTGTTGTTATCGAAATGGGACTTTTTTATCTATTTCTTTTAGTTCCTAGCTCAGCAGTGATTTAAGGCGTAGTAGTTTTTCAATTATTATGCACTTATCTTGACAGATGATTGGCACATGATTATTTAACATTTAAAAAAAAATGGCAACCCAAAATGCCAATTTAGGCTGGTTTCAGAGCGGCGCGTCTCAGCAGCGCTGCCCAGGCGCGTGCGGCTCGGGCGCGCGCCTGGGCAGCGCGTTCGCTGTGAAACGACATTCAGACGCGCGCGCTTCGTTGTGGTGTAAGGCTGGTTTCAGAGCGACGCGTCTCGGCAGCGCTGCCCAGCCGCGCGCGCCTCGCATTACACTAGATTCTATGTAGCGTTTCATAGTGACGCGTCTTGGGCCGCGTCTCGGCCGCGCCGCGGTCGGATCTCCTTCGATTGCCAGTAGCGTCGACTTGCAATCTTTTAAGACGTCGTTGTTGCACTCTTTTCCATATAACGTATATAGCTAATATAGTGATTACGTTTGCTGGCATAATGATTCTCTGCATTCGACCGTACACCACAACGAAGCGCGCGCGTCTGAATGTCGTTTCACAGCGAACGCGCTGCCCAGGCGCGCGCCCGAGCCGCGCGCGCCTGGGCAGCGCTGCTGAGACGCGCCGCTCTGAAACCAGCCTAAGGTCGAGTGCAGAGAATCATTATGCCAGCAAACGTAATCACTATATTAGCTATATACGTTATATGGAAAAGAGTGCAACAACGACGTCTTAAAAGATTGCAAGTCGACGCTACTGGCAATCGAAAGAGATCCGACCGCGGCGCGGCCGAGACGCGGCCCAAGACGCGTCACTATGAAACGCTACATACAATCTAGTGTAATGCGAGGCGCGCGCGGCTGGGCAGCGCTGCCGAGACGCGTCGCTCTGAAACCAGCCTTACTATGTCTCAAGAAAAAACAGGGTTTAGTAGTGGATGCTCAGATGCTTAAATTGAAAGGAAAATAAAAAATATGTTTCTATTTTCATAAGTTTATTAAATGTAACAATACATAACAATAAGTAGAACATAATCGTTTGCTTAGCCACTACGTGGTGTCCGTATAGGAATGTCGCGTACTACACAACCGTTCTTAACCAAATACATAATTCAACAATAATAAACCCTATTACATAAACATTCCTTTCCTACCTATTTCATCGCTAAATCTCAAGTTTAAAACGACTTTAGTTATTCCGTGTATTTTTCTCAATTCTGGCAAACATGGAAGGAAGTTATCTATTAGAAAAAGAATAAAGAAACCATAAAATACGATCTTTTTAACAAAGAAAGAAGAAATTAAGATAAAGGAATTGAATATATAAATAAATAACATACCAATTCCCATACAAAATTCCCGATCAGCTGACTGACTATGTGGTACTCGGTTTTTTATTTCGATTCCCCGCATAGGTCCTTGTAGCAAAAGTTGTTCAGTTTATGGTCTGATCGTGCCTGCCTAAGTTTTCTTTTTACACCCCGTATAGTTTATTGTCGTAATTTCAGAAATCGTTAGGAATTGATTGCCAGACTTGTCGCCATTTTCTAGATAACAAGTAATAATATCAAAGTAATTTCAAATGCAAGTATAAATGATGGTCTTACATAGCGATAGGCTTATAAGTAAATAGGGTTATTTTATATCTTGTCCTGAAAGCACACGCCCGTGCTAGCTTACAATACCAAAATTTGTTCAGTTATTTCTTAGATTTAAAAAAAACATGTATACTAGGTCCAGCGAGACTAGAATTTGTAACAATTTAGTCCAAAGACTTAACAAGAAGGTAAAACAAATAAAAACTTTTACTAAATACATGACTTAATCAGGCCAAATAGGACTAAATCATGCCAAACAGGACTAAATAAGGCCAAACAGGACTAAGTAAGGCCATACATAGAGAACTAAGGTCAAACAGGTCTAAATAAGGCCAAACAGAGATAAAAAAAGGCCAAACAGACTAAAAAGGACGAAATAAGGCCGAAAATGAACAAATAAGGCCAAATAGTTCCAAATAAAGCTAAGAAATTAGCTAATCATTGGGCATGTGCTCCACAGTTACAGGGACTAGATTCCTGACGGAGATTTTCAACCTCGCGCCAATTCAACACCAAAACTCCGATAAAATCATATAACATTTTGTCAAACGAAAACACACCGGACCTTAATACAAAACAGTTAGATGTGCGTTGAACGTAATATCTCCATTTAAAGCGTTGAAGATTCAACGCGCGTCTACTTTTTTATGGTAAGACTCAATACATCTACAACAATATAAGTTAAACAGCCAACGTATAGGTACCTTCCGTTACCTATTCTTTGTAATATTTCACTAGCAATGGTCTTTTTTCGACTTCTCCTGGTAATGATTTTATGCTTACAATAACAATGCCAACTTCAAATCTCAAATATTTTGTTTGCAGCATGGCACTTTAACTTATAGTATTCTATTGAGTTGAATAGGCTAGATGACTGGCATGTCAAATGAGCTACTTTTTAAAACGATATTGTGTGAAAATACTGAGTGATGACGTCATAATACGGTATTTTAAGATGGCATCAAAACAGTTACTTTTATGCTATTTTTCTGTTTATTAATTTAAACTTTGAATGTTTCGTAAAACTATAAATGGAGCCTGTAGTATTTTTGGACAATAGTTTTATGCATAAATTTTTGTATTTATTAATGATCCAGTCATCTAGCGAATTATGTATAACAAGTGCAGCTTTTGAGTGATTTCACCACACTGGAATACAATATAGCTGCCAATTTTGAATGTGAATTTTTACTATAAAATACAGATTTCCGAAACAATGTCACTTCTTTAAGAAAGTCTTCGATTCATGTCGAAGACAATATCACAAAGAAATGTTTACTTTCAGTTCTGATAACAGAACCAAATCTAAAAAGAAAAACCATCCAAATATTTTCTTTATTTTTCAATTATTTTACTTGGGGAAAGTTGTTCAGATTCATGGGCTAGTTCAGCCTGGAAATTATTTGCAGCCATTTTTTACATCCTATACGAGATTTATTCTGTAATTAAGCGTGCAGTGTTATTCTTCTCATGCTTAAGAAACTTCATTCGCTTACATAGGTCCGTATTTATAAACCGCGCTCAGCTCTGAGATCGATCTCAAGAGCGATTTTGACAAATGTCAGTCAATATTAACAGCAAAGTCGCACTCATGATCGATCTCAGAGTTGAGTGCGGTTTATAAATACGGGCCATAGTGTGACGACTAGCGGAACTGTCAGTGCGCGCCAACCACCCGGTTATAATGGCGTAACGAATGTTTAATTCTATAGTCTGTAAAATATAGGATTATCCCAGTGAGGTCATAAACGTCACAGGGATCATCCTATATTTTACAGACTATAAGCATTCGCGAATGCGAATACGAATGTTCAAAAACATGCGAATTCGTTGCATCTCTAGCGTGCATGCAGCGTGAGGTCAAGTTACGCTGGTCGCAAGTGCTGACACTAAGCGAATGAGGCGTATGCGTGGTCCCTTGTGTGGTCTAGGAGAACTCCTTGGTGAACTTGGCGTGGAACTTCTGGAAGATGTCGAGCATCTCCTTGAGCAGGGGGGGCTGCGGCAGGATGGTGGTGCGGAAGTGGTAGGTGCCGGGACGCTGCCGGAACCCGGACCCCGCCACCACGCAGATGCCTGGGGGGTAACATTTCAACCGTTTATTTCCGAGTAGATTCACAACGATTGCTATTAGTCAGTAAATTTCAATACTCTCACTGAATAAATAAATTAGTCATTGTAATTATTGACTGAATGAATTGGGAGTCAGTCCCCTCGAGGTTAACCAGTTGTCGTCAAGCTGGTCTAATTTGACGTTCATTCAGATGTACCCAGCAATGGCTTGGGTATAAAACCTGTCAAGAAAAACTGTGAGAATAACCATAACGTTGAAACCGTGTGACGCCGGTTTAGAATAGCATCACCCCATTTCCTACCCGTGGGTGTCGTAAGAGGCGACTGAGGGATTTGAGGGTTTCAGGTGTAGTATAACTTTTAGGCGACAGGCTGACAACCTGTCATTATAGTGATACACAAATTATCTCAAACGGCCCTCTATATTTGTCAGACGTGGCGATAGCGACCGTATTTTTACGGCCATTAACGCTCTGCCTACCCCGTAAGGGATAAAGGCGTGATATTTGTATTTATGTATGTGGCTGACAACCTGTCACTATAGTGGTACACATGTTTTCTGAAACAACCTCGGAAATCAATCCTCAAAAATGTCAGCCGCGGCGATAGCGACCGTATTCTTACGGCCGTTAACGCTCTGCCTATACAGGTGTGATGTATGTATGTATGTAAATAATAAATAACTTTTTATATAAAATTTAAAAAATATCTTTTATTGACGATTAATATGCCTAAAATCCTTTTAACCTAAGTCTGAACAAATACTTTTCTGGAAACCACTTCAAAATAGGTTCATCCAAACGCGAGATAATCGCGGACAAACACATATGAGTCAAACTGAGAACTTTCTTTATTTTGAAGTCTCCATTTTACTCGCCTAAAATTGCAATACACATGAAACCCTCGAGTCTCTCAGTTAGCTTCTACGAAACATAGGGAAAGAAATGGGGTGATGCTATTCCAAGCCGGGTGCATACGGCTACGGCTACAGTAAGTAAATTGAGTGGTAGTGAGTGTAGAAGGCGAATTATTATAGGTATATCATATTATGTTGTACACGTCAACTGCCATCTCACTACCCTAGCTCTGCTGGAAAGATTTCTTTTTAGAAATAAGTTGACCTGTCCTGTACTGTTCTCAATGTATTAAATTTTTTACAGGCTGACAACCTGTCACTATAGTAATACACATGTTTTCTGAAACAACCTTCGAAAATAATCCTCAAAAATGTCATACGTGGCGTCAGCGAACGTATTCTTACGGCCGTTAACGCTCTGCCTACCCCGCAAGGGATAAAGGCGTGATATATGTATGTATGTGTAGAATAAACGGTTAAATAAGGCGATACGTACCGGTCTCCTCGAGCAGCCTGAAGGCGTAGAAGACGTCGGGCGCCTGGCCGGCCTTCTTGGCCGCCTCGATCGCCTTAGGCGGCAGCTCGAACCGCGGGTACGCGTACATAGCTCCCTGCAAACAACATGAAAACATCCTTTTGATGATACTCTCACTTTTCACGTGGGACACGGAGTAGTCTAACGACCCAATGATTTAGCGACCCAAAGAGGATCTTGGCCTCCGAAACTAGCTAATTGCTGACTCAAAGCTCACGCAGGTCAGCCTCTACCACGTCTCTAGCGGTACCTAGGGCGACTCACGTACGCTCTTTTTGCTCCCCGATTTTTTCCCATCTTATCTACGTGGCCGAGCCAATTATGTTGGGCTGGGGCATTCGTTGATCAATCTCGGCATTTTTCCGTACTCGCCAATATTTCATCCCATGTGGTTAGGCCAAAATCTTCCACAGAACTTGAATGAACACTAGTATCAGAATATTTCAACGCCTTCTACAAAAAGCAGGCTAATACTGGCACAAAGTCACTCTTTTGACTCTGGTCTGGCAATATAATTTACTTACTTCAGTGTTGAAGACCGCTTACAACAGATGTCGCTGTAAGTTTCTACAACGTGGTAGCGTTATGTTCTTTTGAAAACAAGCCAATTCAATCGTAATTATTAATAGTGATTATTATGATATTATGATGATATTAATTATTATTTATAGTTATAGTGATAATGATTATTTGTAGTGATAGCGATAGTGAGGATTACTTACTTCAACAATAGTATTGAAGACGCTTACAACAGATGTCGCTGTTAGTTCTTAGAACGCGGTAGCTTAGTGTTCTTTTGAGAACCATATAATTCTCAAACCGAAGTATGTTATTCTTTATAGTGATAGTGACTACTGTGTAGTGATAGAGAATAGTGATGATCTTAAGTGTTTTTGAGGTATTCTAACCTGCACAGCATTGCAACTGAATCCCTCCATAAAATTGAAGGCCTCAGCAATCATCTTGGCCTATTTACTTACTTCAGTCATAGCACTGAAGTAGCTTACAACAGATGTCGCTTTTAGTTCCTAGAACGCGGTAGCTTAGTGTTCTTATGCAAACTATCTATTTGTCAAACCGAAATTATAATGATAGCGAAGTGGTTATTATTTATAGTGATAGTGATTATTATTTATTTTTTGGTTTTTATTTTTCGTCACAATTGAAAAAACGTAGTTTATAGTGATTATTTTCTAGTGATAGAAAATAGTGATGATTATTTATAGCGATATTGGAAATAGGCTTGTTTCCTGACAGGTCAAATGAGCTACTTTTTAAAACGATCTAAAACGGTATTTTGTTTAAACTAGAAGTATGACGTCACGCCACAAGATGGCGTCAAAACACTTTCTTTTATATTATTTTTTTGTTTATTAATTCGTTATTTTGAATTTTTTGAAAAATTAGAATGAAGTCCGTAGTATTGTTGGACAATAGTTTTAAGCGTAAAACTGTTAAATTTTTTAATGACCCAGGAAACTAGCGAATTAAGTTTTGAAGGTATCCTAACCTGCACAGCATTGCAAGAGAATCCCTCCATGCAGTTGAAGGCCTCCGCAATCATCTTGGCCCTCATGCTCAAGGAGTCCAATACTGCGGTCTTCTCCTGGATCCAGAGGTCGTAGGAGGGCTCGCCGGGCATGGGGGGCCGCGCCACGCAGTCCACGGCGGTCTGCCCGAGCGTGGTGGGGCACAGCATCGCGCTGATAGCCTGGGAAAGGAATAGTACATTGATCGCGTGGTTCGACATATGGAAATCTCCATTTTTTGTCGATTAATATGCCTGAAAACTGCCTGAAACCTAAAGTCGGACAAATACTTTTCTGAAAACCGCATCAAAATCATTTCATCCTAACGCGAGATAATCGCAGACAAACATACATACATACAGGTCAAACTGAGAACCTATTTTTTGCAGTCGGATAAAAAGGAACCGTAAGAAGGTGTATTTTGAGGCCCAAAGCGTAGCTGAGGGCATCATTACACACGAGTTTGCAATCGGATTTACTTCCGAGTGATACATAGTGCTTTATACTACACCTACAAGAATAAAAAATGAGAAATATTATTAGAAGAACAGTTCAATAATCCTAATGCCTAAACAATAGTAGAATAAACCTAAAAAATTACATGAAAAATCCGAAACGAATTCGGGCGGTATTGTTTTCTTTGAATAATCTCGTATAAAGCAAAAGCAATAAGTTCATTCAGCCCAGTCTTCCATTTTGTCTGCAAAAATATATTAGATTTACGTTCGGTTTTACGTAAATTTGACAGTTGTATCATTTCTCCCCTGGGGAGGAAAATGATTTGTATGGATTATTATCTCCCGCTAATTTGAAACGTGAACAATCCGTCACGTTTCTCTCTACGTTTCATTAGGCTATAGAGCATTTTCCAAGTAAGTGTAGTATAAAGTAAATGATATCTTGACCCCTACCTTGTATAGGTTGGCTTGCACTTGCGGGTCCAAGTTGACTAGTTCCATCCAGCCGCCTCTAAGCCCACATTCGCCCATATATCCCTTGGAAACTGACATGAACGAGGCCAGTTCTTGAGAGTCTGAGTATGGGGGGCCCATCTCACGGAGGACCTGAAAACAAATGATACTTCTAAGTTTTTGAAAATATTAGTGCACAATTTAAGGTCATCATTCTCCTTGCCTTATCTCTGTCGGAGTCAGCTACCTAACCTAGGGTATTTGACGTGGAACCAAGTTTTTACACAAAGCGATTGTCATCTGACTTTTACACGAGATAATCGCGGACAAACATACTACATACATACAGGTCAAACTGAGATCTTCCTTTATTTTTGAAAGTCTGTTAAAAACACCTATTCACGAAAAAATAAGTGTGAATAGAAGAAAATGCAGCTAATATTTTTACACCTTATACGGGGTGTAAGGGACAGCGTCCCGAATACGGATAGGGTGCAAGCAGACCACGAAACTGAACAGCTTTCCCCTAGGAACATATGTCAGGAAACGTCAAAAAAGTTTTGGTTTCCCATAGTAAATGCAGTCAGCTGATCGCGATTTTGTATGGGAGTTCGAATTTTTTTTGTCGTTTTCTGACATATGTTCCTAGGGGAAAGTTGTTCAATTTCATGTTCTGCCCGCACCCTATCAGTATTCGGGACGCTGTTCCTAACACCCTATATGTATCAGACCTACTTTCTTGAAGGAGTGGAACTGGCTCCCTTTGGCGTAGACGTTGTCCTGGTAGACCTCGTCGGCGAAGATGAACAGCTTGTGTTTGTGCGCGAACTTGATCACGTCCTCGATGTTCTGCCGGGTCAGCACCTGCAAGTGGGAAAAACAATAGATGGATACAATTGATCGTTATTCAGAGAACTAGAATCATGTAGCATAATCTTATTTATTCTTTCTTTTTTAAATACCCAATGCGATTATATTTCCGTTTTGCAACACTCTTTCAATGATACCCCGCGCGATAGGATTTATAAAAAATAAAAAAAAACCGCCATCTTTGATTTCCCCTCCCTCCCCCTTCCAAGACACGATTTCCTGACGACGCCTGTTTCTGATACAGGCCATCACGACGAATCCAACGATACCAAGCTTGAGTGTAAAGCCGGGCGTCACACGAAAATTATTCCTCTAGTACTGGCACGCACCAAACTAATATGCTTTGCGCGGTAAACACTTCGATACCGCGTTTCAGACCCATTGTTCTGTCATGTGGCGCCATCTTTCGGATATGTTGAGTACTGCTTGCTCGTCTTGAGCAAGCTTCGTGTTGTGTCTCCTAGAGGTCGCTACGTACCTGTCCGGTGGGGGTTGCCCGGGTTGATTACGAACAATGCTCTGACGTTGCAGTTCTTCTGCGTTGCTTGCCACGTGGCGCCATCTTTCGGATATGTTGAGTACTGCTTGCTCGTCTTGAGCAAGCTTCGTGTTGTGTCTCCTAGAGGTCGCTACGTACCTGTCCGGTGGGGGTTGCCCGGGTTGATGACGACCAATGCTCTGACGTTGCAGTTCTTCTGCGCTGCTTGCCACGTGGCGCCATCTTTCGGATATGTTGAGTACTGCTTGCTCGTCTTGAGCAAGCTTCGTGTCGTATCTCCTAGAGGTCGCTACACACCTGTCCGGTGGGGTTGCCCGGGTTGATGACGACCAATGCCCTGACGTTGCAGTTCTTCTGCGCTTCCTTCAAGGACCGCTCCAGCTCGTTGTTGTCCAGCCCCCATTGGTGGTCTTCGTCTAAGTAGTAGCCGACTTGTTCAAGGCCGTACTCAGCGAGCGATGCGGAGTAGAGAGGGTATTGCGGGATCGGGATCATCACGCCTGGAACGACAAGAGAATATAAAGTTAGAGGAATCGTCATGGCATAATATGGGGTGCCGGCTTAGAATAGCATCACCTCATTTCTTTCCCGCGGGAAGAGAGAAGTCGTAAGAGGCGACTGAGGGACTCGAGGGTTTCATGCGTATTGCATTTTTAGGCGACAGGCTGACAACAGTTGTTATTGTTAAAGCTTTTTGATGGTCATCAAAAAGCTAAATGTAAAATTTACTACTTTGAATAAATAATTTGACCTGTCACTATAGTAATGCACGAATCATCTGAAATAGCCGTCAATTCGTCAGACGTGGTGTTGGCGACCGTTATTTTACGGTTGTTAGCGCTCTGCCTACCCCGCAAGGGATAATGGCGTGATATATGTATGTATGTAAGAATATCACACCAGAGGAATCATCACATTGTATCATATTTTATCAGCGTTAACAACCGTGGCGTAGAAGTACGGTTGCTATCGCCACGTCTGTTAAATGAGGGCCCTTTCAGATAGTGACAGGTAGGCCTATCACCTAAATCATTATTATTATAAAATCATGAGATTCGTATAACACACTAGCGGCCCGTACTCCAACCATTTTTCCCGTAGGAATAAGATGTTTTCCCGGTAAGTATTATACATAAAACCGTTCTCTTGAATCAATTAATTCATTTAAAAAAACTGCAACAAAATCCGTTGCGTAGTTTTAAAAAATTGAGCATATGTACATAAAGACGGGAACAGGTATCACACACACGGCTTCTAAGCCTGCATCACACGTCCATATTTTAACATCCTATATTATTGTTTGTTCGACAATTTTCCACGTCATAGATCTCGGATCGATCATTCAGCGCGCGAGTCAACTAGCTGACACAAGGTCCTTCAAGGTCAAAACAACAATAACCATCGCTAACAAACGCGTTATAGTCAAGATGTAAGACCAGTTACCTAATAGATACATAAGGTGTAAAAATATTTTCTGCAAATATTTCAAGTGGTGAATTAGCCCATGAAACTGAACCACTTTCCTCAAGAAACGTAGGTCGAATTTTTTAGGACCATCCATACAAATTGACTTGGTTGGTCGGTAATTGTGTATGGGAGGTCCAAATTCTTTTTTTCGAACTACGATCCTTGGGGAAAGTTGTTCAGTTTAATGGGCTGGTTCACCCCTTAAAATATTTGCAGCTAATATTTTTACACCTTATATTTAAATACTACTTTTAAATACTAAAATTGAATTATGTCGTATTTTTAGAAAATAGTTTTAAGCGTACAAATTCTATATGTTATTTATAATCCAGTCATCTAGCGAATGGAACCCTGTCTTGAATATCATAGTCCATTGAATGAGTGCCTCCAAAGGGGGTCTAGAGTGCGAGAGTCGGTAACGTAAGATGTTTCTTCGGAAACATGTCAAGAGTCCCTAGGTAATAAACATACTAAAACCCCCGGACACTAGGAGGAGCCCCGGAGTGGGGGGAGGGGGGGAAAGGGTCCATTTTTTCATTTTTCGCTTAAATCTCAAAAACGGTACAAGTTAGAAAAAAACGTTCAAGGAAAAGTTGAAAGGCCATAAAATTATCTACAAGTTATACCTAAATCACTTTTTCCTATATCCTACCGTTTCTGAGTTACACGCATTAAAAAATGATTTTGGCTCAAACAATTTTCCCATACTACATACCCATGTTTATCACATCAATCGATCAAAAAATATTTCTTTCTTCCATAAAACTCAAATGTGCAACTTGTGACCGGTACTGATAGATTGCTCTTGATTAGGTCTATAATTGGTAAAATAAACACATTCCTCCATGGAAGCCTTTAGGAGGAATCGATTGTCAAAAAATCATATTAGGGTAGTTTTAGTTACTGAATTTGAACTATTTATTTTTTTCTTCCAAGAAAATTCAAAAGTGCAACTTGTGACCGGTACCGATAGATTGCTCATAATTAGGTCTATCATTGATAAAAATACTAGATTCCACCATGGAGGCGTTTAGGGGAAATTTAACTTTATAAGGGTAATTACGATACCTGAACATTTTATTTTTTTTCTTCCAAAAAGCTCAAAAGTGCAACTTGTGACCGGTACTGATAGATTGCTCTTAATTAGGTCTATCATTGGTAAAAAAATCACATTCCTCCGTGGAAGCCTTTAGGAGGAATTGATTGTCAAAATATTATATTAGGGTAGTTACGCAACTTGACCTTTTTATTTTTTTTCTTCCAAAAAGCTCAAAAGTGCAACTTGTGACCGGTACTGATAGATTGCTCTTAATTAGGTCTATTATTGGTAAAAAAAATCACATTCCTCCGTGGAAGCCTTTACGAGGAATTGATTGTCAAAATATTATATTAAGGTAGTTTGAGTTACTGAACTTGAACTATTTCTTTTTTTCTTCCAAAAAACTCAAAAGTGCAGCTTGTGACCGGTACCGATAGATTGCTCATAATTAGGTCTATCACTGATAAAAAAAACCAGATTCCACCATGGAGGCGTTAAGGGGGAATTGAATTTTATTAGAGTAGTTATGATACCAGAACTTTTTATTTTTTTCTTCTAAAATGCTCAAATGTGCAACTTGTGACCGGTACTGATAGATTGCTCTTAATTAGGTCTGTCATTGGTAGAAAAAATCACATTCCTCCGTGGAAGCCTTTACGAGGAATTGATTGTCAAAATATTATATTAAGGTAGTTTGAGTTACTGAACTTGAACTATTTATTTTTTTCTTCCAAAAAACTCAAATGTGCAACTTGTGACCAGTACCGATAGATTGCTCATAATTAGGTCTATCATTGATAAAAATACTAGATTCCACCATGGAGGCGTTTAGGGGAAATTGAACTTTATAAGGGTAATTACGATACCTGAACATTTTATTTTTTTTCTTCCAAAAAGCTCAAAAGTGCAACTTGTGACCGGTACTGATAGATTGCTCTTAATTAGTTCTATAATTGGTAAAAAAAACACATTCCTCCATGGAAGCCTTTAGGAGGAATCGATTGTCAAAAAATTATATTAGGGTAGTTTTAGTTACTGAACTTGAACTATTTATTTTTTTCTCCAAAAAAACTCAAAAGTGCAGCTTGTGACCGATACCGATAGATTGCTCATAATTAGGTCTATCACTGATAAAAAAAACCAGATTCCACCATGGAGGCGTTAAGGGGGAATTGAATTTTATTAGAGTAGTTATGATACCAGAACTTTTTATTTTTTTCTTCAAAAATGCTCAAATGTGCAACTTGTGACCGGTACTAATAGATTGCTCTTAATTAGGTCTATCATTGGTAGAAAAATCACATTCCTCCATGGAAGCCTTTAGGAGGAATTGATTGTCAAAATATTATTTTAGGGTAGTAACGCAACTTGACCTTTTTATTTTTTTTCTTCCAAATAGCTCAAAAGTGCAACTTGTGACCGGTACTGATAGATTGCTCTTAATAAGGTCTATAATTGGTAAAAAAAACACCTTCCTCCATGGCAGCCTTTACGAGGAATCGATTGTCAAAATATTATATTAAGGTAGTTTGAGTTACTGAACCTGAACTATTTATTTTTTCTTTCAAAAAACTCAAAAGTGCAATTTGTGACCGGTACCGATAGATTGCTCATAATTAGGTCTATCATTGATAAAAATACTAGATTCCACCATGGAGGCGTTTAGGGGAAATTTAATTTTATAAGGGTAGTTACGATACCTGAAAATTTTATTTATTTTTCTTCCAAAAAGCTCAAAAGTGCAACTTGTGACCGGTACTGATTGATTGCTCTTAATTAGGTCTATCATTGGTAAAAAAAAACACATTCCTCCATGGAAGCCTTTAGGAGGAATTGATTGTCAAAATTTCAAGTTCAGTAACTCAAACTACCCTAATATAATAATCGATTCCTCCTAAAGGCTTCCATGGAGGAATGTGTTTTTTTTTACCAATTATAAACCTAATTAAGAGCAATCTATCAGTACCGGTCACAAGTTGCACATTTGAGCATTTTAGAAGAAAAAAATAAAATGTTCTGGTATCATAACTACTCTAATAAAATTCAATTCCCCCTTAACGCCTACATGGTGGAATCTGGTTTTTTTATCAGTGATAGACCTAATTATGAGCAATCTATCGGTACCGGTCATAAGTTGCACTTTTGAGTTTTTTGGAAGAAAAAAATAAATAGTTCAAGTTCAGTAACTCAAACTACCTTAATATAATATTTTGACAATCGATTCCTCGTAAAGGCTTCCATGGAGGAATGTGTTTTTTTTACCAATTATAGACCTAATTAAGCGCAATCTATCAGTACCGATCACAAGTTGCACTTTTGAGTTTTTTGGAAGAAAAAAAATAAAAAGTTCAAGTTGCGTAACTACCCTAATATAATATTTTGACAATCAATTCCTCCAAAAGGCTTCCATGGAGGAATGTGTTTTTTTTACCAATGACAGACATAATTAAGAGCAATGTATCAGTACCGGTCACAAGTTGCACTTTTGAGCTTTTGAAAGAAAAAAAATAAAACGTTCAGGTATCGTAATTACCCTTATAAAATTCAATTTCCCCTAAACGCCTCCATGGTGGAATCTAGTATTTTTATCAATGATAGACCTAATTATGAGCAATCTATCGGTACTGGTCACAAGTTGCACTTTTGAATTTTTTTGGAAGAAAAAAATAAATAGTTCAAGTTCAGTAACTAAAACTACCCTAATATATTTTTTTGACAATCGATTCCTCCTAAAGGCTTCCATGGAGGAATGTGTTTATTTTACCAATTATAGACCTAATCAAGAGCAATCTATCAGTACCGGTCACAAGTTGCACATTTGAGTTTTATGGAAGAAAGAAATATTTTTTGATCGATTGATGTGATAAACATTGGTATGTAGTATGGGAAAATTGTTTGAGCCAAAATCATTTTTTAATGCGTGTAACTCAGAAACGGTAGGATATAGGAAAAAGTGATTTAGGTATAACTTGTAGATAATTTTATGGCCTTTCAACTTTTCCTTGAACGTTTTTCTCTAACTTGTACCGTTTTTGAGATTTAAGCGAAAAATGAAAAAAATGGACCCTTTCCCCCCCTCCCCCCACTCCGGGGCTCCTCCTAGTGTCCGGGGGTTTTAGTATGTTTATTACCTAGGGACTCTTGACATGTTTCCGAAGAAACATCTTACGTTACCAACTCTCGCACTCTAGAACTTTTTATTCAATGGACTAATCAGTGCTCCAGGATCTTTGTGAATCGGCCCTCAAATATTCGCCAGACGCGCTGTCTACCCTGCAGGGGATAAATGCGTGATATGTGTTTGTGTAGAACAGACTACCACAAGGTGGTTCAAGGTTACAACAACAATACCAACTATCGCTAAACGATCGCATTATAGCCATTATAACCGGACCAGTTAATAAACACCTATAGTTATAGGCGAGGACGTTTTATAATAGAAAGGGACATGAGGTTTATTTACATATGAATTTAAATCTTATACAGGGTGTAAGGGACGGTGTAACGAAAACTTTGCAGGCGTGATCAGACCATGAAAATGAACAACTTTTTCTATGGGGGCTATGTTTGTAAACATAAAAAAGTGTCGACCTTTAAATATACAAAATTCCCGATCAGGTGACTCGCTTTGTATAGAAACTCGAAAATTTTTTTTCGTTTCCCAACATAGCCCCAATGAAAAAGTTGTTCAGATTCATGGTCTGATCACGCCTGCAAAGTTCTCATTACATAGTTTATAAAAACTATCATCAAACTGTGATGCAGTTTGGAATAAGGTCTAAAGTTGTTTTTTTTTTTCTTAATACTTAATTCAAGAATATTAGCTATATATCTTGGTGGTTTATAAGGAAATACTAATTAAACAACAACTTCTACATCATACTAATATTATAAATGCGTATTTTTTTATGTTTGTTTGTTACTCCTTGGCGCTAAAACTACTGAACCGATTTTCATTAAATTCGGCACACAGGTAGAGGGTTGGATTAACACATAGGATAGTAATTGTTATCCCGAAAAAATGTTGCTGTGGGATGCTACAGGATTAAAACCGACATCTACGCGGGCGGAGCCACGGGCGCCCACTAGTCTTATTATATGCCGCGGTTCGCACATTTATAGCACAACATTACAACACAAAACATTCAGAAAAGGTATTATTATCAATCAAGATAGCGATAAAAACATAAGATAAAACGAACAATAGGTTCAAATTACAATTGAAGCGTAAGTAAATTGAAGTTGATAACTTGGTAAGAGAGTTTAATTTGATTATGATAAGATACCACAAGCACTATCTTTTATCTTATATATTTGTGTTGAATATTCAAAAATATCAGTTGCAAATATATTGCCCCTTGTGAAGATTGGCGACTGATAAGATATTTCAAATAACAGAAAGTGGTAAAGGCAAAATGCTGTCAATGATTGATCGAATTTCAACGTCCGCCGTCTGTTCCCATTTGTTTCCAGTCTGGCTAGGACATTCCGGGCTAAACCACCGGATTGTCCGTAAGATGGTTCCGTGTTTCGGATGGCACGTTAAGCCGGAGGTCCCGGTAGCTGTCTATGATCACTCAAACGGCGGTCGTTACACAACCATGTCAGAAGCCTTCACCGGGACTTACGGCTAAACGTGCCATCCGAAACACGGAACTCCCCCCCCCCCCCGGCTGCTCTTGCGTACGGACGTGTTATGAATCGCTCCAAGTGTTATTAAAAAATAAGTGGTTCTAAGTAGTCAGAAACGCTGCTATTTACCATCAATACAAGCGGAAACAAGTGGACAATGTGATGACAAAAAACTGTGTTAATAAATTGCAATCTTAAATCGATATTTACGATAAATTGTGCAAGTGTATACCGAATTTCGCAAATATATTGTGGGTATTGTCAACATAATTCACAAAACATCAGCCTCAAACCGGCAATCGGACCTGCATCGGAACATCACACACAGTCAGGGGTCAACGCTATATTGACGGAACACGCAACCTTATGGGATTCATCGCGCGTCGACCAACCGGGTAGACCCCCGACCGTAGCCCCCGACACAAGCAACTAACTGGCACTGTGTTTACATCTGGTTTCTGAGCTCAACGATATATTGGCGGACAACACTTCCTTACGGAAAATATCGATCTCTGGCCATCTAATTAGACCTCTGGTTATCGAATTCTATTACTTCAGCCGCCGATCATGCTGCAGCATTCTCCAAAAAAAAGTAGTACTTCGGCAACTATTTCACCGGGTCCACAAGTAGTGCAAAATATGAAGAGTAATAACAACGTCTCTATTAGATCACCCTTACAAAGGGAGTTGAACTTTGACCCAGAATTGTTTAAACGGCAATTCGATGACATGTTCAGAGATTGGTCCGAAAAAATGGAGCAAAAACAGGATAGTAACCAAAATTATCTCAGGAAGCTAATAGAACAGGTTAAAACGCAGAATGATGGCATCAAGCAGTCCTTGGATTTTTTATCCGATAAATATGACTCTTTGTTAATTAGAGTTGATAAGATGGATGAAGAGCGAAAAACTGATCGCGCTTATATAAACTCGCTTGAGCAAAAACTTGATATCCTAGAAAGGACCACAAGGGCCGCCTCATTTGAGTTGCGAAATGTCCCCGAAATTAAGGAAGAGAAGAAGGAGGATCTTTGTAAATTGGCGATTCAACTGGGTGAAGCCCTGAGTGTCCCGATAAAACAAGAAGATATCAGGGATGTGCACAGGGGTTTTTCAGCAACAGGTTCAAAAAAACCAATCATCTTTGAGCTCCAGTCTGTGCCACTAAAAGAAAAATTGCTGCGTTCAGCAAAGACATTAAATAAACAAAGAAGTGGTAAAAAATTAAGCACCGAACATCTACGACTAAATGCCCAGCCGCTCCCGTTTTTATTTCTGAGCATCTGACGACTAAAATGAAAAGGTTACACTTTCTTGCTAGAGACTTTGCTTCTACGAACGACTTCAAGTACTGCTGGGCCACTACTAACGCTGTATTTTTGCGGAGAAGAGAAGGCGATGTACCAACCCGACTGAAGTCTGAACGTGATCTAATCAATCTTCGAGAACAGATGTGACTAGTTGCGATCTCCAATGTTTCTTGTTATGTCATGTTTTTTGCTTCTAATCACAATGCTAACTTTTTTACAAAAATAAATAACCACAATTACTCTAATTACGCACACAAAATCATCACAACCACATCTCGTTACACTATACACATATTTATGGTAGCCCTTACAGTCACAAGTAGCTCATCTTCGCACCCAAGTCACATTCATTGTGTCCCGCTAGCATATTCTCCCATTAATGGATAGAGACCTTTTAGATAACCTAGACGAAGTTTCTGTATCAGAGTCTTTTTATGTTGATATCTACAATTGTCGCCAGCAAATAATCAAATGCTGCCACAATAATTCATTCAAAATAATAGCACAAAACATACGCAGTATATCTGCAAACTTTGCGTCATTTCAGATTCTTCTACAACAGTTGCAATTAGATTTTGATATTATTATTTTGACGGAGTGCTGGTTATTGTATAACTCTAGGGTACCGCCGCTTGAAAATTACACGTACTTTTGTTCCACAAACCCAAGTAACCAAAACGATGGCGTCGTTGTCTATGTGAAAAACGCACTAACTGAAGCAAAGTTTGAAGAATATAAATTAGTTGATGCCAGCTGCCTTCTAATAAAAATTAGCACACATACAGCAATAATCGCTATTTACAGACCGTGGGCCTTTCCTGATCCAACAAAATTTATTGATTCATTAAACACTCTTCTATTGCAGCTAAAGTCTTTCAAAAATATATCAATAATGGGCGACATCAATATTGATATAATGCCACTAAATGTCAAGGAAAATTCTGAAGTCTACTTGCACTGCATTGCTTCTCACGGATTGCTGCCAGCCCATATCCAACCAACTCACCAAAAAACATGTCTAGATCACGTAATGCTGAAAACCAAACAAGCTGCAATAACCCTTGTGGTTCAATCATCAGTAACAGATCATGATGCAACAATCCTTTCTCTTAAAATTATTAAACCCAGCAAACCAAACAAGCTTCGTACGCGAGTAGACAACGAAGCCATAGCAAAAGCCCTTGAAAACTATGATTTCTCAAACGTTCTAAACGCTACTGACCCAGATATTGCAGCTAACTACCTTATAAAGTCCTTGAGAAATCTAATAAGTCTACACTCTAAAATATACATCATACCAAGGCAATATAGACCACTTAAACCATGGATGACGCCAGGTTTAATTAGGTGTATTAGAAATAGAGATGGCATGCATAAAAGTTTAAAACAAAACCCAAACAATGACATCCTAAGGAAAACATTTACAAGATACAGAAACTTCTGCAACAAGCTAATCAAAAGGGTAAAAAGAGATTTTGACAGAGAAAGAATAAAATCAGCGGGTAACAATAAAAAATGTTTATGGGACTCAATTATTGATATCTCCAATCTCAAGAAACCTAAAGACTTGACACATAATTTACTGAAAATTAGGGAGACGCCTTTAGCATCCGTGTCTCATGTAAATTCAGTCTTTGTAAACATAGGAAAGTCTTTGGCTGAAGCAGTCCAAAATGCAACGCCTGCTCATGTTGGAGTTGATGGTTGTGTTCGGGAGAATAGTAATACTCCATCGCATTCTTTTGTGTTATTGGAAACGGATACAGCAGAAGTGGAGAGAATAATTCTATCGCTTAAAACTGATTCTGCAGTCGGTTGGGACGGAATATCTTCAGCCTTTTTAAAATATCACAAGAATGCAATAATTCCATGTTTAACACATATTTGCAATCTAAGTCTTACAACGGGGAAATTCCCCAGTGCTTTTAAGAAGGCAATAGTTCACCCAATATTTAAGTCTGGTGATAAAGATGTACCGACTAATTACCGACCTATTTCAGTTCTTACGGCCATGTCTAAGGTACTAGAGCGTATAATTAACAATAGACTCACTAAATACCTAGAAAATAAAAAGTTGCTATCCGAGAATCAATTCGGCTTTCGTGCCAAAAGATCGACTGCAGACGCTGTACACACCCTTACAGACTATATTGTCACTAACCTGGATGGGGGTAAAAAGTGCTTGGCGGTCTTCCTAGATTTAGCCAAGGCTTTTGATACCCTCTCAATCCCTGTCTTGGTTGGTAAACTTTATGCACTGGGTATAAGGGACAGGCAACTCACTTTTCTTGAAAACTATCTCATGGATAGGACACAAAGAGTGGTTGTTGATGGGGTCACTAGCGAAGAGCAACCGGTCGGTTATGGGGTACCTCAGGGCAGTGTTCTAGGTCCCACTCTATTTTTGGCATTCATAAATGATCTCACAAGCTTAAGTCTTACGAACGGTAAAATAATATCCTTTGCCGATGATACTGCATTAGCCTTTACGGGAATTAACTGGAACGAAGCATTTCGATCTGCCCAAATTGGCCTTGATTTAGTAACCGGCTGGCTTTCCTCGAATTACCTAACCTTAAACGTGGACAAGACGAAATACATAGCTTTTTCAATCCGTGGGCTGCCAGAAACGGTTTTTGAATCGTTTTCAGTTGTGGCCCACGGGCCACATCCCAAAAGTGCATCATGTTCATGTCCCAAGCTACAGAAAACTGACACAATTAAGTACTTGGGAGTTCAAATTGATAATAGGCTATGTTTCAAGGAACATATCTTATATTTGTCAAATAAAGTACGTAAACTTATATATGTTTTTAAAAATCTACGGCATGTTGCCGATCCTGACGTCCTTAAAATGGTTTACTATGCCCTATGCCAGTCACTAATAACCTACTGCATAACTTCATGGGGTGGTGCAGCCAAAACCTACATCCTAACACTGGAAAGAGCCCAGAGAGCTGTCTTAAAGGTTGCGACCTTTAAACCTTACTTATACCCCACCAATCTCCTTTTCGAATTTTGTCAGGTACTAACCGTTCGTCAACTGTTTTTGTTATATGTTATTCTTTACCAACACAGAAACACTCCTTACTCACCTTCTCTTTCGCACAAAAGAAACAGGCTAGTTATCCCCATCTCAAAGTTTAAAACAGCCTTCAGCCACAAATTTGTTACATTCCTTGGCCCATATCTCTTTAATAAAGCAAACGAAATTCATAACATATATCCTTTAAATACGCACTGCTGCAAACAAAAAATATCATCTTGGCTCCAAAATCTTACCTATTCAGACACTGAAGAGCTACTCCAACCTATAATATAAATACGTAACACTACAGCATAACTAATAACAAAACATTACACACACACACACACACACACACACACGCGCGCGCGCACACACTCACACACACACACACACACACACACACACACACACACACACGCGCACACACACACACACACACACCACACACACACGCACACCCAACACACACACACACCGACATTCATAAACACAATTGCATGCACACTCACACTCTACACTCAATTGCACTTTAGTTTAAGCTTTTAATTTGTAACCGATTTATGCGATTTTATTATGTTGTTCTCTAAACACTTCGATACTTTGCTTTGCTAATCGCTCCGATAGATAACGATAATGTATGAATTTTAATAAGTTGTAACTAACGTGGTAGACATTCGGGGAGTACACCTGGGGCCCTGGTGAACCTGAAGCACAGACTCACGTCTATCTCAGGCACCAGTCTCCACTCGTGCAAACCATTGTCCAAATAAATTGTATTTATAAGTGGAGCCATGTAATTTGCCTTGGAGAGATAAATAAATGATATTTATTATTATTATTATTATTATTATCTTTCTTATTTCCTAACCAGACTGGGAACAAATTCACAAATTGATAAATATCAACTTTGTGAGTGACGCATCGAGAATCAAACCCGGAGCATTCTGCGTCAAAAGCATTCGCACTACCACTGCGCCACATCGAATATGTATTAAGGGTCTGTCTCTCACCCGAGGGTTTGCCTCCCAGGTCGTTGCAGAACAGCTGGAGGACGTTCTTGATGGCAGTGGAGGCTCCAGACGAGAGGCAGATGTCAGCCCAGTTGGCTGGGTGGCCGTCTCGTCTCTCGATGTACTCGGCAGCGTGGCGACGAATCATCTCGATGCCGTGAGACGCTGAGTAAGAGCCCACAGAATCACCGCTGGAAAGAGATTGTTACAGCCATGAGTCTCTCTTACGAAAATTTTAACTTGTTTACAACGACTAATTCATTTATTCAGCGACAGTATTGTATTGTAACTTTCTTGACATTCTAAAAGAATTTATTGTGAATCTACTAGGAAATAAACGATTGAATCTTGAATCTTGAAAACATGTCGCACTAAGTCCCAGTTGAGCTAAAAAAGACTTGTCTACCGGGTTTTATTGTAAATCGTGTAGAAGACCTACTACTACACAATCCTACATCATCACATCAGCCTATAGTAGTCAACTGCTGGACATAGGCCTCCCCCAGGGTACGCCACAATGAACGATCTCCCGCTTTCGCCATCCAGTCGCTAACAGCCGCGCTCTTTAAGTCATCGGCCCATCTGGCCGGAGGGCGTCCAACGGTACGCTTGCCGAGGCATTAAACTAATACTGCCTTTATAATCGTCTAGATTCTTATAGGCTAGACTAAATAATGAAACCTATTGTAACAGAACATTTTATACAGGGTGTAAACAGACCATGAAACTGAACAACTTTCCCCTAGGAACATATGTCAGGAAACTAAAAACAATTTTCGACTTCCCATATAAAATTGCAACCAGCAGACAGCATTGCATACTATGGGAAGCCAACAATTTTTTTACGTTTCCTGACATATGTTCCTAGGGGAAAGTTGTTCAGTTTCATGGTCTGCTTGCACCCTATCAGTATTCGGGACGCTGTCCCTTACACCCCGTATATGTATGTGTACTATTGTACACAACCGGTAAATCATAAACCGCGGAAAACACGTTCCATCGGCGCTGGCGTTTGTCCAATTTCCTCTGTTCTAGGTACATCAGGCCATTAAACGCTATGGAAAATTTGTTGTTTACGTCATATCCATACAGAAACACATCCGTCAATACATCATTCTTCTTGCCTTATAGCCCAGTCAATCAGAAGAAATTGCGGGAAAAACCTTAGGGGATCTCGTTGATGGATAGAGTCCGTAATGAGACTATCCGCAAAAAGACCAAAGTAACAGATGTAGTACAAAATAGGTAGAACCGATGGCCGGTGGAGTAAGCGGGTTCTCGAGTGGAGACCACGCCCTGGCAAGCGTACCGTTGGGCGCCCTCCGGCCAGATGACCGATGAGTTAAAGAGAGCGGCTGGTAGCGACTGGATGCCAAAAGCTGGAGATCGTTCATTGTAGCGTACCCTGGGGGTAGCCTATGTCCAGCAGTGGACTGCTATAGGCTGCTGTGATTATGTAGGATTGTGTAGTAGTAGGTCTTCTACACGATTTCCAATAAAACCCCTTCGATTGCAAGGAACGCTGTGAGTAGAAAGGTTAAGATTGAATTGATTTGTGGTCGTACCCGCAAGCGGAGAGCAAGTCTCTGGCGCGTTGTTTGACATCTGCTGGGAAGTTGGCACATTCGATCAGCTGCGGTTCTGCCACGCAAGCCAGCACCTGCAAACAAACATGCATTTTACACACATACACATATCATGCCTCTATCCCTTGCGGTGTAGTCTGACAAATTTGACAACATGTCATTGTAGCAGTGCGATGCCGGTTTAGAATAGTATGACCCTATTTCTTCCCACGGGTGTCGTAAGAGGCGACTAAGGGACTCGAGGGCTTCATGTGTATTACAACTTTAGGCGACAGGCTGACAACCTTTTACTACGGTGATACACGGATCATCCGAAAGAGCCCTCAATATTATGTCAGACGTGGTGTTAGCGGCTATTTTACTATGGTCGTTAACGCTCTGCATACCCCGTAAGGGATAAAGGCGTGATATGTGTGTGTGTGTGTGTTTCATATAGCATTGCACTGCTCGAGCTCGATTTCTGAATTGTATGTTTTCGGCTCCGGTCACGAAAGTCCAAAACGACTGGTCTAACCAACCACACGTTTTTAAGTTTCTTTTACTTGATGTTTTATAGTGAATTTTTGGGGGTATGTGGAAATCGATAAGTATAGTAGAACGTGAGATTCAAGTATAGTAAAATAGCAGTAGTCATTTTTGACTGTAAAAACCTCGAGTAAAAGAAATTTAAAAACGTGTGGTTGGATTGACCAGTCGTTTTGGACTTTAGTGTACAAAACCTGAAACGAACAATTCAGAAATTTTGCTTTTGGGCGTAAGTCCCCGAAGGTTCCATTTTCTGATATAGTGAGCGGAAGTCTGCAACGACAGGTCCAACCATTCGAATAATTTCTATGAAGTGGTCGATATTTGTAATGTAAAGGCTTATTTTCAAATTGAATATTGTAAAACTGTTAGCTTACCTAGTCGTAAGCAGTAAATTACAAAGCCAAACTGCAGTGTACAATAATTACTGTCATAATTATCACCAATAATTAACAAGTCTTGTAAATAATTACCTAATTGATAATAAACTCAATGACCATAAAATTAAGTTTATCAATAGGTTGTCTGTTCAAAGTAATTTATTTATTCTTTGATGTGGGTGGGCTACCCAGGACCTGCGCCACCCTCTCGGCCTCCCTGGCTGACTCCACAGGAACGACGAGTCGATACGTGCGGAAGGGTCGGCTGCAGGAGTCTACCGCACGATAGACCTCTGGCACACGTGCCTGATGGAGACCCCGTTCCGAGTTTAATGTCTTGGGTCTAGTTAATCCCTCGGCCGCCTCCTTCAACCCGCAAGGGAAGAATTGGGGTGGTGCTTTTCTACTCGGCCGACACCATACGGCTTAGAATATGGGTCGAATAATGACCTAACTAAACAGCTTGGTAAGTAACCGCTCGTATGGAACGTCTATATCCACATTCTCTGTTAAGTTGTTAAAGAAATGTTAGCTGCAATAAATGCTCACACATTTGGAAGTTGACATGTACCGTACGCGGGTTCATAACCATCCTGATATATACGCCTCCTTGTTGCACACGCTAGCGCCACGGCGAGTATGACAGGGAGACAGACAGACAGGAGTTACTTTCGAATTTATAATATTAGTATGGATTTGATTGAGTAATTTCTCACCTGTCTGATGAAGGTGATGGGCTTCTGTCCCATGGCGTGCGCATCTCCGATGTTGGCCTTGATTACTTTGTTGAATGGCTTCTGCGCGCCCTGCAATACAAATTTATTTATTTATAATTACGAGCCTGTTGTGTTCCACTGCAGGGCAAAGTCCTCTCCCATTTTTTCACGCCTCTCGGTCCAGTGCCAGGTTATGCCAGATTTTTAAATACATGTTAAGCTCATCGCACTATCTTTTCCGGGGCCATCCACGTCGCCTTTTTGCATTTTTGCACGTCCAATACAAATACAGTTCACAAATATGGAACAATAATGGGCGCCCGCAGCTCCGCAAGCGTGAAAGTCGGCTTTAATCTCGTAGCATCCCACAGGAACATTTTTTTAGGGATAACTATCCTATGAGTTGATCCAAGTTACCCTCCACCTGTGTGCCAACTTTCATGAAAATCCGTACAGTCTTAGTTTTAGCGTGAAGGAGAAACAAACAAACAATCATACAATCTTTCGCATTTATAATATAAGTGCATAACTGTAAATGTAAGCCCTCAGTTAGACACAGGACTAGTTACTTCTAAATTACTTCTTTTGTCTAAAAAATTGCTCTAAACTAAAAGAAACTGAACAACTTTCGTCCACAACCATATTAAAAAAAAAAATTAAAAAAATTTTCCTCCCACATATATAAACTGTTGGCCAGCCGCTGGTTCAGTTAGTACAAGTACAGGAGGGCTAAAAAAAATCTAATTTTAACCTACATTCCTAGGGGAAAGTTGTTCAGTTTCATGGATAGGCTAATTGTAAAATATGGAAAAGAGATAATCAGAAACATAATATTTTTAGATAAAGGACCATTACATATAATTTGAAGAGTTTTTTCTGATAGAGACATCAAGCCAATTCACATAAAAGATGATAACATAAGTAGGTGTCATTTCAAGATATGTTAAGTAAGTACCTACTTGACATGAATAAGGTAGATAAGATAAACAATGCATTATGCAAGATTTGAACAGTAATTGCATTATCTCCTCTTCATGTGTGGTATAAAACAAATAAATTATTACTAATACTTGTACTTTATACTTTTTAGTAAATAAATACATAATACACATAGAAAACACCCAGACTCGACACAAATATTTGTCTCCAGTGGGGATCAAACACACGACCCTAGGCGTAGAAGGCAAGGGTCCTATCCACTACGCCATCGGGATAGTCATCAGGCACCTTTGATTAAAAATTGGTCTCGCAGATGCAGAGACCTATCTTTCATCTAAGATAGGCACTCGCTTTTAACCTTGAATGTAGGAAAGTATATTCAACCTAAACAGTACTGAACTTGGGCCAAAAATATCACATGTGTTGTACTATAATAAGTACCTACTACCTAGGCATCTGGATTTACATTCCATGGCTGATAGGTATAAGGCTTATGTAACGCTTTGGACGGAGTGAGACGATTACCAAACAGCTAATCTATAGCAAACAAGTCATTAGTCATTGCGCAGGTTTTGTGTGGAAATTTTCATAGTGTTAGAAGGATAAATTACTATAATAAATGTAGAGTAAACCAAGATATTTAAAAAAATGTTGTGTTAAGAATACTGTTTTAAGTTTTTGATATTTTGAGTCAGTTTCTTTGACTGTTAAAATTTTATACAGTTTACTACATGTAATAGTGGTTCTTCTTTCAGGGTTCTGTTTTCAGTAAGTAAGTACCTATATACATAATGATTTAACTTGTGTTTTCCTTTAGGAGACAAAAACATGAATCTGCACGGTTTTATCATTTACCTAGTCCAGTTTTGTTTTCACATTTGTAAAACATTATTGAAGAAAAACATACAGCCACTGAGTGTGCCGCAATTAACAACATTTCCTAATTAGAATCCTGGATGTCGACATACACCGGTTTAATAACTGTGTCATCATTTCCTACGTAAAGTTGTATGAAATATACTGTTTAAATTATCATTGCTATGGTCAACTAAGTGAATATTGGTAGTATTTTAACATGTTGAATGCCAGAATTATATTCAGTAAAAAAAATCTCATCTCACTATGTGCATACCTGTAGTTGGTAGAAAATCTGTTAATTATTAACTACTACCGGCCCACCCAGCGGCTGCACCTGCAACTTATTTTCCCATGGGAATAAGATGTTTTCCCAGCAAAAATTATACATAAAAACCTTCCTCTTGAATCTCTTTATCTATTAAATAAACCTGCATCAAAAAGCGACTGCGGTTTACACTATGTAGTGATTAGATCTTGCAGTCTTAGCACAGACATGTTAAAATTTCAGTAAGTTATGCACATTATAAAGCATGGTTTGGCTAGTCTATGTTTTATTAAGTGCCAATTCATTGAGAAGACTTAACATCCACACTCAAAGCATTGTCACAATTCCAAAACTGTGTGAATTTGAGTTTACTTGTCACACTGCCAGCATTACTGTATCCAGGTATAGAAGATTGAACATAAAAATAGTAGTTTGAAATTGTAGGCACTGTGTGAAGCGGTGATATTATGACACGCTAGGTGGCCTTGAAACATAACACTGCTATCAGCGGTGACCTAACCTTACTCAATGAACCAGATGGTTAGTAATTTGGACAGTAAACTCAAGATTATTACAGCAGATTGTGGTTGTATCTTTAGGAATTAACTTGAATGACTTGTATAGAAGGAAAATGTGATAACTTGACTAAAACTACACTTGCCTTTTCGAGTTCTTTTTCGATTTCCGTGGCTCGTATGACGAGGGGCCCGCGCACGGCGTATTCCAGCCGCACAATGTTCGGATTTATGGTCTCCATAGTGACCGCCTTTGCCGCCATGGTTCTCGCTTGCAGTCTGCAGTGGTTCGAATGCAATAAACACTCGCCGGCCGCGACTGACTTCGACGCGCCGCTGTTCACTAGACGACTGGCAGCCGCGGCGGCTCTTATCAAGTTGGGCGACATGATGAAATCAACCGCACTCCTCTTCACACGTCACTGTACACTTGCTCCTCGCAGCACGCGGCAAAGCTGTTAATAATTCACCGGGAATTATATATTACTGTTTGGATTTGCTCACTTCGCGTTTTCAGTGCACAGTAAAATCTAGGCGAAACAACGAGAGAGCGTCTCGCTGCCTTGTCGCTCCAATATCGATCGATTCTTTCACATCTGAATTTGTAAACAAATCGACGTCTTACTACTGTGCGCACTAAACGGACTCTATCTAACTACACTTGTAAATTAATGATAAAGATAAAGATTCGGCCTAAGGTTATCTTGGGTGTTACACAATCATCCGTATTGAAATTGATAGAGCAAAATACTCATTAGCAACGTCGTGAGCACTTACCGAAACAACTAAAGCGTTAATTAAACTAATTTACACGCAAACAACCGAGCAAAACTTAAAACTACACGTTACGTAAAATAGTAAAAATACTTGACTTGTTATTTTACAATGTTTTGCATCCAATGACATTTGACTTGGCACGCACGATAACCAACATTCCACGAAAAAATCAGCTGGCGGAAGTGACGAATTCAGAGAAACGAATATTATGAACTCTTAAATGAAATAATGAAATATTTTGATTGGTTTTTTGGGAATATTATCCCTCATTTTATTAGTAATTAGTTCTTAGAATAATTTATTTACCTCATTCGATAAAATTACTAGCAACCCTTGTCCTAAAGGTACAGTTAGACAGTTGTTTTTGCCATGGTTATAGACTTCTGCGAGGTTCGTTTTGTCTCATGTGAAAAAAATCTGCTAATAATTTATACTTGTATCTCAAGTTTTACTTATCGATTCCCACATCCTAATAAATTAACACATATCCGTGGCTATAAAATTGTTATATAATAACATCGAGCGGTAGAAATTTAAATACGTGTGGTTAGATCAGGTTAGACCAGTCGTTAGGGACATCCATGCACGGAATCGAAATACGATGTTTTAGAAATTGAGCTCCGAGCTTTATTTCTGAAACGTACACTTTTGTTTCATGCGAAAATGTGCTACTTTAAATGCTTGTATCACATCAGATGTTCTACCTACTTTACTTGTCAATTCCCACAACCCTTAAAAATTCACACATATTTTTGACTATGATAACGTCAAATAAAATAAATTAAAAACGTGTGGATATACCAGTCGTTTTGAACTTTCGTGCACGGAACCGGAACCGCACAATTCAGAAATTGAGCTCCTTAGGGCTCTGATAAATTCACACATATTGATTATGGTGAGTCAACATCAATTTCAATATCAATTTCTTTATTATGCTTCAAATGTTGTACAATAATTAAAGGTCTTACGATTAAAATAAACACAAACATGTACCCTGCCAGGTTATTGCATTTGAGTAAAAATAAATATTTGAGCAAATTACTAACTAACTAGATATACCTTGAAAAGAAAGTTTGAAAGATAACATTCGTAGAAAGAACTGACTCTACGTCTTGATTTGATATTATTAATTTATAATGTTATCTTTCAAACTTTTGATGAAACTTTTGGACTATATCGCGCATTTCTTTAAAAGCAAGATTGCGGTTCGAAAGTGGTGTGTGCCGGGTTTCTGTCCAAACCCCGATCCGGGTATGATCATTGGTACGATGCATATACCTGGAAATTAATTTGTTTTCGCATCAACTTACGGTTGTAGTAGATAAGATAAAAGGTATTTAAATGATCTTTTAGTGACCATCGGTAGGTACGGTAATCCAGGTAACGCACAAGCTTAGTTGCTATAGTGTGTAAAATATAGAATGATCCCTATGATGTTTGTGACCTTGGAGCAAATGAGCAAAGAAGGTTCATTTTCCTTTGTTTACTAGGAAAATTGACCTTATGTCATAGCATTGGTTCACTCGGTAAATCGATAAAGTACAGAGCCCATCTCAAGCTCTTTTATATCTACAACTTCATACCGAACTCGGCTATTGACGCTGAATAGAGCGGATACTGTGGAATTGGTACCATTATCCTTATAACATAAGTAGCAAGCACTAGGTGCGTATGTTACCATAGTTATGAATTCATGATGATGGTCTCTATAGCGGCCACTTCGACTCGTAATCAGATCGGCGGTGATGCACCCGGAGAAAACTTTTGTAGCCTATTTTGGCAGTAAACTCCTGTGCAGGGTGGACACGTGAGTTTGTCATCTACATAGTGGACGGACCTTTAACTCATCGCGCTTAGCATCGAGGTCTACTTTACGCTGTTCCTCAAACTCGCGGACTTGCCTCTTAACCATCCCGCGCCAATCGGGTCGCTGTGCTACCAGAGTATCACAAGTTCACAACGTTTTGCCCATAGATTTTGCCATTATTGATTAGATAGCACACTCGTTACTGAGAGGGGTCCATCGATAGTAAACAGTTTAGGTAGGTTAATCAATATTTTTCTTAGTTTTGCTACTCGTAGATATGCTACATATAAAAGAATCCACTTAAATGAAATATTAAAGAGTAGGTTTTCGTTTCACCCGTTTCCTTCCCATTGATATCATTGATAAGAAATCCAAGAATATTCTTGGTCGCTGTAGAAGCTTCAGCAGTAATAATAATGTCCTAGTAAATAGCGGGATACCATCTCTATCTTCAATTAATTTAGCCGTATTCTTAAGTATCCTTCCGTTGCCGTTTGATCCCGAAAACGCGTCGACGGATGCACCACTGAAAGATAAAATCTATTGTCTGATATATGAAAATTACATACATACATATAATCATGCCTCTTTCCCGGAGGGGTAGGCAGAGACTACATCCTTCCACTTGCTACGATACTGACACACCTCTTTCGCTTCCTCAGCATTCTGAATCAGCCTTTTCATACATGCTCGTCGGTTTAGTTAGGGCACCTAAGTACTCGTCACCTGACCTTTCTTTAGAACTTCCCCGATTTAATCTAGGTACGTTCGTCTAGGTATTCCCTTCCTTAATGAAAATTAGTTCTATTTATCAGAGGAAATCAATTTCTAGTTCGGTTTGTTTTACTAATCATGTTTCATATCAGGTTAACAGATAAAAAAGTCAAAAATTAAAATGCTATTTAAACTATCGGAATATGAGACTAGGGTTCATCGGGTCGTTGGACGATCGGTGCTATCGACATACCCACAAGCAGCCAGAAGATCTTTGGCTGGTTGCTGCATGTCTTCCAAGTAACCTTCTTTGGATATCAGTGACGGGTGGACGCCTGTTGAAACCTGTGTACATACGAGGGGAGGTCAAAAAGTTCGCGGAATGGAGGGGTTGGCGGGGGTAGGGATGCTTGTCCAGGTACTCGCTAATTGAGTAACTCATTATTACTATAAATAACAGCGTTTTCCCCCCGAAGGGTAGAAAACGCTTATTTAGGTTTCAGCCGTTCGGCTTGACCCACCTTGAGATAACACCCTTGTATTCTGTCAATTTATGGTGTGAAGTTCGTTAGAATCCTTAGAATTGCTATCGTATTGCGGATTGAATGCAGCAACTTCACTACGGTCTGAGTTACGTTCAGCGCAGGCGGCGGTTTGTTCATCAGTACCCAAAAGCCGGCAGGGCTTTAAATTTGGGTGGGTCAAGCCGAACGGCTGAAACCTAAATAAGCGTTTTCTACCCTTCGGGGGGAAAACGCTGTTATTTAGGTGTTCGAGCCTAAAGGCTTGACCCACCTTGAGACGTGTTTTCTATCTGCCGGCGCTGAACATGCGTACTGTGATCTAAGATGAAAGGTAGATTTTAGGAAATAATATAAGCATAAAACGAGCTATTTAGTGTTATACATATAAAGGTTTAATGAAAGGTTATGAAAACGCAGATTTTCAAAAACAAAACTAATAACTCTTACACAATTATCAACAAGACAAGAAGTATATTAAGTAAGTATTAAGTTCTAGAAAAATATATTCAAATAGGTGTGAAATCAGATGATACACTAGCTGCGACACCTTGTGCAGTAGGATGAGGGCCAATTTCCCTTAAGTAATATTTTAAGAAAGTGTCTCCTTGTCTCCAGTTTCCCCGCTTTAAAACCTCCTCCAGACTCATGCCTTGATTAATCCAATTATCAGTAGCCACTGCAGCACGACAGCTGCCCGGTGAGGCAGAAATATTTGCTTGCTTAAAAAGTGTCCTAATCCATCCCGCAATTACGGTGCGAGAGGCGGGCCTAGCCTTACCTCTCGTTGTTATGAATAGGCTAGTCAGAGAACCTCTTCTATCTGTTGTGACTTGTAGGAGCTGTCGAGTCCAAAAGACCAAGTCAAGGTTCTTATCCGGATTTTTAGAAATCTCCCAACCAGATTGTGAGTAAGTTGATGTGTCCGTTTTGCTGCCATGTTTGGGCCAAAGTCTTATCACGTCATTGTCATCTTCAAAGAAGCTTTCTCCTATATCCAACAGAGTGAGGTCATGAATTCTTCGGCCTGTGTTTAGAAGGAGTAGAATAGCTACTTGACGAGAAACCTCAAAAATACTTTGTTTGTTAATAATTGACTGTTTTAGCCAGTTAATTAAGTCCGAGACGTTCCATATAGGCGGTCGTCCTTTGAAAGCTGGTCTCTTAGTACTAATTCCTTTTAACACATGTCTGACCAAAGCATGTTTTGAAAGTGATTCACCTAATTCCGGGTTGCAAAAGGTGCACACCACAGATTTGTGAACCATTATTGTGCTGAATGAAAAGTTCTTTTCAGTCAAAAGGAAACATAGGAATTGTGCTAATTCTTTTGCTGTTGGTTTTTTCGAGTCTACATTGTTGGAAGCAGCCCACTCTAACCATCGTTTCCAAGCAGGTCGGTATGTTTTTAGTGTTGATGCTCTCCAAGATAATTCTATGATTTGAAATTGTTCATCTGTCCATCCATCTAAAGCATCACACCAGCCTGTACCTTCCAGACCTCCAAGATCATGTCGTCTACTTCTGGAGGTGGTCTGTTTGTTCTGAGGTCCACTAGACATTTCCTTAGGTTGTGGATGCGATAAGGGGAGTCCAGCGCTCTCCTTTTCAGCTCGGGTCTCCAATAAGCCTTCTCCCAATGAGGAGCTACCACGAGATAGCATCCCGAGCTGTGTTCCAAATGTCGAAGTACTCTGGGTATTAAGGTCGGAGGTGGAAATATCCATCCTAGACTGAAGCGCCAAGGTCGGCTGAATGCATCGGTGAAGAGACTTTGGCGATCTCTCACGTAGGGTTGTATCACAGCGGATCTGTTCGAAGCGAATAGATCCACGTGAGGCGTTCCCCATTTCAGGAAAATCTGGTGAAGAGTCTCGCTCGATAGCTGCCATTCTGGTAAGGTGTTGCCACGAGACAGGCTGTCGGCTATCCCGTTGAATTTTCCTGGCAGATATCTGGCAATCAGGTGAATTTTCCACGTTTCTGTGAGACGAAATATCTTGGTTGCGGCCGTTAGAAGTGCCTTTGATTTTGTTCCCCCTTGTTTGTTTATGTAGGCAATTGTCGTCCTGTTGTCCGACTGGAACATTATAGATTTGCCTTTTAATTTCCAGGAATCCTTTTGCAAGACTTTGTAGAGAGCCCATAATTCTTTTAGATTGCTGTGCCATGTCTTCTGCTGTTTGTTCCATAGCCCGCATAGCTTTTCGCTGTTTAAAATGGCTCCCCACCCGTCGTCTGCTGCGTCTGTAGTTATGAATTTTGACACCTTGGGATAATGGACTGGTGAGGCAGTTTGAAAATTCCTTATCCACCAGGATAATTCTTCTTGTACTTGAACAGGAATTGGAAATTTTCGATACCGGTCCCTCTGTGGTAATTGGTTGGCGAATCGTTGAATTACTCTGCAGTGCAGTCTTCCCAAAGGTATTACCTCGGCAGTAAAGCTGAGCTTGCCTAACAGGACTTTTGCGTCCATCCAGCTCCAAAGCCCCTTCTGTTGAAAGTTTCTTGTATATTTCACATATTGAGTAACCTTTAAGCTCGGGAGATATTTTCTGTTGTTTTCCATATCCCACACTACCCCTAGGTAGTCCCTTACTCTGCTTGGGATGATGTTCGACTTTTTGTAATTGATACACCAGCCCAGGTCCTCTAGCAGTTTGAGTACGAAGCGACTTTGCTGCTTTAATATCTCCTTGTTCTGATGCATAATCAAAAAATCGTCGAGGTATACAATTGTTTTTATGTTTTGCCTTCTGAAATATTGAGCAATCCAATTCGTCACCTTTGCAAATATTGATGGGGCGCTGGCTAACCCGAACGGTAAGCACGTCATGTGGAAAAACTGTTGTTTGTATAGGAAGCATAGAAACCTTTGGTGCCCCGGCGTAATTGGAATGTGGTAATATGCTTGAGAAATATCTATTTTTATCATGTAGTCTCGACTTTGCAAAATATGATGAATGTTGCGAAGGTTTATGAGGCGAAATTTTGGAGTTGCTACGAAGTCGTTCAGACGTTTCAGATTGAAAATAAGACGATGTGACCCATCTTGCTTCTTCCTTAGGAACATCGGCGAGACGAAGCCCCTCGGACCTGTTTGTTTCTTGACCACACCCGAGGTAGTTAGCTGGTTTATCTGTTCGTCCATTGCCGGCGATTCCTTGCAGGACAGATTTCGAAAGTCGTCCTTTGTTAACTTTGTTAACGGGGGTCGTTTTATAAACGGTATTCTGTAGCCTGATATTACTGACACTATTGTTTTTGGGGCCCTTAAATTTATCCACGTCTGAACTTGTTTGCGTAGCTGTCCTGCTTGAAAGCAGTCAGTATCTTTTTGTGTCCTTGGACTTTCCTTTATTGTGTTGGGGCTTTTGCTCCCTTTGCTTGTGAAATCGAGGTTTTTCTTGAAGGTTCTTGTGCTCACGGGTTTTGAATGAAACTTTTTCTTTCTTAGGAGTCGATGAGGCTCCTTTGCGTTTAAAGGATTTCTTGAACTTGGGTGGAAATACTTTATGTACCCCCCCCTGATCCTTCAGCACCTCGGATAATTTTGCTTCCGAAAATAAGTGGGTGTCTGACGGAGGGATATCATGAAGTATCTCATTGATTACTTTGTTAGGAGCTTTATACAGTTCTCTTCTCTGTTGTATAACTTCGGCTCTTTTGCCGCAGGTATACTGTAGTAGTGCGTCTGAAGTTTTGCGAAACTCGCAATTAACATGTAGGAATTTTTCATTTAGCTCCATCGCAATTTCAGGGGAGATATTCTTGCAAGCGTTTAAAAAGGTTTGCCGCTGTTGCAGAAGTCCATGACTTATAGCTGCAAGAGTGCTGTCAATTTTCTCTAAGATCGATACACTGTGCCAAAAGGGCGTGGCCAGAGCTAATTGTGAGTTTACTTTCAAGGCAGTAAACACAGGAGTTGCTTGAAATTTTCTCTGAACGTCTTTATAACGAATATTTTTCCAAGCACTGGAGCCTAGCCTTTGCGATTTCGAGCCCTGGTCTGCTAATGTTGGATCGGCTTGAGAGATTTTCGCTTCAGACTCAGTAACGTTCGGTGCAAAATCTATGGTAACTTTTGGTGTGCTTTGTAGCTCTGAAAGTTTTCTTTGAGCTTCAGCAATTTGTTCTCTCAGGTTTTCTTCCGGGTCTAAATGCCTCGGAGCTTTTGTTACATCTATTGGTTTCCAAAAATTTACTTCATCATTATCTTCATCTTGAGAAGTGCTACTGTCTTCGAAGGAATCGTTTAGAGGGGATGGGATCTGGTCACCTCTCTCGGGAGTATTGTCCTCCTCTTTCAAGTCAGATATTTGATCTTGAATTTTCTTAATAGATTCGTTTTGCCTATTCGACAAATCAAGCATTGTCTTATACATCAGCTCCTGTTGTTTAGCAAGCTTTCTAATCAAGTCATCGTCTGACTTCCTCTTCGGTGACGGAGGCCGTAGTTCGTATTCAGCATCTTTCTGTGCATCGTCGGCGTCTTGTGATTTTTCTCGGTGACGTTTCGAGCCAGGCGTGCTGGGCGTTTTCGATCTACGGCACGTCGCATTTTCCTCCCTGTCTCTTTGGGAGCCTCCACCAAGGGCTGCTGATAGATCTTTCCTTGAGATGATCGAAGGTTTCAGTTTAGCAACAACGTCCATGAAACAATTGTATGACAGTGCGGTGTCGTGAATCTTCGCCATGATAGTCTGTGGAGCATAAATTAATGTTCTTCCGAATGGCCAGTCCAGTAGCCGTCGCCTGATATCTCGAAAAACTCGCTCCGTGGCTTGTGTAGCACTGGGGTTCCATGCTCGTAGGAGATCTACAGACGGTAGCGCGAAGCGAAGCTTCTTCTCAACTTCTGGGTCAATAGATTCACCAAATAACTCATCATAAGGTAAGTCATTAACGACCCAGTTCTCCCAGTCTTCAGAGTAATGTTCATCCACTAGCTCCACAACCCTTTTGAAGAATGGATTGTTCGACGGTGGAGACCGTTGGGCCAACTCTCCCATAGAGGTCAACGTCATGACTGCAAAAGAAAGCGCTCTGTTAGCCATTAGCAATATTTGAAACGACATCTTGAAACGATTTATTCGTTTCGAACCAAAACGGTCGTCGTACGGATTTCAAATCAAAAGACAAAAGGAATTGTCATATGAACGCTTGAAACGACACGATGTGAGTGTCGTACCGATTTGAAGCTACATTCTGATGTCGTATGCGTTTCCCAGAAACATGATTGTTTCAAGCTACAAGCCGAATGAAACGACAAAAAAAAATATCGAGATACCCTCAAATTGGTTCTCGTGTCGTATGATGATACGACATTCTGACGGTGCATGGACGCGTCTGAAGACATTTAAACATATCAAATTGATACGTCATATACAAAAGCGGTCCCGTTTAGGGCACGCCGTGGTGTATAAAAGTATGAACACTTACCGTGTTTTTATTGAACTTCAAGTTTCAGTATTTGAAACGACGTCTCATCGATATCGTATCGTATTAACTTGAGGGTAGTATGCGTGTGATTCGGTCAGAATACAAAAGCGTACTGATGAACAAACCGCCGCCTGCGCTGAACGTAACTCAGACCGTAGTGAAGTTGCTGCATTCAATCCGCAATACGATAGCAATTCTAAGGATTCTAACGAACTTCACACCATAAATTGACAGAATACAAGGGTGTTATCTCAAGGTGGGTCAAGCCTTTAGGCTCGAACACCTAAATACCAAGTTTTAGCCTAATTGGGTCACTAGTCTTTGAGTTATCAACGATTAAACAAGTGAATCGGGAAGAAAGTTGGCAGTATGGAAAAAATTGAACATCGCGCCGTCATAAAGTTCCTCACCAAACAGGGAAAAACGCCGCAAACTGTTTTTCAAGATATGTTATCTGTTTACGGGGACTCTGCTCCTGGAAAAACTATGATTTACAAGTGGCATAATCTTTTCAAGCAAGGAAGGGAGTCAATTGAAGACGATCCCCGTTCTGGGCGGCCGATCGAGGCCACCACGCCGGAAATCATCGATAAAGTTGAGAAACTTGTATTGGAGGATGGCCGTTTGAAGAAGAAACAGCTTGCAGCATTAGTTGGTGTATCAGAAACTACCATTTTGAATATCCTTCATCAACATCTTGGTATGAGTAAAGTCTGCGCAAGATGGGTCCCGAGAATGCTCACGCCGTTTCAAAAGCGAGAGCGCGTCGACTGTTGCCGCGAGTTTTTGGACCGCTGTGGAGATCAAAAGGAAGAAATTATGTCCCGTATTGTGACTGGGGATGAAACTTGGGTTCATCATTATGAACCTGAGTCAAAGCAAGAGTCAATGCAATGGCAGAAAAAGGGCACTCCCCCTCCTAAGAAGTTTAAGGTGTCTCAATCGGCCGGAAAGATCATGGCGACAATATTTTGGGATTCTGAAGGCATTCTTCTGGTGGATTATAAAGATCGTGGCCTTTCCATAACGGGAGAGTACTACGCTTCCTTGTTAGATCGATTGAAGGAAGCGATTAAAGAAAAAAGGAGAGGAAAACTGACCAAAGGAGTGCTGCTTTTGCATGACAACGCGCCCGTGCACACCAGTCGTGTTGCGACCGCTGCCATTCACCGATGTGGTTTTGAACTACTGCGCCATCCACCCTACAGTCCAGACCTGGCCCCCAGCGACTATTATTTATTTCCAAAGATGAAAAAAGAGCTGCGTGGAAGAAAATTTAACGACGATGATGAGGTTAAGTCAGCGATTTCGGCTTATTTTGACGCACAAGATAAACAATTTTTTTTAGACGGTATTAATAAGTTATTTGATAGATCCCATAAATCTATTCGAGTTAAGGGAGAATATATTGAAAAGGAAAAATAATTTCATGTTTAATTTCACCCTTCTTCCTTGTCATTCCGCGAACTTTTTGACCTCCCCTCGTAACTAGTATTATTGGTCCATGATACATAATATGCATATTTTTATAAACCTAAGGTATTTAGGTTTTTAGTATCTACTGTGATCTGAATTTCTCAAAATATCTAAGAGAAAATTGTTTATGCCTACGGCGTTCAATATTTCAACCAAATTACACTATAATAATTGCGAAGACTCCCTTTACCTTTATATCATAATATTATGATCATAATAGCACAAAACTTTTGTCTCCTATTCGACGATCGGTAAGTTATCACGTATATTCGTTCAATAACGTAATACATGCTCATTCAGAATAACGGAATCGGAGCCCAAACTTTAATACTAAATTTAAAAATTTTAATACATAAACAGAGCTAAAAAAACAGAATACGAAGAGTATAATTACTGTGAATTTATTTGTATGAACATATTTACGCTGAAACTTTGTTTAAACATTTTGTGTCGCTGCAGAGCACGCCTCCCCAGCCGGACCACTTGTATTATCTAATAACTTCCAAATTTGAGAAAACTTTAAAATTGTTTCATCTATATCTTGAGGTAGACTTTTGGTACAATTACTCAGCATATCAAAAAATCGGCTTCATAAAGAAGTTTCGGAGATGTGATGGTGGTCCGGCTGTAGAGCAGTACTCCGTGGCAGAACCACAAACAATGATTTTTAGCTAATTAATCTTGGAGGTACTATTTATTTTTTGCTAATGAGATAAAGGTAGACATAAGGTAGCATGTGTTTACAATAATAGTAAGTGAGTACTATATAGTGGTCCGGCTAGGGAGTAGCACACCGGACCGTAACATCACTACATCGTATAAAGCTAAGTCGCTTTTCGCATCTGTATGTACGTATGTATATGTATGTTTGCTTAAATCTTTAAACCTACACAACGGATTTTGATGCAGGATTTTTAATAGATAAAGTACTTCAAGGGGAAGGCTTTTGTGTATAATACTTGCCGGGAAAACATCTTATGCCCACGGGAAAATGAGTTTCAGTGGGCGCAGCCGCTGGGCGGGCCACTAGTAGTTCGTACAGTTTGAGAGCCACTGACCTGCCTGGTCCACGTGATCGGCTTCTGGCTCATGACTTGCAACTCGCCCAGGTCCGCCTTTATCGCTTTCTTCTTCTTCACACCCTAGAATCATGTGGGAATATAAAATCCTGAGTAGGTATTTTTCTCAGTTCCTAAAGCGCTTCGCACACGGCGCCGAAGACAAGGTTCTAGTTGCGAGAAAAGGTGTTTAGCACCTCGAGAGGAGTACGTAAGTAAGTTTTCTGATAAATGAAAATAAGAAATTGAAAAAATGTCAAGCCTCAACAGGGATCGATCCCGGGATGCGCTGGTCTGCAATGGGCCGCAGACGCACCAATCAATTATATTGGTCGAAGTTGCCAGCTTTCAATCTCTTGGTCTTCGAATCATTCTCCTTGCTTTATACCGTACCTGTCGGGGTCAGCTTCCTAAGGAATTTGACGTGAAAGAGCGACTGCTATCTGACCTCTGCAACCCGAAGGCTAACCTGGCCCGAATCTTAGGCTGGTTTCAGAGCGACGCGTCTCGGCAGCGCTGCCCAGCCGCGCGCGCCTCGCATTACACTAGATTGTATGTAGCGTTTCAAAGTGACGCGTCTTGGGCCGCGTCTCGGCCGCGCCGCGGTCGGATCTCCTTCGATTGCCAGTAGCGTCGACTTGCAATCTTTTAAGACGTCGTTGTTGCACTCTTTTTCATATAACGTATATAACTAATATAGTGATTACGTTTGCTGGCATAATGATTCTCTGCACTCGACCGTACACCACAACGAAGCGCGCGCGTCTGAATGTCATTTCACAGCGAACGCGCTGCCCAGGCGCGCGCCCGACCCGCTCGCGCCTGGGCAGCGCTGCTGAGACGCGCCGCTCTGAAACCAGCCTTAGGAATCATCTGAATTCAGATTTTATTTGAATGTGGACAGTGGGTTTCATCACGACGTTTTTCCTTCACGGTAAGAGCAGTCGGTAAATGTACGTGACTAAAACACATTGGTACCTTCATGGCGGGGATCAAACTCGGGTCTTACGATTGTAAGACCAATGTCCTAACCAGTTGGCCACCGATACTCTTGTCTAAAATACGTACCACTGGTAGACCTATAGATAAAAGCTTGCCTTCGCTAGTGCCTCCTCGAGTGTACCACCAGCGGTTCTCCCACAGCATACTTCAGCTTTAGAAATTCGGATTGACAGAGTATCCAGCGTGATCACCTTACATCCTCCGTTTAAGCAATTTCGTATGAGATCGGTCGGGGTCATGAATCAGGGAGCTTCGAGGTTTGGGAGACCAACAGTTCCATGATAGTTCGCAACTAACTTACCGAGAAATCCTACTCGCAACTCAGCGCGAGAAGACATTGCTAATTCTTGAAAATCAGGCGCTTAGTACATAATCCAGGGTTAAGAAAAAAATCTTTGTTTATTGTGGTTATCATAACCAGTTTTATTTACAGTTTTGTTACAATTTATACCTGCTCTTTGATCATAACCACAAAATCTCACTGCTAGTATTATGTTCCTTGCACAAAATAAACAAACAAAAAGTCTGAAAATATTTTGAAGTTGTTGTTTTTTGTGTATTGAACAAGCAGAGGACTTAAGACCATACAGCCTAGCCTTCAGTAAGTATCTTCGTTGCTTAATGTCTGAATATGTCGCTAAAACCACGAGTTTTAAAATGTCAATTGAGACTTTCTGAAACTTGGACTAAACTAGCGAATAGTCTTGAAACATAAATATCGTGAAAATGCAGAATATATGCTTACTAGAATATACCTAAAGCATAGCTCTGACTCGAAACAATTTATTGTGAAGGAGGGTTTTCCATTGGGTCTTCCTATGCGTGTCGGGAGGATGTATATTCAAATTATTTCAGTTGAACTACCTACGCTAATTCAATGCAAATTCAATATGACACATTGATCTCAGCAGCGCAGCAGGCAGAATGTAAACCTGCAAGAGTAGGTTGAGTGCGTTTCAATAGTACCTGTGGCGGCGTTATGTTGGCACCCCTGTTTGTCAACACCATCAAAATTTTGAATTGTGCTCGAAGGTTTTCTTACGATTTTATTACAAATTTATTGTTAAAAGTCACGCCAAAAATATTAAGAAGTGACGAAAGAATTTATTTTGCTTAAAGTGAAAGAGTTTTGTGAACGTAAAAAACGCAATGAGGCTCCAATAGTCCCGCATCTAAGTTCGAGTTGCCGCCATAGAGAATAGAATAGATGGTAAGATATGAATAAATAAGACAGATTTATTGTTTCATTATTTTATTTTTACAATATTTTCAACCTAAAGTCAGAGGACTTCTAACAACTATAATAATCCCAATACAAAAATATTTCATCTCCTTATTCATATTATTGACAGATTTATACTTTTTACATTTTATGTAGGTAAATTCAATTCTTCAAGAACATAAGTTTTAGTGCTGTATAATAAAGCATAAGATTAATGTGATGTGATTTTTGGATCATTTGACACTCCGGCGCGCCTAGCGCATTCGCAGTCTGACTCGAATGTACTAAACGCGCCACTTCTAAACCGGACTTACCAAAGTTATGTACATCACATGTCCGAGCACATAGTACATATTTACATTAATAGGCTTGTATCTCAACAACGGTCGGTATCATTAATTATTTAAACATTAAACAACAGAAACATTATCTCACACATTTATGGCAATTTGTCATTGAATCCCACAAAAATCGTAATATTTTTTACTATTTAATAGACAATTATAAAACACAACGTAGCTTTATTTTACATAGTCTTAAATCAAAATAAATAAATTACTCCCTAGGATAGCATAGTGTTGCTTATTGTCAAATCAATGAGAGTGCCGCAAGGTAGCGTGTTATGCCCCATTAGTTACAATGTGTACATGTACATAAAGGCACAGACACACCTCGCGGCGGCGTAGTGAACGAGCCGACAACGTTGGCCGCTCGATAAAACGAAATAATGTTTAACTACCTTTATGCTATTTTTTACAAATCTCTGAGAAGGTGGGCGTGAGACAAAACTATATTGTGATGTGTAGAGTCAGTTTTTGTGATACATAAAATTTAAAACTCTTGTGATAAACAGATGTACTTACGTTAACATTCTCCCACCATACGCCCACACAACTTAATTTTATTATAAAACCTTATATCATTCAATGATATGATTGAATTCGATTGGAACAATAAATAACATTTCATATAAATCAGATTAAACTTAAAAACAGATAGAGCACAAGTACGTACGAAAAATACTGACACATATAAGTACTACCAGAGTTAGTCTGAGCGGTCGAAACATAAAACATAATACTAGAGTCAAGAAAGACAACAAAATAACAAAAAATATAGAGTAAAACTACGCATAAAATGAGAACAAGTTAGTAAAATGTAAAAACACAGAAAGAAAAAGCAATCGAGATCAAGAAATATTAAAAAAAACAGATCTCGAAAATGTTAAACTACCCGCATCTAATTTGGACAGTTCGCGGATACTTAAAACTAATATCTGTAAAGTCAGATTTGAAGTTCATTGGACCTATGACGTCATATGAGAGCAAGACAGAGATATGCATTTCCATAGTGTAACAAGGACAGAATACGTTATCCCTAAGACGCTTAGGAAAATTCATATGGCGTCACATTCCATCGAATTAGAAACTCAACTTTAAACGTTCAATTCCATGAGTTTCGATATCCAGAACCTTCTGAAAGGTCTCTTGACCGCGAGTCGCGCAGGGGTCACCTTATGAAAATTGTATAAACGTGGTGGTCGGAATTTGAACCTTCGGGGGGTGTTGGACCCCCCGCGGGGTGGTCGCTAGCAGTCTCGGTCTTCCTTCACCAGCTGCGCAGTGTCGTTGCCAGTGTCTGCAGCAGGGTCTAAGGCCCTTGGTCGTTTGCCGGCACCCCCTCCCGCGCCCGCGCCGCGCGTCTCGGTGGAAGAGGGGGAGATGACTGCAGACACGACCTTGTCTTTCAACTCGTCTGGGACTTCATAGATGCCGGCTGGAAGAAAAAAGAAGATAGGTTAGCTCCTGAAATGGCGGTTGTGAACTTGCAGATGCATTAGATATCAAAGGTGTCCGGAATTTTGGTTTGATGTTAGATAAAAGGTTGTCAGAAGGAGGTCGCCTGTACCGGACCATCAAAATCTTCATTGTCCTGATCGAGCTACATCGTCTCCAAGGCATTCTGGTTCCCCAGGTTACTACTACTACTACTACTACTACTGGTAAAGCTAGTCTTTTAGAAACTTACGCAATGGCGGTTCAGGCTCGCCGGCGGCTGCAGCTCTTGTCACAGCTTCATACATCGGATTGCTGAAGTCCCTTCCTTTCCTTGGTGCAGTCTCTTCCAAGGTGTACGCTGGTTCACCAGGCGCCGCTACTCCGCCGAACTCAACGTTGGAGCCCTGTCTGAAGGATACGCTCTGGGATGAAGCTAGGCTGCCTAAGCCTCCGCCTTTGCCGCTGTAAAAAGAAAACATATGTTTGAGTTTGTACAGCTTGTAGTGTATTGCTACCATATCACAGCATCGAGAGAGACAGGTCCCGATGTCTAGCAAGTTATCGTGGCTATTGATGAAGAGATATACCCAAGACATTCAAAGTTTACTTACAATGGCCTCTTCCTTATGACGAACCAAGCAGCGGCAGCTCCCAATCCCAACACCAGTATCAGAAGAACTGGCACTAAAACTGCTGCTGATCCGGCTACTCTAGATCCAGTTGATGCTGCGGCGGTGGCGCAGTATGGTGGTGCAAGTCCAGCTCGACACACGCACTCCAACGACCCGTCGGAGGCTTCCTGGCAGGTTCCTCCGTTCTGGCAGGGGCAAATTCTGGGCAACGGACGCTCGATTTCCACAGCTGGAAAGATGATTACAACGGTAAGTGAGAAGAATTCACATTTCATAAAAATGGCATGAAGTCTTGAGTTAAAGTAGTTTGAAATTGTCAAAAAGACGCGTGTTTAGTAATGACCTCTTCTACCGACACTGTCATAAATCGTATAAAAGGTGTAAAAATATTAGCTGCAAAAATTTTAAGGGGTGAATCAGCCCTCGAAACTGATCAATTTTCCCCAAGAAACATAGGTCAAAGTATGAAAATAAAATTACCTTCCATATAAAATATAGCAACCGAGCAAGTTAACTGTATAGAAGGTCCAAATTTTTTGTAAATTATTTCGACCTATGTTTCTTGGGGAAAGTTGTTCAGTTTCATGGGCTGGTTCAGCCCTCAAAATATTTGCAGCATACTTTTATACACCCTGTACTTAAGCCACTTGATCACTATTTACAACATCTCATGCTCGCACGAAACTCGTAAAGGCTTGTACTCACCAGCATCGCAGTTGAGCTCCTGCGTGGCTCGCTTGGGCGGCGGCTGCTGGTCGGGGCAGGCGCACCTCCTTCCAGCAGGAACCAGGAGGCAGAGATGCGAGCAGGAGTTCTCCTTGCAAGGGCTGCGGGAGCCGGTCACTCCCGACGCGTTGTAGCGCAGCGGGTGGTATACTGCAACGACAATTGGAGATTAGTTAAATATGGTAGGTAAAAGAACACAATGCTATTTTGATTTCATATAGGTCATCTATTTAGACTTAAGCCACATAGAAAAAGATCAACAGAGGAGCAGATTTTAAAAGAGTCAGTACCACAAGACATTTGAAGCACTCGCGTCATAACATGTTTTCTATCCAGCCACTTGTATCGAAGAATCATAGCTAACGTTTCCTACATGTAGTACACAAATTATTACAAAAAGAACATACAACACTGGTACAACAACACTGCTTATTTCTAAAGCTGCCTACATACCTAAAGTAGTGGAGGATTCCTTATCCCAGTTACATAGAATTGAAATCAATAAATCATGTTACTAACCTTTCACAGCAGACGGGTTGACTAGATCCTTGGAGATAACAAATGGTACTCCTCGGCCGAACTTGTCCTGTCTCACCAACTCCCCTGTGTCACGCGTTACCCAGTAGAGAGACGACTCGAACACATCTAGAGAAATCGGGTGCTTCAATAAGTCTCCTTTAAGGATGACCTTCCGTCCGGAACCGTCGTGACGCATCATTTCTATTGTGTTTAGTTTAGTATCCGCCCAGTAGATAGCGTGGTCCATGGAGTGGTCGATAGCTAAACCAGTTGGATGTCTGATTGATTCTCTGATTACAGGGCGACGTTTGGAGCCGTCCATCCAGGCGATTTCGATCTTTGGCGCTGAACCAGCGTCTGCCCAGATCATTCTGCCCATTTGTGGGTCAAGTACTAAAGATGTAGGGCTTTCTAATCCTGCCGACACGATAGCGCGTCTGTATCTTCCGTCAGTCCTAGCAACCATCACGCGTCCGCGAGGTTTAGAACCTGTCCTATCAACTTCTGTCCAGTAAAGATTGTCTCCAACGTAGTCGATAGCGAGCGCTGTCGGTTTCGCGTTTCCTTTCATGTTCAAGTCCTGAGCGAAGCCACTCTTGACCTCTCCCGCTTTGGCGTTGATCATGTAAGAGCGTTTGATGGTTTTGTCGTAGCTGTCAGCCCAGAAGACCATCTCGTGTACCGGGTCGTAATCGATCGCCTCGATTCTCTTTTCGGATGTGATCACGTCAAACTCCTCGTTCTTGTCCTGTACGAAAGCGCGGATTTCGGGTCCGTTCGCGAACATCAGCACGACCTCTGATTCGATCACCTTGCATACGCCGGATAAGCTGTCTGCCAACCTGAAATTATAAACATTGGATCGTTATGCCATGGGTTATGTCTTACCAGAACAAGTCAGGCCAAATCTGATAAATTATTTGTTCGGGTCATCTGTAAAGTAATTTTTCGTTTGTCTATTAAATCGTTGAGATGTTTTTCGACAGAAGATAGAATGGTGTCTTATCGAGTGAATAACGACCCTGTATTTTGTGACTGTCATAAACCATTTTACTAACTTGAATCCTTCTCTGCAAGAGCAAGAGTAACTTCCGTTGATATTCGTACACAGCTGGCTGCAGTGATGCGCTCCAGTGACACATTCGTCGACATCAATGCACTTCTTCTTGTCATCGGGTGCGATGATCCAGCCTTGGAAGCACGTACAGATGTACCCTCCTTCAGTCATGGCTGACAAGGAGCCGGCCCCACTTAGAGTCAGGTTAGTGCAGAAATGCTCGCAGCCTCCTGGTAAACATAAGATAAGGTATCAGAATAAAATATCGGTACGGCTCTAGATGGAAGTTAATTTTTCCTGTAGTACCTAGCTGGCGGTACTGGCAATATTGCACAGATGTGTGGAAATCTTGGTGCTTTGTCCTACAAACCTTTGTCAAGATGAGAGCAAGTGTGCGTGTGATGGCATCCCAGTTCATCTGAAGCATCTCCACAGTCGTCGGCGAAGTCGCAAAGCTGAGTGCGGTCGACGCAATGTCTGTTCGCACATTGGAACTGCGTGTACGGGTCGCAGGGCTTGACGCGTGCTGCACAGAGAGTCATGTTGTTCTCGTCTGAACCGTCACCGCAGTTATCTACGCCGTCGCAAACTTGGTACCTGGACAATACAGAATAGGATATTATCAGGGTACACAAATGTACTAAATGCGATTTCACTTAGTGATCGAATGGCATATTACCTTGGCACACATCTATGGTTATCGCAATGGAATCTTCGTAATGTATCACAGTTGAAGTTTGTGCAGAGAGCAGGTGCTTCATCAGATCCGTCACCACAGTCGTCTGTTCCATCGCAAAGGTCTGATTGTGACACGCAGAGGTTGTTAGCACATTGGAATCTGTGGAAACCAACCATGATTGAGAAAATTTGAAGACCAATGAAATTAAAAATTGTAAACAAAATATGGTAAAGATAACCAACCTGCTCTCCGGGCAGTATCTGTTTCCAGGGAAGCGTGGTGGACATCCGATTTCATCAGACAAGTCGCGACAATCCCTGTCACCATCACAACGGAAGTAGGCAGCAATACAGTGGCCTGATTTACACTGGAAGGTTCCATTCTTGCACTGGAATCCTCCACATTCCATTTCATCAGAATTATCGCCGCAATCATCTTCGTGGTCGCAGCGCCAGCGTGATGAGATACACTTGCCGTTGCCGCACTTGAATTCGGATTCTGAACATTCCCTGTAGTTGTGTTGGCAAGTTGCTTCTGCCTCATCACTGCCATCACCGCAGTCGTCTGTGAAGTCACAGAGCCATTGGCGTGGTATGCAGCGTTTGTTCTCGCATGTGAAGTCTGTTTCTGAATTACATGACGGACAGTTCTCTGGACGTTCATCGGATCCGTCTCTACAGTCGTCTTTACCGTCGCAGAACAGCCATTTTGGAATACATCTGTAGTTGGATTGTCCTGGACATCTGCGCCATCCTGTAGTGCAATTCTTCTGTCGGCACATGTAGGCAGGTTCGTCTGAGTCGTCTCCACAGTCGTTGTCAAAGTCGCACATCCAGAGTTTCGGAATGCATCGGCCGTTTTTGCAGGCGAATTCAGTATCGGGGTTACAAGGCCTATTATGGCACATAACCGGGTCTTCATCACTATTGTCTTTACAGTCAGTATCGCCATCACATTTCCAGCTGTCGAGGATGCATCGTCCACTAGATTTACATTTGAACTCGAGCGAAGGACATTCATGTGCGCACTCGGCTTCATCGCTTCCATCGCCACAGTCATCAGCGCCGTCGCAAATGGTAGCTGCAGGCGTGCAGTTGGTGTTCTTGCACTGGAAGGAACCAGCTCTGCAATGGCGCACAGGACACGTGTCGGGCTCATCAGAACCGTCCATACAATCTTTCTCACCATCACACTTCCAGAACCACGGGATACATTTCTCGTCGCGGCCATTACATCTGTGCTGTCCGTTCGTGCAGTTTGCGATACACGTCTTCATATCTCTTGCTAGATAGAATTGGTTTGGACACGCGCATTTGTATGTAGTAGCTCCCTCTTCACCGTAACCTTCGATGTTAAGGTAGCTGGATTCATGAGGTGGTGCTATCAAGCAAAGATGCGAACAACCACCGTTGTTACTGCCGCAAGGGTTCGGATATGTAAGCTGTCTCAGCGGGTGGACGACGTGGATATCGTAAGGCCGATGAGTGGTGTTTCTAAGAATTTTCAAGTTTTCTCCTGAATGCTTATGCGCCTTGCTTATAGCTTTCAGGTTCCAATCCGTCCAGTATATTTCGTCATCAAACAGACTGAGAGCAAAGACATGAGGAACTTTAACACCATGTAAAACTACGTGTCTATGACGACCTTCTAAATCGGCCGAGCCGATGTAATCCAAGTGAGCGTCTGCCCAGTAAATTCTGTCAGTGAAATAGTCAATCGTCAATGCGTTCGGCCAGGCAATCTCGTCCTCCCAGTTCAAGATAATGGTGAAGTTTGAACCGTCCATACCTAATTTTCCGATGTAGGCTTGCAAGTGCCATGATGTGTAGTACAAGTATCCCGTTCCCGGATGAACAACTATCGCTCTGGGATCAGCGATAGCAGTTTTCAGTGTCTTTCTCCTTGTACCATCCAATTCTGATACGTCTAAGTTCTTGGAATGTCTGTCAAGCCAATAAAGCTTTCTACCGATCCAGTCTATAGCAATGCCTTCAAGACCGTGAGAGTCGTGTCTGATGACAACTTCTTTGGTTGGGTTGGGATCGGTGTAATCCGACCTGTAAATTGTCTTAGCTGAAACATCGGCAAAGTACATCTTTTGTTCTTTATAATCGAAATCGATGGCAACTACATTCATGAGATCTTGGTGGACTAGATTGTATAGCGTGGCATCTGTAGACATGTTTCTAACGTAGTATTTGTTGGTGAAGATAATCCAAGCAGTTGTGTTGTCTTTTCTCTTACAAGTATGTTCGTCAGCTTCTCTTTCGTAGTATTGTTCGTTACATTTACAGTAGTACGATCCTGGTGTATTCGAACAGTATTGTGAACAAACGCCTGGAGTTTCTACACACTCATTTATGTCCGCGCAAGCTTTACCGTCTGCTAAGAGTTTGTAGCCCTGGTTGCAGTCACAGTAGTAACCAGTAAGGGTATCGATACACTTGTGGCCGCACTGGTTGATCTCTAACTTGGCACATTCGTCTACATTACAGTGCGCCGGTTCGTCGGAATCATCAGTACAGTCTGATACTTTGTTGCATACAAGTCTATTGTCAATACATTGATCGTTGTTACATTTGAACTGACCTGCTGGACACGTTTTATTTTCTTTGACACAGCCAACCTCATCTGAGTGGTCACCGCAGTCGTCTTCGCCGTCACATCTGAAGTGGTTTCGGATACACTTAAAGTTTTGACACTTGAATTCGTTATCTGTGCATTGCTTGTATTGTGTGTTGCAGTGTTTGCCTTCGTCAGAACCATCACCGCAGTCGTTGTCGTGATCACACACCCATCCTTGATTGATGCAGCGTCCGTTGTTGCACTGGAATTGATCTTCGGAGCAAGGTGTTGGTGTTGAGCAGTGATGAATGGTGGCGTTTTCGTCAGCTCCATCAATACAGTCTGGATCTCCATCGCAGAGCCATTTACGTGGGATACATTGCGCACGACCCCATAACTTATTCTCTTGGCAGGTGTATTCAGTTTCAGCGTCACATTTACGCTCGTTACATTGGTGGCGTTCGTCTTCGTCACTGTTATCTAGACAGTCGTTGTCGCCATCGCAAATGTAAATTCTTGGAATGCAATTACCATTATCACAGGTGAACAGGTCACCGAAACAAGTACGTCCTTCAGACTTGCAGTATTCTGGTGGTTCATCAGCACCGTCTCCGCAGTCGTCGTCGCCGTCGCAGTACCACGTGGCGGGGATGCAGCGGTGGTTAGGGCAGCGGAAACTGTTTTGTGGGCATGTACGTTGCGCGCAATGTAGTGGATCCTCATCTGAGTTGTCGCCACAATCGTTGTCTCCATCGCAAAGCCAGTAAGGTTCAACACAGATGTTAGTTTTCTCGCATTTGAGGTGGTTTGCTGGGCATGTTGTGTTCCTCGGACAGCGCTCGTGAGTCTCATCGGATGTAATATTGTCTTTGCACTCGTTGATGCCGTTACAAACTTGTGACATTGGTATACAGCGCGAGTTGAGACAAGTGAACTCTCCATCGGCACAAGGTGGGTAAACACAACCTTCTTCATCGGAGCCGTCTTTGCAGTCATTTTCATGATCACATTTCCAGGATTTGAATATACAGCGACCGTTGTTGCAGCGGAATTCGTTCGGTGAGCAAGAGTGGTAGGCGCAGTAGTTTTTGTCCTCGTCAGAGTTATCACCGCAATCGTCATCTCCATCGCAGGACCACATGCGGCTGATGCATTTCCCATTGGCGCAGAAGAATTTGCTTGAGTCGCAAGTGATGTTCTTGGCGACGCACATCCTGCCTTCGTTGACAAGTTTTGTATGCTCGTCACACCTACATTCAACTGTGTTGTTAGGCGCTGGATGGCAACTCTGAGCACAACCTCCGTTGCTAATTGAGCACGGGTTCACTGTACACTTCTGTCTGGCAATACTGTAAATGTGGATGTCTCTGGGTGAATCGTCAAGTCTTTTAACCATTTCTACCATGTTGGCGCCGGTGTGTTTCTCAGCTCTGTAGACACCTCGGAGCTGTAGATCGGTCCAATAAATATAGTTTTTGTAGACTGTGATAGCGAAAGGATAGATCGTCGCGGAAATGAGGACTTCCCTGTCTGATCCGTCAAGTTTTGATCGTTCAATCTTTTCTCGTACTGCATCAGTCCAGTATAACATATTTTCATCGAAGTCTATCGTTAATCCACTGGGCTGTGATAAGTCCTTGTCAATAATTGCTTTCTTCAATGATCCTGCCATTGTGGTTCTGTAGATTTTTCCTGAAGTGCCGAAGCGGCCCCAGTCAGTATAATACAATGTTCCATTGCAAGGGTCTACCACGATAGCTCTAGGCCTTTCCACGCGCGCAATCATAACTAATTCGGTTCCATCGAGATTCATAGCATAGATAGAGTTGTTAGAACTATCAGTCCAGTAGATCTTCTTCTGAGTCCAATCGTAAGAAATGCCTTCAGGGTTTATTCCCTTGTTTATGATGTTTTGTATATTGGCGTTTGTGGGATTGTTGGATGGTAGCCATGCAATCTTAGCCCATGGTCGAATTTGCGTAAAGAATAATCTATTGTCTGCGTGATCGAATTCCACTCCTACAACGTTAGTCAAGTTACTGATCGGCTTGAACGGAACGTTTGTTGATTTCGGATCCAAGTTGATAGCACGAATTTCGGTTCTTGTAGTGAAAACGAGGTACTCATCGAATTGGACATCACATTTCTTTGGATTGAACAAGGAGATCTGACCAGTGGCACAATCACACTTGTACGTGTGACCCTTGTTGGACTCAGGCGGATAACTGTAGCAAAGCTGATCGCAGCCGCCGTTACCGAGTTTCCTGCAGGGGTTGTTTTCGTCTGTTGGTTGATTATTCACATCGAAAATCACGATATCTCTAAGCTTCGGCAAATTGGCTCTAACCTTCTCGGGTAGCGATGTATTACCGGGCAACTTGGAGGCCTTGTAGATAGTTTGCAAGTTTCTATCAACCCAGTAAACGCTCGTGGTATGGATGGCGATACCCATAGGGTTTGGTAGATTAGATCTGATCAGCTGTCTGTTACCGCCGTTGTATGAGATCTTTTGGATCTGGTCAAGCTTGGAGTCTACCCAATAGACGTCATGCGTGAGCATATCGATGGTTAGATCTCTCGGGTTTGAAATTCCGGAAGTGATTAAGGTTGTCCATTCGCTACCATCTAGTAGGGCCTTTCCAATCCTAGGATATTGTCCGTAGTCGATCCAATACATGAGTCGCTTGAGAGGGTTGACGGCGAGTTCACGCGGCGCATCCATTGTGGTCTTTACAAGCACTTTTCTGTGTGATCCGTCAAGCCAGCACATTTCTACGTAGTTTTCGTGCGGGAACACGTTCGTGAAGTACAGATTCCCAGCGACCCAGTCGATCGCAAGCCCTCGAATACCGTTAGAGCCGATACCGTCTCGAACAATGTGTTGCAGTTCGGTGCCGTTCGGTCTGATGCGGAATATTCCGTTCCATTGTCCTCTGTTGAATTCCACCCAGTAGATGTAGTTTTCGGCGAAATGGACGTCGACGTGTAGAATGTGATGACCTTGGCCCGTGACGGGGACCATGGCTTCTGCGCTGCTGTCGAGGCTGTAGCCTCTGATGAGGTCGAGCTGTGACACTACAGCGAATGTCTTATAAGGCACACACTCGTTTTCGTTCTCCTTGCGGTATCCTACAGAGCAAGCGCAGACTCGCGAACCACCGTCACTTGGAATACAGATCTGATCACATCCACCATTGTTAGTTCCGCATGCGTGATGCATCATTTTCCTCTTCTGGAAGACTGTTAAAGATTTCAAGTCGCTTTCGTTGTCGATTATAACCTTGACGTTGTCACCGTTTGGCAGATCGGCCTTTATGATCTTTTCATGTCGAGGGTCTAGGACGAACAGTCTTGAATCGAGAACAGCTACAACTTTAGGGTAGGAGATGTCGTTAGCTTCAGATAGGATAGTTTTGCGGTTGTTTCCGTCAGCGTCCACGCTGCTGACACTAGCAGGGTACTGGCTGCTGAAGTAAATAATTTTCTTATCGATATCTACTGCGATGCCTTCCGGTCGTTCAATTGCGTCCACGAGGATTACAGACTTCGTACCGTCCATGTTGACTTTACCGATCTTAGACGGAACACCGTAGCCTCCTTCGTCTGACCAGTAGAGTTTTCTGTAACCAAATGCATTCATAAGAATGGGTACAATCGCAAAGTTACATTTAAAATTAATAACAAAATTAAATATTTTTTTAACTCACCCATCGGTGGGATCCAAAGCTAGGGCCTTAGGTCTTGCCACCGAAGTCTTGCTACCATCATTAGCGAGCACGATGGTACGGTACTTGACTTTTCCACCAACCCTCACTACTTCAATATTGGAAGCAGCACGGTTCCCAAAGTAGAGATTCTTTCCGAGCCAATCGAAAGCCAAAGCTGATGGTGCTCCAACGATTCCCGTGTCTTGGCCGAAGAGTTCAGTTTTCATACCGCCGCCGTAAGGCATGCTGTATACGGTACAGTTTTCGTCGTCTTCGCTGTCTCCAGAGATAGATTGTAACCAGTATAACATGTGGCCGGCGCGATCATAGTCCAGTTGGACTGCTCCTGAAAACAAAGTTCAATTATTAGTTCTAATTCAGTTGATACTTTGAGGTAAAAAAACAACAAAGAATACTATATAAAACATATACATACCTTGAACGCCGACAATGGAAGCCAACTGCCCAGCTCTACCGGAACCGTCTGGAGCCAAGTCAATAATTTGCGACCCCTTCAGTACCATCAAATATGATGTGTCCTCTGTAAAAGAAAAATATCTTTTAGAACCCATGTTGACAGATAATCCGACAATGCTACCAAATATTGAACTTTAGACACACGTACCTTCGATACATTTTCCATCAGGCAAAAGCTTGAATCCAGGTTTGCAGATGCAAGTATATTGCGTAGTCTTGTTAGGGCTGAGCAAGCAGATGTGTTCACAAGATCCTGGTTTGCAGGGCGACGGGTATTGGGGTTGCAATGAAGGATGGTGAACGTGGATCGACAGTGGCTGGGAGATCAGATGAGAAACTACAGTTTGGTTCGATCCCTTGAATTTATGCGCTGATAATACCCTGTTTAGTTGTCTGTCTGTCCAGTATAGAGTATCTTCAAATAGCGTTAAAGAATGCGGATGCAAAAGGTAGTGGCTACCGGCGAGCACTTGTTGTCGACCAGAACCGTTGTAATTACAAAAGTCAATGAAGTCTAGTTTGGAATCTGCAAAGTAAACTCTTTGGGTTGCCGTGTCGAGGGTCAAACCGTTCGGCCAGTAGATTTTGGTAGTGATAATGGCCATACGTTGAGTTCCATCCATACCGACCCTTTCAATTCGGGGGTTCTCTCCCCAGTCGGTCCAGAACAGCCAGCGAGCGTTTGGTGCTGGGTCTAAGCACATTCCACGGGGCTGTGTGATGTTGCCAGATAATAAAGTCGTTCGTGCTTTGCCGTCTTCGCTTGCCACTTCTATAGTGTTCAGTTTACTGTCGAGCCAGTAGATATTCCCTCCGACCCAATCATAAGCTAAACCTTCAACCAAATCTAATCCAGAAGACACGACAACCTGCGGTTCACCTCCGCGGTCTAACCGCGAGATCTTCTTCAATTTCATGTCCGACCAGAAAATTGTTCCGGTATGCATGTTAGAGGCTGTAGCGACGACGTTTTCTACGTTGATAGGAACTCTTTCCAAACCTTGTTCGTTCAAATCAGCAACCAATATAGAATGACGGTTGGAGATGATGAGGAACGCACTGGAATGGTTGTTAGCTTTGCAAGAGTGTTTGTCTCCAGCTAATTGGTAACCGTCAACACAACCGCAGAAGTATGATCTTTTAACATTTGTGCAGGTTTGCGAACATACTCCAGGTGGGTTACACTCGTCAATGTCTTTGCAAGTAAATCCATCGGGTTGTAATTCTTCGCCAGAAGGACAAAGGCATAGAGGACCGGCCGGCGTCTGTTTGCACTTGTTCGAACACAGACCAGTTTGGTGCTCGCATTCCGCTGAATCACAGTACGCTCCTGAAAGAACATACGCACATTATCAGCAATCTTGAATCTTGGATATAGAAAATAGTAACAAAGAAACGGGGACGGGAACATACCTTCATCGGCACCATTGGGGCAGTCGAAGTTGTTATCACAGACTTGAGTGAGATTGACACAGCGGCCGGCCACACCTGGACATTGCCAGGAGTCTGCAGGACATCTGCAAATAAAAACAAACTATTAACAATTTTAGTCGAATCCTTATATCGTAGTCTTAGTTTCGTCATAATCCGGCCGATTATGCTAGTAGCACTTTTTCGTCGGACGTATTTTAAGTCATACGTTTCGCTTGAAAAATGCTACTACCCGTAGCAAAATTATTACCAAACGTTACCGTGAAAAAAGTTTAGGATTTCTGAGAGTACTTTATCTGTTAGTCTGGAGTCAAGAGCTTATTAACCGAATCTACGAACCTGAACGGCGGAGGTTTGCAAGCATGGTCCAAGCCCTCATCGGACCCGTCTCCGCAGTCATCATTGCCATCGCAGACGTAAGCCTTAAAGACGCAGCGGCCGTTGCCGCAGCGGTAGAAGTTGGGAGCGCATTGCACTGTGCCGCAGGTTGCCGGTTCATCAGACAAGTCTTCGCAGTCTGGGGTACCTGTAAGAAGAAAATGATATGTGATAGTGACATATGGTTGGAACAGGATCACTCTATACTCATATATCTCTTTTTAAAATTTCATTTTATCTTCGGTTAGAAAATAGGCAGTTGGAGTTGGTTAAATGAGTCACTGTCATGTGCTCATATTGATGTTTTCAATGTCACCATAACTGAGACCGAAAATCTTTCGTCATTGTCCAAAATGATCTCATTAAAGGTATTACGGTCTACATTTGGAATACTAAGGACTAGTTCGGTTGGCACTGCCGTCGCTACAGTCCGCACTGCACACTTACCGTCGCAATACCAAGTCTTGGGGATGCATATGCCTGAGGACTTGCACTGGAACTGCTTGTCTGGCTGGCACTGATGCGGCGCGAGGCTCGGGCAGCCTGCCTCATCGCTGCCATCATTGCAGTCTGGTATACCGTCACACTGGAACGATAGAAAATCAAGTTAATACATTATGTTATGTAGAAAAGCTTAGTTAGACACACATGGAAGGGCAACACGCTTTCTACATACACTTCTTGTTCACGAAACTGATCTTTCACAATCACTTGGGGTCTATTAAAGGGCACATTAAACGGAATAGCGGCATGATTGCAGCTGTTTGTAGTTTTAAACTGACGCTCGGTAAGGCCATGGGAGATACTTCTATAGTATAAGGTCAGGCAGAAAACCTACCTTGTAAGCTTCCTGAACACATTGCTTGAGATCAGCACACTTGAACTGGCTAGCAAGGCAGGACACCGGCGGACAGTCGGCTTCATCTTGTTTGTCGAAGCAATCATCATCTCCGTCGCACACCCACGAGGCAGGGATGCAGTGGCCTGTTCGAGGACATGTGAACTGTGGAAGATATTATGATATATAGCATTAGAAGTAGGCGAAGAATCAAATTAGGAAATCTGGTGATTGTGAGTTTACAGGGAACTTGACGACAAGAAGAAGACTGTATTCGTGTGAGTGACTATAGTTTTCATTTCTGGCAACTTGTATTTTCAGATTGATTAAGTATATATGCAAGCCTCAAGGAACCAGGTTATATATATATATATATATAAAAAACCAGGAACAACCTTTTTATGGTTAACCCGGGTCACTCGCGATATTTTTTATGGTAATAGAAACGAAATTTCCTTTGGCCCGACAGATTTGGAACAACCTGCTATCAGAGGTGAGGAGAAATCGAATAAAACCTACCTGGAAGTAAGCGCAAGTCTTCTCTGCACAATGCGAGCCCTCATCGGAGCCGTCTCCACAGTCGTTCTCTGAGTCGCACTTCCACGTGTTGGGAACACATCGTCCGTTGTCACACTGGAACTGCGAGGAGCTGCAGGTGACATTGACGCAGCCGGCCTCGTCGGAGAAGTCGCCGCAATCGTTCTCCGAGTCGCATTTGAACGTTGCTGGTATACAGCGGCCGGATTTGCACATGAATTCTGTTGCGCTGCATGTGGTTTCTGCAAGAAAATGTAGATTAAGAAATTAATACGTTGATGACTTCATCGTAAATTATCTGCTCATGTAGGTATTAAGTTAGGATACTTACTAGTACAGTTTTGTTCTTCATCGCTGTTGTCCAGACAATCGTCGTCACCGTCGCAGACCCAACTCTTAGGAATACAACGCTGGTTGTGGCAAGTGAAGTCCCAGGAGTTAGGGCAAGCTTGCACCGGCGGCTCAGAGCTGGGGTCCGCAATACAACTTGTTCCATCTGGACCTAATTTCTCTCCATACGGACAGCCACACTTCACTGTCAACTTTTCTGTATTGTTTCTTGGGATCGCGAAACAAAGTTTCTGACAGTTGCCGTTGTTCATCGCACATGGCTGCTCCGGGTCGATAGTCTGTACTGCTTTAGAGTAAACTTTCACACCGTATAACCTGTTAGTTTGGGGCTCTCTGATCATAATGTCTTCTTGCTCGCCTGTCAGCTTGTTCAGTCTCACTATGGCGTCTAATCTCCAGTCGGTGATATACATGAATTCCTTGTAAATGACGATAGAGAATGGGTGTCTAATTAGCCTAGAGTTGACCGTCTTGACATCTGTTCCGTCAAGTTTAGCGTGCTGGACGTGGTCAAGTAAAGCGTCGCACCAGTAGACACGGTCAGATAGGAAGTCTATGGAAAGACCGTTGGGCCATCCTAATGTGACGTTTTCAAACACAAGCAGGCCGGTACCGTCGCTGTTAGCTCTGCTGATGTTTGCAGGGCGGTCCCATTCTGAGAAGAAAATGTAACCTTTGTTGGGATGGACTACAATCGCACGTGGTCGCTTTAAATCTTTTAATAGCGTTCTCTTATAAGCTACGTTCCTTGTTGATAGAACGTTGAGTGTTCCTTTTCTTGAATCGATGTAGTACAGGTTCTTAGAAGCCCAGTCTACTGCGAGACCCTCCACACCTTCATTTTGAGAAGCCAAAACGATTTCCTTTGTTGTTCCATTCCTGTGCACCCTGTAAATGACATCTTGGAGTACGTCTGAGTAGTAAATGTGTTCGTCTCTAGCATCAAAGTCAAGGCCAACGAATCGTGCTCTTCTTGATACAACAGGCAGAATGGCATCGCTGAATCCTTCAATGTACGGGTCAATAACTTTTCCCTTGATGAACCTTTGTTGCGAGTACATTAGGAAGTCGTCGATGATGACACAGTTTCGAAGATCCTTCTCTAGTTTAAAGCCAATGTTACAGGCGCACCGGTAGCCGAGGCCGCCATTTTGCAACGCTGTGACGATGCACATCTGTGCGCAACCACCGTTGTTGTTTCCACACGGGTTATTCACGGACGTTTGCTTCAAAGAGTGTATGACAGTAATTGCTTTCGGATCGCGGATATCTTTCGTCTTGTAAATCGCTTGAATGCTGGAAGATCCTTCATATTTGTTGACAGAACTGATGCCCTGTTTGGTGTGGTCAGACCAGTAGACTCTGTCTTCGTATAGTGCTAATCTCGATGGGCCTGGGACCTGTTGTCCTCTAAGGACCAAGAAGCGGTGGTTGCCGTCATAGTCAACGGTTTCGATGTAGTCAAGGAGGGAATCGCACCAGAACACTCGTCGGGCGATGATGTCGACTGCGATACCTGATGCTTTGTATGCCGCTTCTGAGACTATAGATCTAGCGTGGGTTCCGTCCATATTTGCTCGAATAATCTGTAACCAAAACGCCATAACTTATAAAATTGGCACTGGTGTCAATTTCATTGTTTTCAGTTTCAGTTTTCAGAACAATATAGAGATTAGACAATGATGATCTTGAAATACTGACCTGACTGCTATCAGCAACGAACATAAGTCCTAGTGTGGGATCAAGAGCCAAATCAGCCGGGTTGGTCAGGTTAGATCCCAGCACCACAGCATGCCATCTACCGTCCAGTTCAAAAACGTCAATCTTCTGTCCAATAGCATCTGCTACATAAAGTTTGTCTCCAACCCAGTCCACTGCAAGTGCCACTGGGGCCCAGGAACCAGGAACTGATATATCATTACTAGAATAACTTGTTAGTCCTGCCGGCACGCTTAGCTGTTGTGAATGGATCTGTAAAGGATAGAAAATATTGTGAGCATAATCTTGACATAAATTATGAAGTTGAAGCAAATATTGTGACTGTAACTAACCTTTCTCGTTTTAAGATCAGACCAGAAGAGCAAATTCTTTTTGAAATGGTAATCTAAACCGGCTGCAGCGGTTGCGTTAGCTAACGGCGTCGGAACACGTCCGTGCAAGTCCATCCGTAGAACTGCCTTCTCGTACGCTAGAAGAAGCGCTGGAGCATAATCCGCATTTGCGACACAACGTTTTCCATCGACTAGGGAGTATCCTGGAGCACAGGCACATTTGTAAGACCCTGGAGTGTTAACGCAGAGTTGATGGCAGTAGCCCCATTCTTTGCATTCGTCTCTGTCTTCGCAGGTCTTGTTGTCGGCTGCTAGAGTGAGACCAGCAGCGCACGCGCAGGCTCCACCGGATGGCGACGCCACGCATTTGTAGGAACACTCCATGATGGGGCATACTGCCGTTGCTGGAAGAGTCGAAAAAAATGATGAATTATATTTTCCTAAGTCTTTGGAGAACTTTTAAAAATAACATAATTTAGATAAAATCACAGCTTTTTTTATCGCAGAGTCGTCCAACGATGCCATCAACCTTAGTGTCAGAATTTTTCAACATCATCAACTTATGTACCTACACAAACATACTGGACACTTTCAAAAGATAATGTTTACGACTTCAAAGATTTTGAGTGTAATACTGAATATCTGGTTTTACGGTACTTACAACACGCAGTCTCTTCGTCAGCATTATCTTCACAATCCTTCTTGCCGTCACACAACTGACTTCTCGCTATACACTTGTGCGCGCCTCCCGGAGCCCCTTTAGGGCAGAGGTACTTGTTGTCTGGGCAAGCGATGGCGGTGCAGTTGGCCTCGTCAGACCCGTCGGCGCAGTCCTTGTAACCATCGCAGTGGTAGGTGGCTGGGATGCAGAGGGCGTTGCTGCAACGGAACTGACCGATGTGGCAGGGAGGGAAATCTGGAAAGTTACGATGATTTTTTAAACATGTGAACAGAATTTTGTTTGTCTTTGTCAGGTCGTTTTTGCTCGTGGGAGGTGAGGGACTACTTTTGCTCACAAGTCTGCAATTTTTTCTCATTGCAATGCCATCGAAACTCAATTGTCTTCCATTGTCATTGTGATTTTCTAATAATAAACTGTTAACAGAGTACGAAACTTCTCTAAAATCATCCAACTGATATCCAATTAACATCTAACTGAAACGATTTACATCTAGCAGACTTAGAGCCCTTTTAGGAGACGTCCTGAAGGTTTACATAAAAGCGATATGTTATTATATCGTACGTTGACTTGATGATTAAGAAGGTTTAGAACAGTCAGACAAGCTTAGTTCTTTTTACACCAATTTGTGGGTTACTTTCGAATACCCCTCACTTTGTACCCAAAAGTTCCTCCACTCCTCGGTCTATCCGCTTACTCTCTCTCTCTCTTTCGTGTGGGACAACAAATCGTCCAACGACCTGATGAACCTTAGTGTCAGTATTTTTCAACCGCCTCCTACAAGTAGCAGGCTTTTGGCATGGTTGTGTAACGACCGCCGTCTAAGTAATCATAGACAGTAACCGAGACCTACAGCTTAACGTGTCATCCAAAACACGGAACCATCTTACTTACGGACAATCGGGTTGTTCAGCCCGCAATGTCCTAACCAGACTGGGAACAAATTCACAGAGTGATAAATACTTTGTGAGTGACCCACCGAGAATCGAACCCGGAACCTTCTGCGTCAAAGGCAGTGGCACTACCACTGCGCCACATCAGTCGTCATCAACTTACTGCAATGTGCTTCGTCTGAGTTGTCCCCGCAGTCATCCTTGTGGTCGCACTTGGCAGACAGGTCTATGCACTTGTCTCCCGAAGAACACCTGTGCTGGTCTAGTCTGCAGGCGAGCGGGTTCCCTGGGCAGTCCTGCTCGTCTTTGCCTGTCCTACAGTCTAAGTACCTGGAATTGACACGGATTATGTGTATAAAATGTGCCTGCATTATTACGTATTACTTTCGGTTAAATGAAAATAAGAAATCGAAAAATTTACAAGCGTTGACTGGGAATCGAACCCGGGCCGCGTGGGGTACCGGCCCACTGCTCTACCACTGAGCTATCGACGCACCAGTTCGCTTTCGTCAATTTCTCTATCTCTTGAAGCTCGTCTTGATGCGGTTACTTTCGGTTATCTATAGTATCAGAGTCAGTGATTTTTCTTTGTTCTTACGTTGAAAGAGGTGCTAGTCCCACTGACGCAAGAAAATGCTTAATTATCTACCCATGTCATCACATCACAGACAAGTCTGGCCTGGACCTCTACTGCTAGATTATTGTAGACACATACATCCACAAACCACTGTTATCTCTTGACAGAGCGTTAGCGATCGTAAAATGACGGTCGTTATCGCCACGTCTGACCTGGTATTGAGGGCCCTTTCAGATGATTTGTGTATCACTATAGTGACAGGTCGTTAGCCTGTCACTTACTTTATTCCTGTCACTTACCCGTCACACCGCTTCTCCTTAGGTATACACGGCCCTTGCATGGTATGAGGAGCAGACTTCCCGGAGCCGCCGGGCGCTGGGGGCTCCATGCAGTGGAAGTCTTCAGGCTGACACTTCTGATATGCTGGAAGAAGAAGAAATTCAATCGTATATTTCCAAGTAGATTCACAATGAATTCTTCTAGAATGTCAGATAGTTACAATACAATACTGTCATTGAATAAATGAATTAGTCATTGTAAAAAAGAGAAAACTGTCTGACACATTTTTCTCTTTTTTATAACAATTTTATGTTCTGTACATTTTATATTGTAGTATCTCACTGCCAAACTTCAAAAAATATCTTCGATTTTGTAAACGATTGCAAGCGTCACTCTATCTCACGGCTCTCGTCTTACGTCTCATGTGTGGAGACAGCGCCTTAAAAGTTAAACATGGCGCTTAATCCACCTAACTTTGTCTCGTATCTTGTACGTCTCAACTTAATTGTTGTAAGTATAACCCTCAAAAACATTAATATATAAAAAAATCCAAGTCTCGCTACTGAGCTGTTCAACCGTAAAAAGGTATGAGATCCATTTGAAACCAAGTCGGCTATCGATTTGTTCATTCCCCACTTAAGAGATCTATCTTAATTAATTACGTAATTAGTTAATAAGCATTATTTTATAGTGACCATATCAATATTTTCAATATATTTTAATGTTTACAATAAATTGAATGACTTAGCCATCGCACTAGAACAGAAGGTTAACGTGTAATACGTATACATATTAAAATTAATACATTCAGTGCGATTGCCAAGTCATTCAATTTATTGTAAACATTAAAATATATTGAAAATATTGATATGGTCACTATAAATAATGTTTTTGTCGGGATCTCATTACTTTTTGTAGGTAGTCTTCCTTTTTTTCTTTTGCGGCTCTATTTCTTGAGCCTCAGCCACGGTTTTTCTCATAGCCCTCTCTCTATCTTTATGTGGTTTTCTCGGAATCTTTGTAGTAATGATTTTTGTCAAGTCTGGACGGTACATGCTTCTTAGTCTATTGTATTCACAAATTGCAGATTCTTGCGCTTTAATATTTCCAAAGTCTATGTTTATAAAATGTAAGCCGCCCAGACTTGTTACTCTTGATAGTGCTACATAAGCTTGACCAGATGTAAATACAGCTGAACCTATATCCATCAGCGCATTATTCAGACTGAGGCCTTGACTTTTATGTATAGTTATAGCATAGGCTATACATATTGGAAACTGTTCGCGATGGACATTAAAATAGCGATAGCGTGTTTTAGAAACTAACAGCGACATCTGTGATTATTTTGCTGGACCAAAACAAAGTATTTTAGGAGCGACAGCAAAATATAACTTGGTAAACAGTACATTTCTATGGAATTACAAAGTTATTTATGCTATCGGTTTATCTAGAAAACTGCATTGAAATTGCTAGATTTTTAAGTTTTTCCTTGATTCATACACTAAACCCAAATTATATTCCAAATTAGAAGTCTCTATGTCTGCTAGAAGTGCCTTAGAATTTTGATGATCGGTCAGTGAGTGAGTCAGTGACAAAATTAAGAACTTTGACTGCCGTGCCCCCAGATATATAAGTACGTAAGTAGTATGATTGAGTAACATCGACTTTTTATTCAAACAAAGTCTAGACTTAAAATTTGCATGGCACCTAAAAGTTTGCAGCCTGGAACAAACAAATAGTAGGTGCCTACGTCTCGTCTGCTATGCACGGTACTTGGCATACGTTTATACGTTGACCTATAGAGGGCGCCTTTGTAAAGGCTTACAGCAGGCTACACAGCTGCACTGGCAATCCACAGGCTGCGCTGAAAATTCTTCTAAACCTCAGTTTGCTTGTTTTAGCATTCTCGGTGTTCGCTCGCTTTCAGACCGTGGAAAACTTGCTTCCTAACAAATGGTGGCTTGACCGCGTTGTAAAGCTAACATTCTTGTGGAAAACAAGCTTTCTCGGAAGAAGAACTATATGAATAAAAAAACGCAGCAATTGCTTCATACAAATTAACATAGGCGGGTGCGCTAAGGTATCAATCTTTGCAAGAAAGTATACCGGGTATAAAAGCAGCCCTCCGAATACTGATAGCATGTTTCAGACCTTGAAACTGAACAACTGTCTCTAGGTACACATGTCAGAAAACGACAAAACAGCTGGCTGCATTTACTATGGGAAACCAAAAGTTTTTTACTAGTTTTAGCGTGAAGGAGTAACAAACAAATAAACATACAAACTCTCACATTTAGAGTATTAGTAGAATACGTCACATCATTGTAACAGCCTCTAATTGAGCACTTTACAAGTTAATCGGGTGTAAACAAGCGAGTCGCGCTCAGGCGTGTGATTAAACACATCATTTGATTATGTAACGCCCTGTAAGTGGCGAGATTTGCGAGATTCAACGATAATCCTGATTAAATTACTGCTTACGACGAGATTAGATAACCTTGGTGTTCAGTGGGACATGATCAAAGTTAGTTTTAAAGTATGAGGCGCCTTGGAGTCAGTGACCCGAAAAAAGGGACCTCAATAAATGCATTTCTATAGGTGTTCAAAGGTCTGATTGGGGTGAATAAGCAATTTCCAAAGTTTAAAACTTCTTCTTTTTTTGTGGAACACCGAGTCATTCAACGATTCTATCTAGTGTCAGGCTTTTTCAGCCATCTACTACAATGTTTGTGTAACGATCGCGGTCATAGGATGGCATATACAGCAACCGGGACCGACGCCTTAACGTGCGCCCCGAAGCACGGAACCATCGAAAACTGGGCATTAGTTATTTCTCCCGGAGAAAATCCGCTGCACTCCTACACTGTGCTTAGTCGACCCAAAATCACTATTTAACTTCCAATGGCAACTATTTATCTAAATATCTTACTAGCAAAACAAACCGATAACGGCTTCAACGATTTTCACGTAAACAAGTAGGGATTTTCGGGGCGACAAATCGTTGACAAATTAAATCCCGTTTTTCTTGACTTGGTCCTACTAACTCTCTAAAAGATCGGTTGTCTGTAAAGTCGTTTTACTGACGACAGTTCAACGTGACAACGTCATAAGAAAATACTGACGAGAAAATTGCATTAAAAAAAAAAAAAATTGTCTTTTGTTTGATGGCTATACGCTGCAGAGGCCGATGTCGCTCGTTCCAAGTTCTCGTTTAAAAGTATATTTCTTAATTTCAGTTAGTGTGCGAAAAAGTTCATACGTAGAGGTAGACAATTCACAAAAAAAAACACAGAAAAAACATATTACAGTCTCTCTTTGTTGAGCAAATCGTTTAGAACTCTCTTAAATGCGAGTTTCATTCGGGTCCCGTGGGTACATTTCACCTACCTGTAAACGGGGAAGTTTGTCCAATAAAAAGCTTACATCCTGCATTGAACGTGAGTTCCTAACTCTGCCACGAGAGGGCGTCACATGGCGAAGTTATAATAGACCGCAATTATTGCATTCTTTCATCCCCGAGCGAGACATTTTGCGAAAAATTAGATTACTGAATAAAACATTACTGCCTTTTTCGTGTGGGACACCGAGTCGTCCAACGACCCGATGAACTTTAGTGTCAGAATTTTTCAACCGCCTTCTACAAGTAGCATGCTTCTGACATGGTTAAATGTCAACTTTGTGAGTGACTCACCGAGAATCGAACCTTCTGCGTCACAGGTAGACATACATAGACATACACATTTATATAGTTGCACTACCACTGCGCCACGCTGCTGGTCTTCATTATAATATTATATAATTACTACTGATTTATAATACTGATAGTGCAATTGGTAGTCTAAGCCTATAAAGGGACGATAATTAGCTCCGTAATATCACGATCTCGTAGTTCTCCATAGTAAAAAAACATCACCAATCTTATCATTGGGTTCATTCCTGGGCTGATGATTGACTATGATACCACCTACGCCGAGTTTTGGGAAAGTTCCTTTTCAGTACCCCTTAACAGCCACAACAGTCCACTGCTGGACATGGGCCACCCCATGCTTGGTAGGCGGATTGGTGAGCGCAGTGCAAAATTGTAATTCACAGGGAATGCTGCTGCCTAATCACCCTCAAACTTAACTCGCTATAAGTAGTTGTTTAGTATTGATTGTAACAAATTGCCCAGTTGAAGAACAAAACAAACTTGCCACCTTGTAACAAATTGCGGGTAGCTGCAAGTGACAGCCGCCTCGTAAAGCGCTCTCCAGTCCTGAGGTGATACGTGACGGTCTTGACCTCATTGTGCGCCAACTGAAGCTACTACACTACTTATGTGGTCTACCTAGTGAAGAGCCGTGGACTTCCGATTCACAACGTAGGTTTCAATCTCTGTTTGATATTATGCTTTCTTTCAGTTTAGTCAAAACGTTTGAATTTTTGTCTGCGTCCGCTTTTTTGAGTCCGCGGTTCCATTTGCTAACTAGTGGTCATAGACGTTTTGAAGCAAGTCAGGTCAGAAGTACCCTAAGCTGAGGAGCGTGCATGAAAAGACTGACGAATGTAGAAGAAGCGAAAGAAGTACGTCAGGACCATAGCAAGTGGAAGAAAATAGTCTCTGCCTACCCCAACGGGAAAGAGGCGTGGTTTATGTATGTATAGTCATCGAAAAGAAATCCCTTTAATCATAATCAATCATCAAAGGTATTAATCATACCTTGACGATTTCATAAACCATAACAATTTTTTATCGCATCTTTTGTCTTGAGCTGAATGAACTGAACTTTCTTCTATTCCTATAAGAACTCTCAAATAAAACCGGCTCAGAGCTCCAGGGAATAGAGCGAACGATGCAATCCCCCGAATGCTGTACTTACAGCGAAGTAGGAAATAGACCGCGATCGCTGCCAGCAGACATTCAATTAACTATATCTCCGGCGATACTGCCCCGCCAGAGCCTAGAGGCGGGCCAATCATGAAACCTCTCAAGAAAGATTTCCCGTATCATGTTTTCACAGTAAACAACGCGATCAAAACAGGGATTTGACTGCATTACCTACACAATGTGTATAGAAGCGAAGTGGTAGGATAGAGGCGTAATCCTCAACACGGAGCACAAAGCCTTCGCACCACATTGAGGCGGCAGACGATTCCGCCGGATTGCCTCAATTTCGCGGCCACCCATCCCACAACACAACCACTCACACTAGACCTCTAAATTTGTCTCCAGCTGCCTCTCAGTATGATTCTACACAGATCTTTTTCTCTGGTCTCGACAAAAGATGGCTTAAAAATACTAGGTCGGATGATGTTTGGTCTAAATTTGCATTTAATCTGCCCCGAGTGGCTCTGAAAGACTGCATGTATTACGGCCGATTTTAAAAAGGAATATGTAACAGCGAATATGCATCATGGTAAAACATGTAAATGAGTCTCACATTTTCACGGGACAGAGTGAGACTCATTGAATACTGATTGTGTTAAAATAAGCTCAACCATAGGTCGAAAATGTTGAGGTTCATTTTTGTTTACTCCGAAATCTTTACTTCTTTGTTTAAATTAAAAATATTTCATTATCACATGCGCATCCGATTTAAGCAACTTAGAATATGTTTAATTTCACATCTTATCCAAGTTCAGTATAGGGCTAATAAGCAATCTACTAACAACAAATCGTGAACGCAAAAATGGAACGCAGCGTGAATATACTAGAAGGCAATATAAGTTTGGTATCGAAGGCAGCGGATCTGAGGTAGCGGGTTCAATTCGCAGGGGAACCAGTTATAGGAGTTTGACGTGCACTAGTTGAACTTTTAATGCGGTTTCCAACACAAATGCACCGGAGTGGGGGCTCCTGATGTGAGCTCATTTGAATTAGCCAACGAACTCTGTGTATGAAAATATGTTGTGCAACTCCATGACTCGTTCGTAACTCGATTCACGACTATCTCTTTTAAAAAAGGTGAACTAATTAGACTAGGTACTCTCCATTTTGTCGTAAAGACAGCAACTTACCAAGGATTTTGGCGATCACTTGTCAATTCGGCGCCAAAAGCAACCCAAGGCTACCGAATCGTGAATAGATCATCGGTTTAATAAGCAAAATGTGCAAATTCGTAGCTTTCTTCGAAATATGTCAATAGGTATATTACTATGTCACACTACTGAAAAGGTCTACAAATAGCAAATCAGACAAGTTGGAAACTCGAGCGAGTTCTGAAAAGGTCTGTTTTGAAAAAAATATGCGGTCTGCCATGCTGTCTTACTATGTGTCCTACACGTTTTTCAGACGCACCCTATAAATTCACACATATCCTTGACAATAAAAAAACGAGTGATAGAAACTTAAATATGAGCAGTTAAACCAGTCGTTGTGCGTTCCGTACGCGGAATCGAATTAAGACTTTTCAGAAACTGAGCTACTGTTTGTCAGTTCTGTAATGGAATTGTGTTTGTGAAAATGCGCTCGCAAATACGGGTGTAATTTCCACGCCGCTGTAATTAATAGGATTAAAGCGTAACTTCCGTACACGGAACTGCAGTTGATAAGCTTTCACGTGTGTAAAGCGGAAGTTATTTTATAATTAGCTTGCATACGGTATTACAAGGCAATTAGCTGGGGCATTCAATGTGTTTTTTTTCACCTGGACGGCTCCAGTCAGGAGAAGTTGTATTTTTTAAAATAGTGTAGTCTATGAATGAACGAATGAATTAATGCTTAGGCAATTAGGGTCTACCTACTCGTATCTAAAAAAACTGTCGTCCAAAAATTTAACAAAATATTGAAAGTTTATTAAAGCAGAAAATTACATAAAAGTAGTATTCTGACGCCATCCAAAAGAGCATTGTATGATCATACATTCCTATTACCGCATACAAAATGCCGTTTTAGATCGTTTTAAAAAGTAGCCCATTTGTTTTGCGAGTCCACATCCCTATTGAGAAATAGATATACTTACTTAGATTTACATACATACTTAAATCACGCCTCTTTCCCGTTGGGTTAGGCAGAGACTATTTCCTTCTACTTGCTACGATCCTGGCATACTTCTTTCGCTTCTTCTACATTCATCAGTCCTTTCATCGTTCAGCAGCAGCGTTCCCGGTAAATATATAGAAATATATTGCCTGGATTCATCCCTCTTTCGCCTTTGTATCTTACACTGCGCTCGCCAATACGCCTGCCGAACGTGGTGACTATGGCAATACCCTCCTATTAATCCCTCAATAGGAGGGTATTGCCCAGGCTGATGTCCAGCAGTAGAGTGTTGTGGCTGTAGAAGAACTAGTACTTAGATTTAGATATAAAAATGTGGTGTACTCACTGCAGTCGGCTTCGTCGGTGCCGTCGACGCAGTCCACGTGCTTGTCGCAGCGGTAGTGCGGCGGGATGCAGTAAGTCTTGTTGAACACGTACTGAAAAGATGTGGTTACTTACTGCAGTCTGCTTCGTCGGTGCCGTCGACGCAGTCCACGTGCATGTCGCAGCGGTAGTGCGGCGGGATGCAGTACGTCTTGTTGAACACGTACTGTAAAGATGTGGTTACTCACTGCAGTCTGCTTCGTCGGTGCCGTCGACGCAGTCCACGTGCATGTCGCAGCGGTAGTGCGGCGGGATGCAGTACGTCTTGTTGAACACGTACTGCCCGCAGGTCAGCTGGCCAGCCTCGCACTCCGGCGGCGCTGGGGACAAACAAACACATGGGTTAGTAAGGTATAATTACGAGAGAAACAACAATCTAGTAGGTACGAGGTTTTTGGTCAAGCAAATGACAGGTACGGGTAGATTTCAAGATTTCAATCGTTTATTTCGAAATATACAGGGTGTAAAAAAATAGCTGCAAATATTTAAAGGGGTGCATCAGATCATGAAACTGAACAACTTTCCCCAAGGAATATAGGTCGAAAGATGAAAAAAAATTGGACCTCCCTTACACTTGACTAGCTCGGCTGCTACATTTTATATGGGAGGTCCAAAAATTTCTTTCATATTACGACCTATGTTTCTTGGGGAAAGTTGTACAGCTTTATGGAGTGGTTCACCCCTTAAAATATTTGCAGCTTTTTTTACACCCTGTATCGAGCTAGCACGCAATCAGATATGCGTCTATCCAAGTGAGTGAAGAAGGTATTGACCGTTCGTTCGTCCGTCGGTTGGTGACGAGGCGACCGAGTGCAAATTGAGTTCAGCGGCGCCTCTCCAAGGCCCAAGAGCCCAAGAGGACCCAAGCCCTTGGCCGAGACTCCTAAACTTTCATTTATTTCTTAAACATTTAGTCAAACTAACTAGATTTCTTTTTCAAAAGGTTGTTTTGAATGAACAATTTGTAGGTCATCATTCTCCTTGCCATGTGTTGCCGGCATAGAATAGCACCATCCCCTTTCTTCCCGGGGGTGTCGTAAGAGGTGACTAAGGGACTCTACTAGTGACTCCGGGGGGTCCTACATAAAAAGAAAGAGGCTAAAATCTATTTTCAGTGTTTTTGGTCAACCTGGCTCAGCCTGCAATATCCTAACCAGACCACAAATAAATTCACAAAGTGATAAACATCAACTTTTATCAACCCCGCCGAGAATCAATTATCCGAAACTTTTGCAGCAGCCAGTCACACTACCACTGCGCCGGTGGTACTACGTTTGCATCTGACCCGTCTTTCACCTTGTTATATTAAGCAACTTACTTTGCTCGCTTCATAAACGCTTATAGACGCTCCTTAGAGCCCGAGGGCGATATCGAAACTTTGATCAAGGTGAAAAGCGGAAGTCTTGCTTCGAAGGTAGCTTTACGTTTTGACTATTTACTGTAAGTACCTAATCCTTTTGTAGCTATTTGTAGAACTACCAGTATTTTAACAATAAACTAACGTAATTTTTTTTATTGTAAAATGAAGAAATTAGTTACATTTGAGAACGTCTGGGAGCTACGGCTTAACATGCCATCCGAAACACGGAACCATCTTTCTTATAGACAATCGGGTGGTTCAGCCCGCAATGTCCTAACCAGACTGGGAACAAATTTACAAAGTGATAAATATCAACTCTGTGACTGACCCACCGAGAATCGATCTCGGAATCTTCCTGCCACTGCTCCATACCGGTCATCAAACCTACTACACGATTGAAACCTTCTTTCCACTGCGGTGTCGGTTGAAAACCACAACACGGAAAACCTCTCGAAATCGTTCGCGTTTCAGCGGCAACAGCTTCGGAAAGACCATAACTAAATGCGCATAACTCATGCACGCCTGGGGATGAAATATATTATCCATTTGTGGATATATCTAGTTAGATCAGATGATGTCGATGTATGTATTAGGAATCTGAAGTATTCATACATTTTTGCCGAGTAAGTATGAATTTTGTATGGAACACCCAATTTTTTTTTTGCGATTTCGCAGGTGGCCCCATAGAAAAAGTTGTTGTATGTTGATTGAGGAAAGTTTGTTTAGTTTCATGGGCCGAAAGAAAGTCAGTACTTTTCCTAACACCCTACACCCCTATAATTTGAAATACTTTTTTGTTTTCATGTCCTACACGAAGTTATTCAACAACCCGATAAACCCTAGTGTCAGAGTTTCTCAACCGGGTACTAGTAGTAGACCGATGACACGGCTGTGTAACGACTGCCCTCTAAGTAATCATAGACAGCAACCGGGATCGAGGGCTTCTTTCTTCCAAATCACGAAACCATCACCTCAGATGGTCCAGCCTGCAAGGTACGTCCTCAACGTCACCTCCTAACCAGACCAGGGGCGAATTCACAAAGTGATAAATATCAACTTTGACTTTGCCCTACCAGGATTCGAATCCGAAACCTTTGCGCAGCACGCAGTCACTCTACCACTGCGCCTCATCGGCCGTGAAATATTACTTCCTATAGTCTGTAAAAAATATAGGATGATCCTTGTTACGTTTGTGACCTTGGAGCAAATGCTTTGACATAAGGTCCATTTTGCTTTGTTTACTAGGACGTTTACTCGGCTTACTAGGTTTTTATATCTCACAGATTATAGAAAACATAATTTCTAAGGCGTTTGTGTGATGAGTAACGTCGGTTTCATTTCCAAACAGCTTCTGTTCTGTCCGCACGTATCTCTAGCTGCCTACTCCTGGGAAATCTAAAAGTTGTTAGCGCGATCTTTGCACGCACGGTTGCGGACATACATACTGACTGCATGACAGTTACAAAATGGAGGTAGATAAGAAAACTTGCGTTTTTCGCGTCTCTATCCTTAAATTCTCTCGAAACACTAGGATATGCCTGTTCACAGGTTAAGACCGTTCAGGTTAAGACCGGTTGTGAAAGAATCTTGAGACTCCATGTAACAAATAAAATGAACCCTCTATTTCGAATACCTACATAAGTATCAGGGAAATACGGGATCACGAACGACTTGTGTTTTCGCATACGGAAGAATATGTTTTGTTTCAATTTACATGGGTGTCTACTTACGCAAATTAATCTCATTGAAGTACAAATTCACTTATCACGCATCCTTTTCAACAAAAACCCATTCAATTACGTCCTTTCCGCTGACCCAGAATTGATTCTTTCCGGATTTAACCTGTTTCACCCGGTTCCAGCCAGTTCTCTAAATCGGAGGTCGCTCAATCCCCCAATTGATCTTGTTCGGTGGAACATTCAAAAATGACCGCCAATATTTTACAGAGGCCAACAGGCCAACAGGCCAACACCGTCCATCCATTTCAGGACAAAAGCTGCGATGAAAAAAGTGTCCGCGATTTATATCGAACGGCGTTCCCGCCGATTACGGAGTGGAATATACAGCTTGTCGAAGTTATACTGGCTGTAAAAAAATTGGCTGTAAATATTTTAAGGGGTGACCCAGCCCATGAAACCAAACAACTTTCCCAAGGAACATAGGTTGAAATAAGAAAAAAATTTTGGACCTCCCATAGAAAATTACCGACCGACCAAGTCAATTTGTATAGGAGGTCCAAAAAATTTTCTCAGATTTCGACCTATGTTTTTTTGGGTAAAGTTGCAAGAAAAGAGGCCCACGCAACTTAGTGATTTGTAAGTTCTTGCGTGGTTCTTGCCTCGCTGCCTATGAAGATGTTTTTCGAGAGTATGGCTGTACCTACGAGGCTGTACTGTACTGTAGCTGGACAAGTAAGTAAATACTTTTTCACAAAATAGCGCGGCAGACTTGTCGCAGCATCACGATTGACACTAGCTATAATCATTTTCTTTTATAGATATCACTTTGATTATGCTTGTTTATCTATAAGCTTTGGATAGTTTGGTTTCAATTTGTATTATTCCCACAATAGCTCAACTACAGCGCGAATAATCTTAACAAGAATTTTGGTTACTCCGCGCTTCCTGCGGGCTTAGGTAAATGGGATCTTACAGCGCTCACAGCGCTGAGGAAGCGGTCTCACAAACCACTAAGCCGTCTTTGCAGCGCTGTGTCGCCACATATACTCGTATAATACGAACGATGTTATTTTGTTACAAGTACCTTTGAAAGCTTTTTATACTAATACATTGGAATACCACGACTCGGTAAGCGTAGTGTTGGACGTCCTTCCGCGATGTGCCTTATGGCGTGCATCCTCTTTACATTAAGGTTTGACACATAGCGAGATGCATCCTAGGTGGACCCTTATTCTAACGTGTATAAGGGTCATTTAAATATTTCGCGGGACATCTTTCAATATCTTGTTTCTTGTTTTATAGCGTTTTCATTATGATTTCGCCAGTATCAATTTCGGCAATGACTTTGACAGATATTATTGGGATCACAAAAGAACGACGAACAGATCCAAAGACATTTTTTTTCGCTTCGTGGAGTCTACGCGGCATCCACTAACAAGGTTCCTGTAGCGCCTGAGCTAGCGGGCACTGGCCTGAGGCCACCTGAAGTCATTTTCTGAGTCATTCTACATATAAAGGTACACTGTGGTCATTATTTGACCTTGGACCTCGTACCCTTGGACATATATTATTAGTGATCTGTGCAAGGTTAGTATTATGTTCCTTGGATCTGTGTTTTTGACACAGGCCGTCAAAGTACTCTATGGTGCTATTTTTATTGGAGTTTTTACAAAATTCTCCGTAATTATGGAATTTATGCATTACCGGATTACCTAGCTTTCGTGTTATTTGAAAATACAAAAAATCTTCGCAAAAATGAAATAGTTAGTCGATTCACTACAAAAAACAAGCCGAAACCACACTACTTTAGGCTCACAACTCAGGAGAAATGGGCATATTTCATAAATATTACAACAAAAATAAAAAAGTCCATCAGTTCACTGATCAAGTAAGCATTGGACATAAACAGAACATAAACAAACAATATCAACCATATGCGGTTTACAAGAAATGTAGTCTACCTAAAGTTCCAAAGACCTATGCTATAGAACGTGAACATTCGAAGAGTCATATAGACTTGCTTCCAAGAAGTAACCAATCTTGTAGCAAGGAGAAACTAGTCGCCCTGCATGTTAGGGAACACTCTAGTGCCTCATTTACAGAAGTGACTTATCCTGATGTAATTTTGCCTGATGATGAAGAAGGGAAAGAGGAAACAGGGGTAGAAACTATCGGCACGCGGCATGCCAAACTGTCATTGGCAGCAGGTCGACCTGTGACGAACCGTTTGGCTACTTGGGGACAAATTATTCTTTTATGTGCTTGTTGCACTCGTGTTTTCGGTGTTGGTATGTACAGGTTTTCTAGCTGTAGAGTTATACACCGTGATTGCATTAAATTGGAGGCGTTGTTTAGGGCCGTGCGATGCCGGCTTGGAATAGCATCACCCCATTTCCTACCCGTGGGTGTCGAAAGAGGCGACTGAAGGACTTGAGGGTTTTAGTTTCAGGTGTATTACAACTTTTAGGCGACAGGCTGGCAACCTGTAATATAGTGATTCACGAATTATCTCAAACGGCCCTCTTTATTTGTCAGACGTGGCGATAGCGACCGTATTTTTGCGGCCGTTAGCGCTCTGCCTACCCCGTAAGGGATAAAGGCGTGATATATGTATGTATGTACTGAACAACTTTCTCTATGGGATCAGTGGTGGATACCAGAAAATAAATTTCGACCTCCCATACAAAGTTAGTTTGGTGATCATTTATTTTGTATGAGTATATTATTATGATGTATAATATTATTTCCGTTTCTCAGCACTTATCCCTTAGGGAAAATTGTTCAGTACGATGCCCTAAATAAAGTTTTCAATTTAATGCCTTTCCTCCAAAACACGGCGAATAGCTTTTTGTTGAATGAAATATACAATGATTTTCGGGCTCGTTCGCCATTCTGACATGTAGTCTCGACTGTATTCCGTAGAAGGCTAAATGGGAAAATGTACAAAAAAGGGAATATTTAGGTAATGATAATGATATAGAATGTCAAAATAACAAGCTGCACCGTGCTGCGCAGTTCGACCTTTTGATCCTCACGAGCGGGACTCAAACAAATACCACCTACCAATCTAGAAATGTTTTTCCTGACGACAGCGCAAAAGGTTACGGGTTCGATTATCGGTGGGTCACTAAGAAAACTGACATTTATCACTTTTATAAAGAGATAGTTCCGTGTTTTCACGTTCAGCGGGACGGTTGCTGTCAATAATTACTTAGACGACTGTTATTTTATTACACAACCATGTCAGAAGCCTGCTACATGTACGTACAAGGCCAATCGAGTTATTTGTATGGTAGGCCCAATTCTTTTTGTATTTCGACCTATATTTCATGAAACAAATTTTTAAGTTTTATGGATCATTCCGTGTCAGAACCCTGCTACTTGTAGACGACGGTAGATAAATTCTGACACTAAGGTTGATTGAGTCGTTGGGCGACTCAGTGTCCCACATGAAAAAAAAAGTTTTCCTTCTTTTTCCAGAGGGCTGTGACAGTCAAGGTGACGAAGAAGATTGTGACAGTGAAGATGAAGGTGACGATGGTGACGGTAAATGAAGAGAGCTGTTTAATATGTACCTACTCATCGAGGAAGGTGGATCTCCGCGCCAGGATTTTGATACAACCGCACCTCGGATCTTAGGACTCGGAAACCAGCATTTTGATGTATTTGTATGGCCAAACTCTGAGCCGCTAAACGGGCCGCTAGTATTTACATAATAGTTATGAAGTTTTCATTCATTAAAACTACTACAACTAATCACTTAAAATTTAATTGGAACTCTACCTAAAGATATATAATTCGATATTAACTTTTTATGTTTACTACATATACATAATATATCATATATCACGCCTTCATCCCTTGCAAGGTAAGGCAGACCGTTAACGGCCGTTAGAATACGGTCGCTATCGCAACGTCTGGCATTTTTAAGGATTGTTTTCAAAGGTAGTTTCAGAAAATATGTGTATCACTAGTGGCAGGTTGTCAGCCTGTCGCCTAAAAATTGTTATACACCAATACTCTCGAGTCCCTTAGTTGCCTCTTACGACACCCGCGGGAAGGATGTGGGGTGATGCTATTCTAAGCCGGCATCACACGGCATATGTTTACTTGGCTTGAAATAGCTCGTCTTGCCAAGCGCCCCCGGCCAGATGGACCAATGATTTGAACAGAACGGCTGATGGAGACTAGACGGCGAAAACGAGAGATTGAGGTCATGTCTTGTGGCGTACCCTGGGGGAGGCCTACGTCCAGCAGTGGACTGATATGAAAATTGCAATAAACACGAAGCTTCATCATTGGAATTCCTATTGAAGTGAGTAAAGTCTAAAATTTTGACGCATAGTCGGTCTCTTTCTTTTCTTGTAGAACACCGAGCCGTCGAACGACCCAGTGAACCCTAGTGTCAGAATTTTGCAACCGCCTTCTACAAGTAGCAGGCTTCTAATCGTCTAAGTAATCATTGACAGCAACCGGGACCTACAGCTTAACGTGCCATCCGGAACACGGAACCGTCTTTCTTACGGACAATCGGGTGGTTCAGCCCGCAATGTCCTAACCAGACTAGAACAAATTCACAAAGTGATAAAGAACAACTTTGGGAGTGACCCACCTAGAATCGAACTCGCAGCCTTCTGCGTTAGAGGCAGTCGCGCAACTATTGCGCCACATCGGTTGCTTATTTGGTAGAGCAGTGGATCGGCACTCCACACCCCTAGGTTCATATCCAGCCTTATTGAGCTGATTAGGTAAGCGGCGAAACGTGTAAACTAGTTTACAGTAATAGTTTCGTGTAAACATAGCGTTCGATTTGATACTTACGAACGCCGATAATTAGATTAACGTACTTGTGATAAATTAATTACGTATTAATGAAGCACTGATAATTGCTATAGTAAGATAAGGTAGGTTTATTAACATCTAGCGGCAATTTCCCGTGGGAAATAAATAATTTCTCGGCAAGTATTATGCATAAAAACCTTCCTCTTAGATCAATCTATTTATAAAAACTTACTTACGTACTTTTAAAGATTTAAGCAAACATACATACATACATACAGACGCGAGAAGAGATTTTGCTTTATACTAAGTAGCAATAACGATGGTTGGAATCTTGTTAAACAAAATGCATTGAAAAATTAACAATTTAATTTGCAGTCCAGTTTTATCGCCTGCCCAGCATTTTCCACCTGTCACTAGCGCGGTATCGGTCACGCAGCGCCTGTCAATGTGTCCGAAGAGGCGATAGTATCGCAGCCATTTCGCGATACCTTTCCATTCAGCGAAAATACTGGGTATAAAGTAGTAACTACTAAAAAAATGCAGGGCAAGTGAATTATAGTTTCGTCACTGGGACCAGAGCCAACCGTGGTATAGTGGTTAGCACGTCTGACCCGGCATGTCAGAAAGACGTGGGTTCAAATCCCATTGGTAACGTGAATTTTTTTCACTTATTTTATTTGTAACATAAAGTTGACAGGTACTCGTACTTCTGTAAGTCTCTCTTTTCATGTGGAACACCAAGTCGTCCAACGACCTACAGGCAAATCTGATCATACTGGCAAAGTTTTCTGGCCTAGTTTATACTCGACCCAGTTTCGGTTCGACCCGTTCTGACTAGCCCTTTATAAATTTTCTATGCACCATGTATACAATATGTTAGTAAAGTACTAACTTCCTTTTAAGGATCATCACTGACCAGCCCATGATACTGAACAACATTCCCCAAGGACTATAAATCGAAACAGGATAAAAAAACCCCAATCAAAATGTACCAGCCGATTGTCTGTTGACTAAGTATGTGAGAACTAATTCTTTTTTTCATATTTTGACCAATGTTCCCTAGTAAAAATTGTTCAGTTTCATGGGCTGGTTCACCCTTAAAGGAAGTTAGTACTTTTCCTAACACCCTGTATTAGCTGTTCAGCTGAGTCAGAATACGACTTTGCTACGGCGTAGGTAGTGCTACGGCTACGAGGCATGTAGCATTTTGCTACGAGAAAATGCGAAAGCGATTTGATTTCATTGTTGTAAGAACTACAATCTAGAATTCTGATAGTCAATTAAATACTGAATTTCAGAATAATAAATTAATAGAATTTCAGTTCTTCGATTTGTGGTATTCACGTTCTATTCTCTATTTCCACAATTTAATTCCTAGTATTTTAGCATAGTAGGATCGATGTGTGCGCAGTGGCAAGGCGCCTGTGACACAGAAGGTTCCGGGTTAGATTCTCGGTGAAGCTTAATTTATCACTTTGAGAAATTGATTTTGGTCTGATTAGGACATTACAGGCTGAATCACCTGATTGTCCGTAAGAAATATGGCTCCGTGTTTCGGAGGGCCTGTTAAGCCGTTTGCTGTCTTAGTACTTAGAGGGCGGTCGTTACTCAGACATGTCTGAGGCTTATTAGATTTAAAGTTTTTTTTTTCAAGATTCAATAGTTTATTTCCAAGTAGATTCACAATGAATGCTTTTAGAATGTCAGATAGTTACAATACAATACTGTCACTGAAAAAAATAATTAGTCATTGAAAAAAGAGTTACTATTAGTAAGCGGTTGAAAAATTCTGACACCAGGGTTCGGTTGTTCAACGACTCGGTGTCCCACAAGAAGAGAGCATAATACAAATAGAAACTATCGGGGACATTTCTAGTATGGATCTGACAGACCGCAGCGATGTTTTAGCGCTCCGTCGTGCGTTAAGTGTGCGATCCGCCTTGGCACAGTGTGATCGGTAAAGCGGGTCGTTCGTGTCAAGAGGTCCCTTGGGTCCCGTCACGGCAGACGGCACGTGGTCTGACGGACCTCATGAGACCCCTCGCTTGACCCTATCCTTTTACAAACGTCGCTTTTCCACTAGACAAACAAAATTTTTATTTTTTGCTCGATTCAAGAGACTACAAGAATTCACTATGATAAAAAGGGATTTAAGTAAATATGCTGTGTGATGCCGGCTCAGATAGCATCAACCTACATCCTTCCTGCGGGTATCGTAAGAGGCGACTCAGAGACTCGAGGTTTTCGTGTGTATTACTTAGACGACGGGCTGACAACCTGTCACTATAGTGATATACGAATTATCTAAAACGGCCCTCAATATTTGTCAGACGTAGCGATAGCGACCGTGTTTTTACGGCAGATAACGCTCGGCCTACCCCACAAGGGATAAAGCGTGATATATATAAGGTGTAAGAATATTAGCTCTGCAAATATTTTAAGGGGTCAATCAGTCCATAAAACTGAACAACTTTCCCCAAGAAACATTGGTTAAAATTTAAGAAAATCTTTTGGTCCTCCCATACGAATTGACTTGGTCGGTTGGTAATTTTGTACGGGAGGCCCAAAATTTTCTCATATTTCATATATGTTACATAGGGAAAGTTGTTCAGTTTCATGGGCTGATTAACATACATACATACATATATCACGATTTTATCCCTTGCAGGGTAGGCAGAGCGTTAGCCGCCGTAGGAATACGGCCACTATCATCGCCACGTCTGACATTTTTGAGGATTGTTTTCTAAGGTTGTTTCAGAAAGCATGTTTATTTCTATAGTGACAGGTTGTCAGCCTGTCGCCTAAAAATTGTAATACACCAATTCTCTCAAGTCCCTTAGTCGCCTCTTACGACACCCGTGGGAAGGATGTGGGGTGATGCTATTCTAAGCCGGCATCACACGGCACCCCCTGACTAACCACTTAAAATATTTGTAGCTAATGTTTTTACACCCTATATTATTTAATTGTGTATGTAAGAAAATATACTCACGACATTGCTGGAACTCATCCTCTCCTTTGGCGCAGTCCCGTTGGTAGTTGCACACCCACAGGGCGGGGATGCACTTTCCCTCCGGACACCGGAACATGCCGCTCGGACATATTGTGTCGCCTGGGAAAAAAAAATGTTTTAGAGCAAGGAAGGAGTAAAAGGGCCTTACCGCAAAAAAAGTTAGGCGCGAGTCGAACGTATGTTTGAAAAATATCTTCATACAAAAAAATGTCTCTAGTTTGTAAAATGAAATTTAGCTTGATAAACGTCACAGGTATCAAGCAAAATTTTACAAACCATACACACGCGTTCAACGCTTGTCAAATTTGTTTGTAGTAAGAAGATATTTTTTTAAAACGCGCGTCTAACTTTTTGTGATAATCATCATTAACAGCCTATTTTGGTCCACTGCTGGACATAGGCCTCTCCTAAAGCACGCCACTGAACCCGGTCTTCGGCTTTTCTTCTCCAGTCACTGCCCGCAGCTTTGCGTATGTCGTCGCTCCACCTTGCCACAGGGCGTCCTACGCTACGTTTGCGATAATGCCCTCAAACTTTTAAAAAAGATCCCAAAAGGTAATACAGGAGAAAAATAATAACAACTATGAATTAATAAAATAGTATTGAAAACCACATGGTTAATAATAATGAAGAAAAATATAAGTAGTCAATCTACACAAATAGAGAAAATTCCTTGAATACATGGAAAACCTACAACAGAATATCACACACTGGCCGCAAAAAAAGATGGCTGACAGGCGACAATCCCATAAAAAAACGTGTAGATTTGAACGTGGAACAATCGCAGACTACAATACGCGGGAAAAATACAACGACGCATTGTGTGGAGGGGGCTTTTGTGTCACCTGTCATTGTCCGAGGATTTTCATTAAATTAGCATTAGTTACTTTCGTGATATACTCGTACATGCACAATTATTAAATGACAGAGAAATAGAAAAAAATGTTAGTAGCCGGAACACGTGGCGTACCGTCCTACTGCTTCACCGTTGGTGTCTCGACCGACAAATACATAAATAAATCACGCTTCTTTCCCGCTGGGGTCGGCAGAGACTATTTCCTTCCACTTGCTACGATCCTGGCATACTTCTTTCGCGTTTTACATTCATCACAGTCTTTTTCATGCACGCTCATTGGTTTAGGGTACTTCTGACCTGACCTTTCTTGATAACTCTACAAGGTTTTTCAAACCAGTGAATGTTTGATTGCAATGAAAAGTAAACTGTATCCGAATAATTTTAATAAACTATATCCCATGGAAAATCTTTGGTTGGTCACTCTACTCAGGTAAATACTTACTGGATCGTCCATTTTCAAAACAAACGAATTTAAATGAATATTAAACGTTGAACAAATGTGGATAAACAAACGGACCCGACGGTTCAACAGGCCGTTCCAAAAAGTCACTTTGTTGTCCATTAATAGGCAATAAAGCCTTTTAATTTTAATGTGGAACGGTCAACACTGAAACCAATCGGATGAAAACGGGACACTAATAGTAGTTTTTATAACAAGGTAATAAAGTTATGTATTTAAGGCGAGGGTGTTATTTTGAATCTCGAGCGGAACGAAGGATTCTAGAGCAGTTAAAGTAGAATCCTTAGTAAAGCGAGGGATTTAATGTACATCGCTCGAGGATAAATAACTTTCGGCCCAAGTGATACAATATGTACTAATACTATTGATTATCGTTTTTTCACATTTTACTTTACACTTTACCTTATAAATTGCGTAAGACACCAGATATCTACAAAAACACCAACATTCGTTTCATTTCATATAATTGCAAGAAAATTGAGAGGCTGTATTGTTGTAAAAAATACAAATAATTTGAGATAGCTCTCTATTAATTTTATCGAGGAATTCCAATGTTCATAGAACAGAGGGATGTTTGGTTCAACGAAGTGAGAACATTTCTATAAAGTCCTTTTACAAACAACTGCTATAGAGGTGTACAATATCAGAGTGATACAGTTACACCAAAGAAGGATTATTTCGCAGATAAACTGAAGACCACTTTGTATTTGCTTCAACTGAACCACTGAACCATTATTTTCCAAGTGTTTATTTTCTTATGATCAAAAGAGTTTGTATATCGCAGAGGAGATAATGGAATAGAATAAAACAAAGCAAACAATATCAAATGGAGCGAGCATTTTCCACACTTTCCCTCACACAGCTCTAGGATTTCACTGAAAGCTTGACGGGAAAGAAATTCGTTTCGCGGTTGTTGCAAAGAAGATTATTGTTGTTATGCATGAAACGAACAGACTCCTAGTTCAGTGAACTTCAGGCGGGCGATGTGAGTCAGCTGTTTGGCGCGAACGTTGAAAAATGGCGCCCAATCCAGCTCGAATTCGACAGTTTGAATTTGGAACACAGATATGTCGATTGATTTATAAGGCATCGTGCCAGCAGCCAGTGATGTAGGTGACAGCAACGGCAGTTGCCACAATCAGTTGGACTTCGAAATTCAAAATCGCAGTTCGTTTTGACTAATCTATGTATTCTATAGCAAACCACATTCGTAACTGAATCACAAAGTATCTTTGATCCCATGATCATATAAATATTGGGATATTGGCAAATATATTGCCATCGAGTCTCTTTATCGACTCGTCTCTGAGTTATGCCCATAATAAAATAAATGGGATAGAAAAATATCACGGTAACAAATCCATGCTAGATAGAGTCAACAAAGTCCTTCGGATTTAGTGTCAAGAGGATGAACCATCGATCAAACCTGTAAGTGAGGGTTACCTGAAGATAAAAATAAACAGAGAACTAAGTCTACTTCGAACGTGAATACGAATACCACTTAGAGCTTTACCATTGTATTACGAAGTAACAAAATAATTTCATTCAGTGTCAATACACTACCATACAAACAGTCTACAACTAGACATAGCCCTTCCCCGATGCCGTACTCACCACACTTGGCAGGTGGATTGGCAAGTTTAATACAACGTTTAACTAACGGGGAATGCTGCTGCCTAACCCATGGATAAATAACCCGTAGTCGCTTTTTCCGGGTAGGAGTCACGGCGCCATGTCCTTATTTAAATTAAAATTACTTTGCCCTTGAATTAAAATCATTTTAATTGTAACTCTTCAGCGGGAAAATGTAATGTAACAAAAAAAAGTTAAGGAAACACTCAACACAAAAACAGTTTCACTAACTAGCCACCAGATTGCTAGTGGCATTGATGTACTTTCCCAATCGAGTTCAAACAGTACCGCCTCATAGCTCGCACGAGATTGAAGCTCGTCAATCTGAGCCTGTTCATTCGTGCACTCATTCATTCATTCATCGGTCTGTTGAATAAAAGATGGCGGCGGTTCCCACGCGGACGCACGGGCCTAACGAGCCGGGAAAATGGCAGGTATTAACGTAAATACTAGCCATCTGAGAGGATACTCCACTCTTATTGAATTAAGGAACACAAGCGTAACAAGCACTTGATTACATTGTTTATGTGGACATAAGAACCCTTATTATATGAACAGTCCAGTAACATGATATTCCGCAATACAAAATATAAAAACAGTCCCATTTTGGGCGCCAAATAAGATACGAAACAATTTTATCTAAGTGAAATAAAACAGATCGCGTGAAAATAAGATCTAGAAATAAAAAAAGTACTTTTAACTAATTCGCATGATATTACCAAGGAGCAGTCGGTGTTTACAGCCGGACATCAAATTTTATTGGCTGTTTATATCGTTTCTCGTTTAACGTCGGCACAATGTGCTGTCCAGCGTCCCCCTCCCCCGCAAGGCGACCCTCACCCCCCCTTGTCCTGCAAAGCCAGTTTTTATGAGCAATAACAGTGACGCGCTAACAGGAAAATGTATTACTTATAGTTCTGCTCCGTGACTCGAAAGCGTATTAGTTGAATATGTGTTTACTGTAGCCAGTAAATGAAAACATGAGATATTCGTATGAAATACGGCCAATGTGGGAATCGGGGGTTTGGGAGATATATCTTGATTCACTTAATTGGGTGAAGTTTAGGATTCTACTATTACTGTAACGGCCAGTTTGAATTTTGGCGCCCGACGTGGGACCGCAAGAGACATTGCTCATTCGTAATAACTCCCGCAACAGGTTAAACTATGTATGCTTTTGGGAATTACAATCTTTGTAAGTAATTCTTTATAATTTTATTTGTTCTTTGGGATATCTTACCATCTCTGCTACAGTTGAGTCAAAAGTCTTCAATAAGTGTACGTAATAACAAGCTGTAACCTGCGGTGTGATGGAGGTTGGTTTTGACAGGACAGCAGATTGACGTGGTGGCGGTTTCCAGTTATTTATTATTTTATTTCGTATATTTGTTTTTGATGAAACAAATATGTAAACTGTAAGTATTTTGGCGCCCAACAAGGGCCTAAACTGTAAACGAAATGAGCTGTTTTCTAATGTACTGAGTTACAGCCAAAAAAATTACGAAACTTATCTATTGAAATAAATTAAAAAGCTATAACCATTAACGAAATAGATAAGAGAGTGTATCCATTAGACTGAGGCTTCAAAAACATAGTTTTAAAAGAGTAATTTCTCCTTCAAGATCCCTGCGTAATGATATCGTAAACCGAGGTCATAAAGGCTAGAATAGTGTGGTTGCAACTATAGTTGCAGCCGACATGGCCAGATTTGACATTGATGGTTGTTATATGAGCAACAATAGCAATATTAAAACAAACTTAAAACAGCAAACAATTTATGTGTATTTTAATGAAATATGATTGATCAAGCATCAATTCTATTACAAAAATTTAGTTGATCACTATTATTTTAAGGGTGACATTTTCTCATATACTGAAAAACTTCGTCTCAAACATTAATTAAAAAATTTAATACCTAATGGATTTGAACTTGCAAATACATAACGTACCAGCCGACCAAGTCACTTTTTTATGGGAAGTCTTTTTTCATTTTTCTAGAATCGTTGTTAAGTCAAGTAGACGACACCCTTAAAATATTTGTACTTGAATCGGGAAGCATGACAGTGTATCGTAATAGCCTTTTCTACACTAACAAGGCGATCGTTCGCCTGGCTAGCAGTCTTGCCACGTGATAATAAGGTTTGCACTTTTAATAAACTTACAGATTTTTCTTGAAAGTTATTAGTTTAGTTGATAAGGTAGTTTAAAGCTGATGTTTGTTCTTATTAGCCGCCATTTTAGCGTAGTGTATTGTTAGCCAAAATACACTTGCATAATTTCGCAGGTTTTTTATTGAGCCGCGGTAGCCTAGATGAAAGAGGCCTCGGCAGTAGGTACTAACGGTGAAAGTTGTTGGTTCAAATCCCGCATGCGGTAAAAAGCAAGTTTACTAAAAACAAAACAATCATATAACTTTTCTAACCAATTTTCATTAGGTGGATCTCACACGACGGAGCGCTAAAATATCGCAGCTGTCTGTCAGATCCATACTAGGATTGTCAATACCCATACTAAAATCGCTCAACCGCTGTCGCCGCAGCGCTATCGCAGCGTCGACCGTCGAGTGCGGCTTTAGTATGTTTCTATGTCAGGCCACTGCTATATTTTAGCGTTCCGTCGTGCGGTAAGTGTGCGATCCGCCGTGATGGAATCTGCTTCCCAAATGGTTTCTAATTAAAAGGCTGTAATGGCGTCCACGCCGACTCTATCTACATTGGAATCTCTTTTTATGAACCCTTATATGCCCATTAGCTGATGCTCGCCAAATTCAATATTAAAATTAATTTATTCATTCACGCTAAATAATTACTTATTAAATTACTACCTGCCCGTGGGTTGCACCCGCTGTAACTTATTTTCTGCCTCTTAAATCCCTCTATCTTTTTAAAAATCTGCATGAAAATCTGTTGTGTAGTGTTATAGATGTAATACATATATTTACATAGACGCCAAAAGCGACTTTGCTTTATACTATGTGCTTGGTGACTTTGACATAACTGGGTCTGCTTTGCACCATTATCAATCTTATTTTGTATTTTTTCTTGATTCCAGCAGTATTGTCGGCAGTTGCAGCCAAAACGCGTATCTCACACTAGCCACTTCCGTTTTTTGTCTCACAGCAGTTCATTTCCATTCACACCGACCTACACAGACAAGATTTATCCGCCGCCATGTTGGCGGAAGCTGCCAGGCGCGGAACCATGGCGGCTTCCGTTGCGGCCACTTCCGCCGCTTGCGGTGATCCGCGGAAATTACACTTAACTGCGCGAAAATGCTTTTTAAAAGCTCACTCACTAGGGAAGGTACAACTTTAAATAGACACACATTATTCGCGTTGCCTTATCCCGTTCTCTGTCGGGGTCGGCTACCTAACCATTTACGTGGAACCAAGTTGTTACGCAGAGCGACTGCCATCTGACCTCTGCAATCCGAAGGCTAACCTGGCCCAAATCCCAGGTTAAGTCACATTTAAATATCATCTGAACTCAAATTAGATAGACACACATGTCATGTCTTTATTCCTTGTGGCGTAGGCAGAACGTTACCGGCGCGGTCCCTTTTGCCACGTCTGACAAATTATGAGGGCCGTTTCAGATAATTCGTGAATCTCTTTGACAGGTGTAAGCCTGTCGTCTCAAATTCCTCGAGTACCTTATAACGACACCCGGGGAAAAGGAATGGGGTGATGCTATTCGAAGCCAGCATCACTCGACATTCACACTAAATAGAGATATAGTAACTTCACGGAAGGTTTTAACGAAATTGGACTGAACACTTTTATTTGTCGGAAAAACGGAATCAAAATATGTAGGTATTGAGATCCTCGGCCTGGAAAAAGCAATTACTATCCTTTTTAGAAGTCGCTCGATCGAATGCGATGCGACAATAGACTCCGTTGAAAGCATGATATCGTCGGAAAAACTTAGCGTTTGTAGACATAAAATTTATTATGCTATAGTGATTCACAAACAACCAAATTAAAATTACCTATCCATCTTCCGGTGTGCTAACTGAAACAAATTGTGGTATTCCCAGTAATCTGACAAAGCGATAACAGAGAAAAATGGAGAACCATGAATTTTTGGAGATACCATATTAAGAAATGAAGAAAACTATCGAGACCTACTTGCTGCTACCAATATTAGCAACTAGCGCCAAGCTGTAACAAATTTTTTCGTGGGAATAAAATGTGTTCCTGGCAAGTTTTATACACAAAACTCTTCCTCTTGAACCACTCTATCAATTGTAAAAACTGCACCAAAATCCGTTGTGTAGTTTTGAAGATTTAAGCAAACATACATATATACACACAGACGCGAAAAGCGACTTTGCTTTATACTATGTAGTGATAAGAACTGCTAATTGCTTGGTCATGAGGATTTTTTTTAAAATACTTAGTTTGGTTCTTGGGATCATTTGTTCAGTTTGACCCGAGCTTTTTTCAGACTTCATTGCTCGGATTTACCCTGAAGAATACTTAAAATCCACCAGAATTAAACAGAGTTTCACTGTGTCAACCGCGCTAAATAGCCGCTAAAGATTTGTATTTTCAAGGGGACGGTGGTAATGTCTGTTATTTTACCATTAAGGAAGTATCCACCTACTTATTTCGAACAGAAGAACAACAAAATTCCCGGAGAGAGAGCTTCGTTTACTTTACAGGGAACATTTTGAGAAGTGTGATTTTTGAAACAAAATTTAAAGTCGGCCTGAATTCCAATATTGATTTTGTAAGAACAATATTTGCATGAGTAGATACGTAATTATTAAATGTACTGTGTTGGCAATGTCGTCAAAATTTGACAACATAGATGCTTGACATAAGGTTTTTGAAACATTCGTGACAGTAGTCAGCATAAATTGTATGTCTAGTTAGGACATTGCGGGCTCAACCACCCGATTGTCAGTAACAAAAATGATTCCTTGTTTGGGATGGCACGTTAAGCCGTAGGTCTAGTAGCAGACCTTTACCATACTCAACTATGGTAGAGGCCTGCTGAAAAACTTTGACACCAAGGTTCATTGGTTCTTAAGACGACTCGATTTTTTTATCGTGTGGGCCATACACGATAAAAAAAATATGAAAAGTCAAAATGAAACTGTTGCAAACTCAGCAGAATATCGACTTATAGTAGTATTGACCTCAAGAAAATTCTGTTCGCAAACCCTATATAGATAACCACCGGTAAATAGTGTATCTAATTTCCGGGTCGTTCTCCGCGCAGCAGCCGTAAATGTCGTAAATAGTAAACAGTGTCACCGACGACCGTTACATTACTTTTGAGAACGACCCCTTTCTGCCAGACGGTAGCTTAAATTACTTTTCAGTGCTAATAAGTTATAAGGCATTTACTAATTGAAATATACAAAAGACATTCCTATTTTAGGCTAGCCTAAGGTAGATCGCACACTTAACGCACGACAGACCGCTAAAATATCTCAGTGTTCTGTCGGATCCATACCAAAAATGTCAATCCCCACACCAAAACCGCTCAACCGCTGTCTACGCAGCGCTATCGCAGATATTTAAGCAGTCCGTCGTGCGTTAAGTGTGCGATGCGCTTACAGAGAATCATGCCTTGCATAAAAAAAAACTTCTTTTTTATGGAAATAATAATATATGGTAGCTTATTTACCGCAAACAGCTTAGATTTTGAACTTTATGGACAAACACTTAGAGCAACATGGTTTTTTGCCCCGTTTAGGCTAAAACCTTAATTCCCTTTAAACTACATCGAATTTTGAAGCATATATAAGGTGTAAAAATATTAGCTGCAAACATTTTAAGTTGTAAATCACCCCATGAAACTGAACAACTTCCCAAAAACATAGGTGGATATATGAGAATTTTCTTTGGACCTCACATGCAAATAGACTTGGCCGGTCGGTAATTTTGTATGGTCCCAAATTAAAAGTTTATAATTCGCTATCTGACCATTATCGAATCTGATTTATTTCCTTACAGAACCGAGTTTTCGACAACTCCATAAAAAGTTACCTTTGTAGTCCATAAACTTCTGTAGAGTACTCAGAACCGACCTATTTCTACGTGCAGGCAGGAAAGATGAGATTCCTTCATAATATTGTAAAAAATAAATTGCTTACACGTCACAACAGCGCGGCTCATCACGAGACTAGCGTCGCGCCGCGGCGTCGCTCGCGTCGGTTCCAATTCCGAGCTCACGGCGCTATGATTCCATTGTTCAGCGATATAACATCCCGCGAATACGGTGTACGAGCGAGCGGGGAGCGGGGAACATATTGAGATTGTAGGAATATTGTTGGGAATAAATCTACTTCGGCAGTTCCATTACTCGACGTCGGTTTCTGCGCATTTTTAGCGTCTCCGTAACGCATGCGTCTTGTTAGATGTGAGGAAATATATAGAATGTGAATTTGACAGTGGGGGATATATTAGTTACCTCGAAGAATAGTTCCTGTATTGGAAGTCAAAAGGCTAAAAAAAAAAATTTTTATGAAGAACTAAAGGGCACCCGCGGCTCCACCCGCGTGGGTGTCGGTTATAATCCCGTAGCATCCGACACGATAATTTTTTCGGGATAAAAATTATCCTATGTGTTAATTCAAGTTACTCTCTATCTATTTGCAAAATTCCATGAAAATCATTTCAGTAGTTTTAGCGTGAAGAAGTAACAAACAAACAAATTTTCACATTTATAATATTAGTATGATGTGAATTTGACCGTGGGGGATATATTAGTTCTCTCGAAGAATAATCTCCTGTATTGGAAATTTGGAAGTCATTGGCTTAGAAAAAAAAACATGTTATGAAGAATGTAAAGTTACGAACAATGTCGTCACTACACGCCCGCAGTCGCTCGCATTACGTCTCGAACCGGGACAATCTCGCAGACGCTGAAACGAATTGCCGCTCTCGTCCGCCACCCGCCCTGGGGATTGTTTTTAAATTTCGTTACACAAACTTCAGACAGACAGATACACGGGTTTTTGATATTGCTCAGATCGAAGGTGTAGTAGAGAGTAGGCACTTTCAAGATCTTATACATTTTGACGGTTGTGGTTTTATGAAGAAAGGAGTTTACGAAATCGAAACGAAAAAACCCATTCAAAAAACGAACATCTTGCCATGGATCATGGCATATCACAAGTCTATGCATGGCACACATGGCACACGTCGCCGCATCAAATTACGGATGGCAAAGGTTGATTTTTGTATCATCATTCTCTTTGCCTTATCCCATTCCCTGTCGGGGCCGGCTACCCAACCTGGGAGATTTGCCGGGAACCAAGTTTTTACACAGAGCGACTACCATCTGACCTCTGCAACCCGAAGGCTAACTTGGCCCGAATCCTAGGTAAAAGCACATTCAAATATCATCCGAAGAATTTAAGCACGAAATGTAGTAATAATTAAAACAAGATGACAACCCTTACAGTCATCCTTTTCAACAGTTGATATTTTTATGGTGACTGCAAATCGTGCGGTAAACGTCTTAAATGGCAAACGGCACTTCAGATTTCAGCCGTCTTTGAACTCTGAGATAAGCGAGGTACAGACGCCTTAATGGCAGAGCACACCGGCCTGCGTAATGCAGCTGGTATGCAGCACGTGTACGCGGCGCAACCGGCGCGTACCGGTTGTAATGTAAGGGATTCTACAGGAGACGGCACACCGCTTACGTTGCGTTGTCCGTTGCGTAAGTCACGCGAGCGGTGTGCCGTCTGTCATACAATCCCTTACATTACAACCGGTACGCGTTGGGTACGCCGTGTACACGTGCTGTATTACGCAGGCCGGTGTGCTCACCGCTTTTATGATCTTTGATTGAAACTAGCGTTACCCCTACGCAGGACGTGAGTAAACAACGATGTGACGATTTCGGGGTTAACGAGCCGTGCAAGACTCACAGTTTGTCATCAAGCAAGGGCAAAACTAGAAACTTAATCTGCGGGCTCAAAACCACAAAGTCAAAGAGCCACGGTTTCCAAGTTTCAGTTCGTTTTTATTGAGTTTCAGTTGGTGTTTCTGAATCTCGCGTCAAAGAGAAGGCATCAAAGTTTGGCACTAGTTGATTGGTTAGTAGTGACGAGGGGCAAATGCGACCGAAAAGTTTCCACAAAATCACAACACTGCATTCGGTCTGGGATAATAAAAGCTTTTCATCAAAAACAAGTTTAGACGGTTGTTCTGAAAGCAAAAATATAAGAAAGTTGAGATCGCTTGATCAAAATGTCAGGACTCAATAATGTCATTCATAACGTTTCGTCGCTTCACAATTGATCATAATGACAGAGAGTGGGTGTCACTCTGGTCTGTGGAGAATTAAAATGGGAATAAAAATGGAAAAAACAGGCCACAAATGGATGGAGGAATAGGAAGCGATCAGTGAAGGATGAAATGGAATCGGCCTAAAATCAGGTAACTTGGGGGGGGGGGGGAGGGGGGGCGGTGATTGTTTTCGTTCAGGACACTGGAAACCATATTTTGGGTCTAGATTGCCTGTTCATATCGTCGGGCGTATTGTAATTTCGTTATGAAAAGTTTATGTGGTTATATCTACAAAGAAAAACAGCTCGAGGGCCGAGATCACTCACTGATTTTTACGCCTCAACAGATGGCATTATTAGTTAAACAACTTACAAAGAACGGGTGAGAGAATATACAGTATTTTTGAAAAAGCTTTGAAAAATGAAACCTATCTAGAATTTATTCCCCCAAAAACTCCTACATACGAATTTCTTGAAAATCGTCGAAGCCGGGATCACTATCAGTAAACAAAAACGAACGGCGAACAAATCGGGCACGTCATAATAAATAATTAGCATAATAATTCAAAGCAGGTACAGTTCGCTGCGCCAGCGGCATTACACGGCTTAAATTAACTGCTGTCAAATCAGACGGTTCCCTCATGTACCCCCGACACAACATGTTGTAAGCCGTGTCGCGATCGCATACAGATATTAACAAACTTTCTGCCAGCACTGTACCACAGTACATATACAAGCTGAAGCAGTAGTGATACTCGGCCAGTTTCTAAGGACATCTACTTACTGTTGAAGCGTGGTTGAGACTTTCGGTTATTGTGGAATTAAAGTTGTCTTTTAAGATTTCATTTTGTAAATAAGCCTCAGTCTCAGCGGATGACAGATAAATTACGTTTTCATCGCGTTACTAGAGGCTCTAGAGAGGCGTTTTAAAACAATTTTTGAACTGAGGATGAGTATAAAGAAAAAATACTTCTCTATTGCTTATTTGCTTCTTTTTACAGCAGGAGATTGCTCTACTACCATATAATCTAATCGTCATTTACTCAGTCGTTTTCGATGCCAAATGTCTCGCGAATAAAAAGGGCGTGATCCCGTATTGCGACGTCATGCGTTAGTGTAAGTTTTCGAGCTTTTGTATGGAGTTTCACTACTGATAAACCGATGCGCGTGCAAGAAGGCTGATGAATGTAGAAGACGCGAAAGAGGTATGAAGGAAATGGTCTCTACTTAACGGGCAAGGGGCGTGATTTATGTACTATGTATGTATGAAGTTTCACTACTGCTTTAGCCCTTAGCTATATCTATGTACTGTGTGTGTACGCTTCATTACAACACGACGCATGGGATTTATAGTTCCTGGCTTTTGTTCTATTTCCACCAACTTCCGTAGCCAATGCATATTTTCCGCAGTTATTTTGCATTCGGATGAATTCGGATTGTTTTGCTTTTGCAGAATTTTAATTTAAATTTTCTGCTTCACAGCTTTGAAAGTAATTTTACCTCACTATACTGTCAGTACCAACTCATACTTTGCTCATACGGCCCATTCAACAGCTCAAACAGTTTTCCAGCGTTTACTAGGAATATAACCAGATAATATCTGGTTATTATGTTATTATGAACAGGTTATCTGAATTCCTAGTAAAGGAAATAACGGACCTTCATTATGGGTCCATACATACGGACCGTCTGGTATTAAATCACAAGATAATAAATACAAAACTGTGTACTTATTCAAGCACTTCACAAAATAGTATTAACCGCGTCTGTCCCTATGTCGGTATGCTAAGATTTTTAAAACTACGCATTGGATATTGATGCAGTTTCCTTGAATAGAAAGTGATCCAAGAGGAAGGGTTATATGTGTAATAAATACCTCACGGGAAAATTATTAGCCGTAAGTGCAACCGCTGGGCAAGGGTTCACTGGGTCGTTGGACGACTCGGTGTCCCACACGAAAAGAGAGACCGCTGGGTGGGCCACTAGTTAAAAAATAATCGAATGACAAAGTCAGTTGTGACACAAAGTCTATGTACTTCCTTACCGTTCGTTTAAAATTAAGTTCCGCAAAACACCTCACAAGCAAAATGTACACACCCCCTAAACACATTTAAGAGGAAGGAGATGTTAAATTGAAAGGGGCCATCAATAAAATGGCAATTTCCATCCATTTACAAACACACACACACACACACACACATTAACACACATCGGTGTGTGTGACCTCATCAGCGTTAGAGCCTGCGCACACTGTAGACAAAACAGTCTCAAGACACATAGAAATGTGCCATCGTCAAAAATAAGTTTCAAGTGGGAATATTCCTAAATTAATTTTCGCTGTCCCATTAATTTTATGTTCCCATTAAAAATTGCTGGAAATATTTTGGAAAAAGAACAAAAATTGCAATTGTAGGTAAAATTTGCAATTATAGGCAAATATTTGCGATCTGTTGCGATTGTGAATAAAGTCTTATTAATTACAAAAAAGAATCATTTTTTTAAATTTCTCAAAACCTGTTCAGCAATTTGGTATGTTTATATTCCCATTCGGGCCCTTTTCTTCATCTCTGTCTGTTTTCAGACTGTTTTGACTATAGTGTGCGCACGGCCTTATAAACTTTTAAGGCGATGAGTTAGTAGAGGGAGGTTATTACATGTAACAGGTATACAGGTACAGAAAGGTATAGCTATGATAGATGATATCAGTACTACAATTTAGTATTTATATAATCAAAACAACAGAGAAATATACTGCTCTCTCTATAGACCGGATTGTTGGACGACTCGGTGTCCCACACGAAAGGAGAGAATGTACTATTACGGACATAATTTTATAAAGCTTTTTAGAAATCTAGCAAGTAAAACATTTCCATGAAAATGAGATTGGCTGATACACAAATCATTCATTTGGAAATTCATTCTGTAATATGTGTGGGTCGTTGGATGGAGTTTTTTATTTATTCGTTTAGTTCCTAGTAGATGGCGCTCGTGCGAATGATATCAACACTCAAAAGTGACTATCCATAGATATGAGAATCAGTTTTTAGCAAACCCGCTATCTTTTTCGGAATAGTGTTGCCATCAGTGCAAAAATTCGTCATTCTTTGCTAGCCAAGTTTTTTAAACGCACGCGACTAATTAAATATTAGCGAGTGCATGGGGTCATTGGACGACTCGGTTTCACACATGAAAAGAAGAAGAGGTACATGTCACTCAAGGCAGTCTAAAAAAAGTAAGTTGTAAAAGAGTAAACATTTTCTTTCCTATATTATTACAGCTGATAGTTCATAGACAGTAAACTCCCCATTCGGGGATGAGAATGCCCATAAAAAGTAGTTTGATCGGCTCATATATCCGGCCGACCGGAAACCGGAAACGAAGCCGTAAGGGGGTATAGCGGATGATATATAGATCGTAAACCGATTTTTGCCGACTGCATTAGTGGTAAATTACATTGCTGAAAAAATATATCTGTGGAAATATTCTTACACATAATTTTGTTGTGTCGATCTAGTATTACTTCACTATCACCCGAAGGTTATCTGATAGAGATCGCATACATACATACATATATCACGCCTTTATCCCTTGCGGGGTAGGCAGAGCGTTAACGGCCGTAAGAATACGGTCGCTATCGCCACGTCTGACATTTTTGATAGAGATCGCTTTCTGCGATAAGGCCGCCTATGCACATTTTTAGTTTAAGTGAGAGGTGTTAATGATTATAAATAACGTTCTTATTATGATGCGAAACGAGAGACGGTATAGCTACATACATACACATATCACGCCTTTATCACTTTCGCGAGGTAGGTACACATAATAAAATAATTAGTTTATTGAACTAACTAAAAATTTTTTTTTGAAACGACAAAAGAATTCAATCTTTCAAAGTTGATAATAATATTATGATAAACTGTTTGATACTACAGAAAGTGTTACTTTGCATCATCATTGAAAAAAAACTCTCATTGCTTTGATATTCCATAAATTCAGTCAATTAAATAATAATATTTAAAATACTTGTCATTTTGAAGTACCTTGGTCTACCCGTAAAATAAAATAGACTCTCAGAGTATCTCAAATGTTGACCGGAATAGATCCCTTAATGGGATAAATCCGCCTTTGTGCCTCTTATGTTTCATTTCCTATAATGCTTTTGTAAGTTATTTTGTGGTACAATTAAGTGATTACATACATACAATACATACATACAAAAGAGAGTATTTGTGTGTGTGTGAAAGTGTAAGTCATGAGATATTCTATCACTCATTGTCCTGATACAATATATTAAACACATATTAACCTCTCCGCACGCGCGTTTGCTCTCCGTTTGTTATGCATGCTCTATTTGCCCCGTCTCGTATTTACGTTCAGGAAATATTCCCCTTTGCCCCCTTTCCCGTTCGCCCCCATTCCCGTCTTCCCCCACAATGTTTACTTTCTAGTTAAAATGGAGTTTGCCTAAATGGTAATAGGGTTAAAACGCTAGAGTGCTACGGCGTAGAAGGTACGTAGAGGTATGCTACGCGCGTAGTCTGCGAAGTCGTAGTAAGGTGAGGGTACCCATTTTTAAAGTTTAGGCGAACGATTTTTGAACCATTTGAGAAGAAGCTAAAAAAGAATATCCGGGTGATTGAAAACTCCTTTTTTTAAAAAGATGTTTAATATACCTTCCATTTCACAAAATTCTTAGAAAAAAAAACACTCCTTAAAGTAGGATCTCTATAGAATTTATCTAATTACTGCTGCATTTGCAAACGAATGGCGCTTTCAAAGGAAGGAATTCATTCGCTGCAGACTCGAGAAGCCATCGCTCAGGGGCCATTGTGGACGAAAGTGATTTCTAATGGTCCCTTGTAGACTATTAGACCCGATCTCGAATAGACCCGGTAGGCCAATCAATCAAATTATTTATTTCAAAGTAGTAAATTTTACATTTTTTTTTTTGATAGTCAGTACTCGTTTTAGTTATTGTAAAAAACTTGGTGTCGCACACGAAAAGAAAAGAAATTGTAAAAAAGAGAAAAATGTAGGACACATTTTTCTATTTCTTATAACAATTTTATGAACCTAGTGTAAGTGCGGCTCAGGTGGACTAAAAACTTAAAACTAGCCCTACTAGGTCTAATGTATGACATTCTAATTTTACTTACTGACCAAACATAACAGACACAACAGTCCACTGCTGGACATGGGCCTCTCCCTATCGGGGGGTATTGCCATACTCACCACGCTTCGCAGGCGGATTGGCAAGCGCAGTGCAAGATGTTGCATTTACTACAGGGAACGCTGCTGCACATTCCATGTGCCGTGTGATGCCAGCATCACCCCAATTCTGCCCGTGGGTGTCGTAAAAAACGACTTTGAAAAACGACCTTCAGAACATACATACATTATAGTAGGCAGAGCGATAACGGCCGTAAAAATACGGTCGCTATCGCCACGTTTGACAAATATTAAGGCCTCTTTCAGATGATTCGTGTATCACTGTAGTTTCAGATTGTCAGCCTGTCGCCTAAAGTTGTAATACACATGAAACCCTCGAGTTCCTTAGTCGCCTCTTGCGTAACTCTCGGGTGAAGAAATAGGGTGATGCCTTTCTAAGTACAAATTAGACCCAGCGGGTCTTATTGTCACAGGGTTTTATAAGGACCTTTAGGCCCGGCTCCTAATGGCTTATTGATCAATTATTTAAATGAGATAACGTGAAAAATGGTGACTAGTCAATTTATTTAATATAATGGTGATTGATATTGCATTGCATTTTATTATGTTACGTTTTTATTATCTAAACGGTTTTTGTTATTTTTGTATAAATTGAATGTGAGCGAAAATATAGTTATTATCTGTTATGTAAAAAATCGTATTCATCGCGATATTTTTTTCATTAAGATGTCAGATTGTATATTATAATTATTAAAACTTGTTCTTTATAAAAATGCTTTTAGTTAGAGAGCTTAAATACATTGTTGCTGGTACGAAGTGAATAAGATTCAGATTTCAGACCTAAAAAGTAAGAAATCGATTTGTTTCGTAATTTACACTTTGTGTTGTTATTTCTTGATGGAACTCCATATTAATTTATTAGTAAAACACTTTTTCTCTAGTTCCACTTATATATTTGTTTAATCATGATAATGAAACTAACTGCGACCGGTTTCGAACATCATCGCCTGAAGATGATACGATATGATGAAGAAAATAGAACTAGTGATAAAGTGTTTTACTAATAAATAAATAAAAGATTTGGGTCGTCTATGACCTCATATGTTATAAATGTTCAAAAAATAAAGAGCTAAGTACAGATATATTATATTTAAACAAATTATTAGCCCAAAAAACTTACCTTAGCTGAAAAAAAAGAACCTCCAAAAAAAAATACAAACTACTACAGACAGTGACAGCAAACAGCACTACAGAAATCAAAATCTAAAATAAAGGAGAGCACACACAAGAGCACACAACGCCGCGTAAACGCAGCGTGTCTAGAAGCGCCCGCTACGACGTACCTTTGAAGCGCAACTTTTTTTGGTACGACTTGGAAGCGAGGCGCACTTTCCCGCGGGCGCGGCCTGCAACACACCACTGCATCAGCTACTGGTTACGATGATATCTTATGTAGAAATTGTGTTTTATTCGTAAACTGAACAACTTTCGTGTGGAACATGTTTTACAAATATAAAAAAAGGTTTGGACCGCCCCTTCAAAACCTATAAAACACCAAATACATCTAGGTAGACTATAAAGAGAGAGACGAAGACTTCATGCTTTGAAGAATTAAATTTACCGTTTTTCTCTTTTCTAGACTAATTTCTAATAACATTTCGATTATTAAAGGAACAATCAAACATTTTTCAAATTGTTTTCATAATTTTTCCTTTTGTGACACAAATGATTTGGAGAAATTCGAATTATTTGGAAGATATTGCTACCGGAGCAATAAGGCCGCCAATTTTAAAATGTTTGTTCTTTTATTATTTTGCAATAAAGTATATTTGTATTGTATATGTTTTGATTTTTTTATATATTCAAAAAACCTAGACACCTGAATTAGTCTTTTACAGTCCACCTTCTAAGCTGCCGACAGCACTAAGCCTGCGCCCCGACGCCACTCGTTTAAGCCTCTAGTTTTATCGCTCATCCTGTTTAATATTTAAGAGGCTTTTTGGCTTTTAGTCAAACGCCGGCACGCAGACTGTGACAAAAGACGTTGATAAGTGGACGGTGAGTGTGTACACTGCCAGATCGAGCGAGTGTGTTTTACACTTTTAAGGCCTTTTTCAAACTTAACGCACATCGCAGCGGTCTGGCAGATCCATACTAAAATTGTCAATCCCCACACTAAATCCACTCAACCGCTGTCGACACAGCTGCGTCAAAATAACTCAGCTGCGTCGAGAGCGGTTGAGCAGTTTTGGTAAGGGGATTGATGTTCCTTTTACGGATCTGACAGGCCGCTGCGTTAAAGATGAGTTATTTTAGCGCCGCGTTGTGCGTTAAGTGTGAAAAAGTCCTTAGATAGAGCGACTTTAGGCCGGAACCGATTTGGGTATCATTAATTGGCGACTGTAAATCCAGATGCCAGTAAGTGGTAGTGGCGACGGTCGGTGAGCGTGTACACTTCCTACTCGAGCGTGTGTTTTTACACTGGTGCTTATTAAGATGCCAGTGTAAAAGCTACTTTGGTTCGGAACTCATTTGGGTGTAATAAATTGGCACATCTACTAATTTCACAACTCATACATACTTTTATGAGGTGTGAGAACTTACAGGGGCAATCTTTGATGTCATATTTTAGAGTGCTTAAAATATAGATTTATATCTGTGACGTTTGTCAGATTCGGGCAAATACTATCATTTCACAATATAGGGTCAATTCTCCTTTGTTTACTTTACTTTGAATTGGATCTGTCAAACGTAAGACATGTCCGATCCTCCCAACTGTATTGGAGACAAAGCGCAAGAATCTACCTGTCGCAATGAATTCAGAACCTCCTCTGTTTTTTTTATTACTAGACTAGCATATTTGTCACTTCAAGCTAAAAAGTAGCTGTGCTAACCCCCCTCTTCCTGTTTCACTTGTATAATTTAATTGGTCTCGGTCGGAGATTTGCATTTTTCATTCTGAATGTCCGTCTGTTTTGGAGTCAGCTCTACGCTCTAATTTGGAAATTTAAATAAAAACTAAAGAATTGCCGTTCTAGATCTATTTTTATTGAAATAATCCTTTGAATGTAAATACTAAGGCAAAATTAGGAAGTTCTGTACATTTGATTGACCAGATTTGTACATTTATTTACACCTATTTAAAAGTAAGCATTACACTAATACCTACTAATCTAAGAGTCCGCCCCTGTCGTGCCTGGAGGAAATGTGCATTGTACTTTTTACGAATCATGTCTTTAGTCGTTTCGAGGTAGGCAGACCTTGATAGTAGGTACTTCTCCTTCTTTGCGTGTCGCGGCGAATTAAATTTGATCTAACCAATAATTTGCCACTAGGTAGTGTCTAATTTCTTTTGCATGTTTTTTTCTTTTTATTCATTTCCAATGAGGTTATAATTATCATAGTAGGCTTGGTGAAATATAGTCACTTAAGACTGATATCAGGTGGCCGAATTTGCGGATCCATTTGCACCAGGGCCGCACTCAGATGTATGAATAAAATGAATATTTAACGGTGGAATTTTGCATATCTGCCGCCGCGCCATCTATCGGCTAGAATTAATGGCTGCTACATGGCCGGTGGCGGGAGAAAATGAGGTGCAAATGTATGATCACTTTGGGTTCTGGGAAATTTCAAAATTATTGCTTATTACCATTTTTAATATTACTGGAACTTTTTTTTAGTTTTATTGGGGTACACCTATTTGTAAAGGTGCTTCTACATACATGCTGCCAAGTGTCGTTGTTAGTGAAAATGCGCCTTTATACTCACGCTTTGCGTCGATTGAATTTAATTAGGTGTCTGGGCATATGTACGAGTATTACCTGAAACAAACAATAATGAAATTAGTAACAAATGTATAAAAAAAAAAAAAACTTTAAGACAAAACCAGAATCTGTGGAAATGCAAATAAATTTTTGAGTGTTCGTCCCATAAAAAAGTTCATACCTACTTGGCAAAAATGTATTGGAGCACCCAATTTTTTTTTTGCGATTTCGCAAGTGGCCCCATTGCAAAAGTTGTTCAATTTATGAGTAGAAACACCCTACAAGTTTGTGTAAAAAATAACCCTGTAGATAAATATTGAAATTAGGAACAACTAGACACGAATGTTAAATACATTATCAAATTGTTACAAAGCTTTTAAAGTTTGCTGTGAAAACGTTCATACCTTTACACTAGCCTTACACGAGTCACAAAACAAAATTGAAACAGAAACTACAACAATACAGTCGCAAACAGTTGGAACATTTTCTGAACCCGCGATAACACACAGTAGGAATAGCAGCAGTATGTAACATTCAACCTTCTTCGCTACAAATAAAAATACGAAATAAAAAAATAATAAGAAAGAAGAAGAATAATAATATTATTCTTATTCCCTATGTTACACAGGTGGTGCCCTAAATCCGCTGATTACGACGACGTATAATAAGGTAACCTATCACTGAGCATGACGCTGCACATTTTAGCGCATCCCATGTCCAACGGTTGAACTTGCGTTGTTTGACAAACGCAGCTGTTGTCGCAGGTTCATGTTCATGTTTAATAGTGTTGTCATTTATTCAGGTTTAATAAAAAATAGGTACGTCATTTATGTATTTTGTGGTTTTAATAATTTCGACTAAAGCTTTGTTCTTTTTGTTTTTCTTTTATTTTTGAGGAGAACACCGAGTGACCGAAATGTTGCTAACCTGTTATTTTATTAACCTTATTCTCGTGATAATTTTTTTCAACAAAAACAAAAACAAAATAGAAGGCTCCACTAATACTAGGCTTTGTTTCTACTACGACAAAGCTGGTGACATTGACATTTCTGTTAGTCGCACAAAGCAAAGGCCAGTTTTATTTGAACTCACCGGGCGGGTTTAACTTTCACCCTTTCTTTGTGTTGTAACAGTTTAGAATATTTATAGTAAAACTATGGGTCTCTAAGTGAGATGGCCACATGGTGGTAAATATCTAGGCTGTTCTTTATATAGTGCTACAAAAAAAAAACATTGGAGCACCTTTGCATAACAAGGCAAATGAAATACAATCTCACGAACAGCGTTCAGAATCCGCAATAGATTGCGCACCGAGAACATAGAATAGACTTGCCTGGTGATTAAAGTTACTGGTAGATTATCAGATCTACGGTTACAAGCAAATTAAAATTAATTTTGGAAATCTTAGTCTAGGGCTAGCTTTTTATAAATAGTTGTTGCTAGTATAGACCATCTTGAATCATTCTCCAAGTTTCTACGCAAAATTTATTTCTAGAAATAAGCAGTAGGTACCTGTTGTGCCCTTTTTCTGTTCCTACTTGACATGTATTTGTTTTTGTGTACAATAAGTTGTTAAACTAGTAAATAAATGATTTCCCCACAATCTGCTTCCTTCAATACGCTCCACAGTCCGGAGCCCGCCTATTAAAAGTTTCAATTCGATTTCTAGCTATTGTCGAATGGCTCTTAGGAAGTTGCGAGTGGTCACCGGCTGTAGCTGGAATCCTTGAATACAACAAAGCGTCCTTGCAATTTGCCAAGTTGTCGACAGTTCCAGGCCAGACATAAAGCCAGACGCAACTTGGAAATTCTTTAGCGAATTTTTCAGCTAAGACTTGAGATGTACTGAAAAGGGTTGTTTCTTTTTGAATACAGTTACGGCGGGACTCGTGTGGCGCTTTGAACGATAAATTGTATTTCGATAAAAGTAAGAAACAGAAGAAATTATAGCGTGATGGTCTGAATCACGCTTAACGCAGAACAGAGCGCTGTTTTAGCGCATCCATAACGCATGCATCTGACAGATGTGAAACTGAAACTGTACCCATATTAAAAACCGACGTTGCGTTAACGGGTGCGTCTGTCAAACAACGGAAGTTCATCCATTGGCGCTGCGGCAACGTAATTAGTAAAGGAAAGTTTAAATTGCCATACATCTTACAGACGCAAGCGGTTGCGCTAAAAAAACGCAGCCTCGAGCTTACATTACTATATAGCTCAGCACAGTCAAAAGCTTGACAGACCACCGATCCCATCATAAACTAGATTCAAAATGCAAATCCGTAGCCATATGTAGCATCATCAACTCATAAACACAGCTAATACCACCGCTGAAAGCCAATAAATTTGTTATGCAATGGACATTGATGAAGAGCATACGGGTCTGCTGGCGCTGACGCATCATTACTCTGAATGAAGAGCTGGTCTGATGCATCTGATACATGAGGGATACATCTAATCTAGACACGCGGCAGCGCGTCCAGCCAAGTTCAAGCAGAGAACTGGCAGACCGCGCCGTGTGTAATATTACACGAACCATTTGGAGACACTTTTCTGGTATTCATAATTCAAAGTGTATTTAAGGTACACCCACCAAATTTAGTTAATTTATTGAGACCCCTCATATGAACTAGTGTTATAAATTTCATAAACATAGAATAAACGGTTATGAAAATATTGACGACCAAAAATCACCATTTTTTTCCACTCACTGACTTAACTACGTATATAGATCAAAAACCAAAGCAGCTAACTTATTTTGGCACATTTACGTCGACAGCGGTTGAGCGGTTTTAGAACGGGATTGTCAAATAAGTCTAGTTTGAATCTGACAAACAATTGCATTATTTTAGCGCTGACTTGTGCGATAAAATGCCTAAGTTGATAATAATGTGTATGTTTGATTAATTGTTCATTTTGTAAATAGGTAAACAAACAGATTTGAATATTACCACATGAGATTCACCACGCCATTACTAACTGAAACGGGGACGTGTCACTTCAACCCTAGTTTCCATAATCTGTGGTCACAACACTCACAACACAATAAATAGCAGTAACATTAGTAATGGAACATAGAATAAACAATTCTAGAGGCCTAATGGGCTTAATATACTGGTACTAGTACTAGTAGTTGACTAGTGAGCGACACGAATGTAATTTTTTGCTCTGTGGTTGTTACCATTATGTACATCCAAGTAAGTATAGTTACATGAGTTATTAATCTGTGTAACTTAAGTTACATAGACATTAAAATTCATAGTGATTTTTTTTTCAATACGTTCCACATTTCGTACAAAATGACATTTCGTTTCAGAAGATAAACCCTGCTGTAAGAGTAGTAAGTGATTTTTAAACTCCACTTACCTATACCTTTTAAAACAATTGCCCTGTTAGGTCTTATAGGTAAAAATAAACAAAAAAAAAAAAAAGATTTTTTTTTAAATAATCACGGTTCAATTGTTGCCTTCGAAATTTTGTTGTCGCAGTAAGATGGCAGAATTAGCAATGCTCCTAGGATTTCGGCCGAATTCCTGATTCTGCCATATCTAAGCCATAATCACTTCGATGTTGGTTGACTGTCCCAAACAGCAAAAAAAAGATGCTTTACATAAAATATAAGCACGTGACAAGAACGCGAAAAACAGTCCTTAATTCTACAGAAACGACTCTCTCCTGTGATAAGTGGAAGGGATTGTTCGGACAAATCACAGGGCTTCCTCACAAAGCTATGGCAAGGGACTGTGTACCCTGCAGAGTATGATTAATAAAAGCTACAATAAAGAAACGGACACAGATAAATATAAAACAGTCAGCCATGATTTGTTCATTTTCCTTGGTTATTAAAAAACAAAAAACTAGCTTCAGTAAATCCTGTTTATGTAAAAACCAGTCAATTTTTTTTTAAGTCTTGTGAGACAAATCCAGCGACACCTCAGTGTCAACATATCAGCTGTTAGACATACTAGAACAACAAAACCCTCCTTCTGAAAGAAAACGGGTGAGAATTACAATGTAAGACTAAACGCAGTCGGAAAATTTTTAAGCGACTTAAAAAGTAAGTTCTAAGGTTGACCTGTATGTACGTTTGTCCGGGATTATCCCGCGTTTGGACGAACTGATTTGATGCGGTTTTCAGAAAAGTGTTTGTCGGACTTAAGAGAAGGTTTAAGGTATATTAACCGACAAAAATAGAGGTTCGCACTGTTTACGTCCGTTGAAGTCTGTTGATCTTTTTTAAATAAAAAAGTTATAATATTTCCTGAAACTGCAGTCCGTTTGGTTCTCGCAGCCTCTCTCTTTACAAACATTCCATCTATGTAACTTATAAAACCCTGTCCTAGTTGTCAGCAGTGCTCAACATGGGTAATTAATTGGATAGCCGTCAGCTCAGCCATTACTTCTCACGCCTGTCCGGTGTTGCCAACTTTCAGTGCAAAAGCTTATTTTTATTCAATAGTTTTGAGACGTCCACTGTTGGACACAGGCCTGTTACACGGTCCTCAATATATAGTGGTTTTGTGACGATTGCCTCCAACGGTTGATCGCAGGGAGTGAAGAATATTCTTTTTCTTTTCTTACTTGTCCTTGATTCTATTAAGAGATCGAAACGAAAGTAATGAACTTTTTGTTTATTTGCTGTTGTATGATGTATTTTGCACGTATTCCTATTAATGAAATTATCAACTGGAAATGGTGTCACTGTGTGGGATTTTCCTAATTGCTTTGAAACGATGAGCCTATGCCGCTAAAAATAGAAAAGGGGAAGGACTAGTATTTCAACCCTTGCAGTAACTTTATAGCTGGCAACACAGTCTTTGACCCCAACTGCTATGAATGCAAGACGCGGTCCACATTTGAATAACTTAATGAGCCGGACTAAAGGGCCCTGATTGCTTTACTAGCCGAGATTGACCACGGCCAACAATGGTTAATTGCTACTAATTAAAAGGATTTTACAGGCTTTGTATCTTAATTTTTTGAATTCTTAATCAAACAGTGCTAAAATTTCGGAAAAATAGTTCGTATTTTCAAGTAAATCTTCTTCTTAGCGCATCGATATTATTTGGACCAACACTCAGCTACACGCATAGCTTTGTCCATTGCTTTGTAGAGGCCCCTCAAGTAAATAAGACAATGCAAAAGAATTACTTTGCATCTTCTGTTGTATCTGTCTGATGTATAGGTTACTTTGAAAATTCAATCCCATAATCAGTCCCCTTTAAGTTGTATTATGTTCGTGTAAAATACTACAATGAAAATATTATAAAAATACTAAATACTACTTGTCTAAGTAAATCACCTCCCTCTACATGCTCGCACGCAACTTTTCATAATATATCAAGACATTATTTAAGACGCTGTAGTTTTAGGTTGTTTACATTGTTTTACCAAATCATTTTAAACGATCATATGAATAAATATTTAGGGTTGTCTTCTGAACTTGGCATCCAGTTAGATATCAATTCTTTTGTCGACGGACATATTGGACTTGGCTATTAACTTTCACATTTATGTTTTCGATGGTATATTTTTCTTCTACCATACGAGACTTCGAGTAAACTAACCACATAATATGCAGCCTACCGTAACTTTAAAAACACTTTGATACCTCCCAAAGAATAACTTCATGAGACTCGTCATAAAAACCTCGCCAGCGTGACGATCCCAAAGTGGAAATTATGACGTCACGGCGCTGACGTCATTACATGCGTCTTGCCTACGTCACACTCACTGAACGTCAATTTTGAGGTTATGCTTCAAGTTTTATGTAAGGAGAGAAGAGAATGGTTTTTCGCAACCTTGATTAAAAATTCATGTTTTTTTAAAGATGTTTTCCACTGCTTATTCTGTAGCAGATACTTGGTTGATATGACCCTGCAGTGGGATATAAATGTAATATAAGTTTAGCTTTCTAAGAATAAAATCATAAAATCTCGCTACACAGCATAACAACAACAATTAGACCACCGGCGTCTAAACGTAGGTACAGTCAACAGAAATTAGCATTTTTATGAGAGTGCACCCAACGCCAGCACTCCCTATACTTTTTGTATGTTACACGATAAAAACATAAAAACTAATTACACGTTTCAACTGAAAATGTACAATGCATGAGATCATGTCTCTTGGTTTTCAGTCCAGCCATTATGAAATTTAATCAATCTGCATCTTCATTCTTTTTCTTTAAATAAGATTTTTATTGTACGTCCAAATAACTAAAGTTCACAAATCACGCCTCTATCCCTTGCGGGGTAGGTAGGGCGCTAAGCCACTTCTGACAAATATTTGAGGGTCTTTTCAGATTAGTTATGTATCACTCTAGTGACAGTTTATCAGAATATCGCCTAAATTTGCAATACACGTGAAACCCTCGAGTACTTTAGTCGCCTCTTATGGCACCCAGGGGAAAGAAACGGGGTGAAGCTATTTTAAGCCGGTATCACACGGCACTATAATTACATGGGTTATAAAGCTGTGTAACTATAGTTACATATGTATAGTAGACATTTAAATGGGTAGTGAACTTTTTTTTCTCTCCGTACAATATTTCGTGCTAAATGTCAGTTCGTTTTAGACGACCCAAGTCGCTACGACTGTCTTAGGTAACTATTTCCTCAAAAACAATGTAATAATCCTAATAGTTATAGAGTTCGTACACACACATTAACACTATCATGAAACGGAATTGTCTCAAGTAATTTTGCGTAGATAGCGACGAGTATGAGACGCGCGAAGACGGTGTCTAGTAGTTAGAACTAATGAGAAGGTGTAGCGTAGGTGCTTGGCAGTGGCACTAACACTTTATTAGAACTACACTATAACTTACATGGGACCTACACGATTGCGACTTGCGTATGGAATTTAGATTAAGGCGGATCGCACACTTGACGCACGACGGAGCGCTAAAATATCACAGCGGCCTGTCAGATCCATAATAGAAACGTCATTCTCCATACTAAAACCGTACTCGACGGATGACTCTGCGACAGCGCTGCGTCAACAGCGGTTGAGCGGTTTTTGTATGGGAATTGACCTATCTAGTATGGATCTGACAGACCGCTGCGATATTTTAGCGCTCCGTCGTGCGTCAAGTGTGCGACCCGCCCATTTGGTACTGATAAAGACAACGTAAAATGCCGTGATGAAATTCAGTTTATACCTCCTAACTTTATTACTGAAGAAAACTTGTCACTTAAAATATGAGTCTCATCGAAAAGCTGCTCAAACGAAGTGAAATAAAATCCGTCTTCCACTCGTAAAGCGCTTTAATCCAGCTATAAAACGATATGATTTTATTAAACGACAACCTCAAGATACCACACAAATATTTTGAATTCAATGCCGATTTTCCAATGAAACTACAGCCTTTAAATGTCCAGGTAAAATTCTTAGTTTTTTCTAGCGACTGTTAGCGCTCTGCCTGCCCCGTAAGAGATAAAAGCGTGATATATGTATGTATGTAAAAATTTTTGTACATTGCGTAATGCGTATCGGGTTTCATCCTGTACCGCATGCAACGAAACTACAGGCTACAAGTCTACAGGTGAAAATCGGTGTACAACGCGTAGCGGGTGGGGCGTTATAAAACCAGAGTTTTAACCCGCTACGTTATGTAGATCGAAATTCACCTGTAAACTTGTAGTTAATAGTTTCATAACATGTTGTACTGAGCTCTATTTCAGGCGGGAAAGAAACTACGCAACCCCGCTAATATTTTTGAATCACTTTCATAGTGCCCGGAAAAGGATATAATATCCTCGTGTCAGAAAGGGTTTAACTAAACGTGCCATTCAACTTAATACTCTTGGTACGTGGTTCAATTTTCAAAATTTAACAAAAGACAAGAACAAAGTACTATCATATTTTACATGGTTATGAATGAAACTGCCACCAATTTTATCTTGATACCAGCAAAGTATTGACATTCAAATAACAATAGTTCCGTCAAATCTTCAAAGGAAGAAGTTTGTAAACTCCTCCAAGTTGCTATCTCGACCGCATATCAACCGCAATTCAGCTGCAACTTGGCCACAACTTGGCATCAACTTGTTCTCAACTCGTCACCTCCGAATTCCAACTTCTGCATAAATCCATTCATCCATTTTGATTCTTGCTATGCACCGTAGTTCCACCGTAGTACTACTTCGTAATGGCAAGACCCCAAGTCTGCTATTTTTTTCCATTGCCGTTGTGATTTCCTATACTCCAAACTGTTAGCAGACTACGAAATGACCGAAATCATCCAACTGAGATTCAATTGACATCCAACTGAAACGATTTTAATTTAGCAGACTTTAGGACCAGGCGGTCTGTCTAGTCTACTAATATGCCTTAGCACTGGCCTTCTTCTTCTTTTCTTATTTTCGTGTGGAACACCGAGTCGTCCAACGACCCGATGAACCCTAGTCTTAAAATTTTTCAACCGCCTACTACAAGTAGCAGGTTTCTGACATGGTTGTGTAACGACCGTCGTCTAAGTGATTATAGGCAGCAACAGGGACCTACGGCTTAACGTGTCATCCGAAACACGGAACCATCTTACTTACTTTCTTACTTAGCACTGGCCAAAACACCAACTTAGAATATCTAACACCTTTCTCAAAGACTATATTATTGTACTTAGGTACCTTATCCTAGTCAAGTCTATATAATAGCACTCACGATTCTATATGTAAGTCAAGTCAAAAGACATGGGTTCAAATCCCATCTGTGGCGTGAATTTGTTTCACTTACTTCGTTTGTATTAACTTTGTTACACAAACGAAGTTTGTTTGTTTTTTGTTTGTGTTTATTACTATCTTGTGGACAATTTCTACAAAATAGTAAAAATTCATAATTCATGTGTTTACGATATTAGTAAAAACGACAAACAGAATTAACATACATATAGCTGGCTAAAGCAAATATTTGCACGTATACCATGTGAGTTAAAAGTTAGTAGTAGTGTTATATTTAAGACATTTTTTTATATTCTTAGAGCGTCTTTTTGATATCATATTTCTATGATGAAACCTCTGAGGGCCAACACGTAGAGGTCTTTAATTTATCTAAGAGCAAACTCCTACGTGGCCCCATTCGTTGGAATTACTAAAGAACTATTACTTCACGTTCTGCCATACTAACAAACGAACCAACTATATTTTATTTTCGGACTCTCGTAGTTGGGCGATAAATTGATTAGTTCAAAGATGATGTGTAAAATATTTATGGTACAGTAAAAGTGCAATGGATCCAATATCTATAAATGTCAGTATTGTTAAGGAATATTAGAAAGAAATACAGTCATTCAAGTATTTATTTTTTTAATATGTTATGTTATATACTACTACTATTATAAATGCGAATTTGTTTGTTAATTTAATTGTTTGTTCGTTACTCCGTTACGCTAAAACTACTGAACCGATTTTCATAAAATGGATGTCATACAGATAGAGGGTACCTTAATTTTACTTATGGGGTAGTTGTTATCCCGAAAAAATGTTCCTGTGCGATGCTACGGGATTTAAACCGACTTCCACGCGGGCGGACCCGCAGGCGCCCTCTGGTAGACAATAAAGTTACATTGGCGGAAGCGGAAACATCAAAAGAATAATACCTGGCGCCTACGAGTTTCCGATCACCAGTTGATCCCCGTGGACCGGCATCTCCTTTGATCTGCCCCCCCCCTTCCCTCAGGGGAGGGGTGGGGGGCAAGAGGGGACAAGGGGGGGCAAGTCGGTCCCCCGCAAATTGCTCAAAGTCTGGACAATCAGCGTCGGTCGAACCGGCGAGCGCACCTCTTCAACGATACTCAATTTAATGGTTCATTTCGGTTTTGCATAACACGATGTATTGAGTCTGTGTGCATTGAAGATTGAATAGTTAAGGTGCAATTATTATAACTATAGCTGGACATGGATATCTTTAGATATACGCACACTGGCAAAGATGGGATGATAGCTCAGTGGCCGATACCCCAAGCGGACCGGGTTCGGTTCCCGGTCGACGCTTGTAAATTTTTCGATTTCTTATTTTCATTTATGATTTTTTACCTTTTTTTATAAATATACTTTGTCGTGAAGTTATACCGTTTTGACTTCAACAAAACAAAAGCAATCAAATAGGTACTGAATTCAGTGTTCTATAAATCATTGGTAGGCAACCTTGATCTTATCAACGCTGAAAATCTGTATTTTATATGTTTTCTCTTCAGACCCTATTCACTGTTTTGTGTGGCTTCAGGATGAAATTATCGAATAATTGATTGATGTAACCCTAGAGAAGTAACCTGACCCTTTCACCCGAGGTTACCGTTGACGAAACCACAGTAATAGACCCCAAACATGAAGCACAAAAAACAATACACAAAACCCGACTGCGGTAACTTAAAAGCTATATTTTGTTCATAGTTATGATTTTACTAATACAACTTTAGGCGACAGGTTAACAACCTGTCATTGCAATGTTTTTTTTTGTATATCCAGTGTCAGAAAAAACTAGCAACACCTCATAATGTCAACAATACTGTTCTCACTTGCTTGTTCTCAACCGTGTGAATTTAATATGAGGATTGACATTTCTAGTATGGATCTGACAGACACATGCGTTACGCAGCGTTATTTTAGCGCTGCGTTGCCTGAGGCTGTGGCCCGTGAGAAAAAAACTCTAGAAAAACATAACCTTTGTAAGAAAGTCGAGTAGCAAAAACAAACACAAACTTTCAGGTGAATTCTCGTAACGATTGCTGTAAACATTTTATCTTATTTGCCTTAAGTTTAAGTTTCAATGAAAGAGGTCTTCAAACGGACATTGAACAGAAGAGTACAGAAAGAAGTTTTTAATTCGTACTTCTAAAGATGATAGCTTTTAGAATTACTCGAGGCGAGCTGAAATGTTGGATCGGTATTAAATCCGTAGACAGAGCTACGCTTTTCTGTCGTAGACGTTGCTACGTTTAGCAGCTACGTACATACATATATCACGCCCTTCTACCTTGCGGGATAGGCAGAGCGTAAACGGCCGCAGAAATAGAGTCGCTATTGCCACGTCTGACAAATATTTGAGGGCCCTATCAGTTAGATTCATGTATTATTGTAGTGACAGGTTATCAGCCTGTCGCCTAAAATTCTAGTACACCCTCAAGTCCCTCAGTCGCCTCTTACGGCACCCGCGGGAAAGATACGGGGTGATACTACTCCAAGCCGGCATCACACGGCAGCACCTACGGGACAGTACCTATAAGGCAAGGAGAATGATGATTATGAATTATGTTTCCCGTTTTGTAGGCTCAAATAATTAAAGGATAAAAAACAGGCAATACGCGAATCGCTCAGCTATTTATCAATATCAATGCAATAGGTGAGGTAAACTATTTTTCCTCACATTTATTCAAAAGGAAGTTTGTCCCATGAGGCGTGACACAAAGGATGAGAAATGGCCTCCGTTTCAGGCGTCAACTGAATAAAATGAATTAAACTCTTTTGCATTGCAAGCTAGTGTATTCTTTACAATAAGAAGAAATGAAGGTGCTCTGCAGTTGTATTTAATTTGCCAGCTAAAAGTAGTCTTCGATAAAATTGTATACAGGGTGTAAAAATATTAGCTGCAAATATTTTAAATGATGAAGAGGCCCATGAAACTGAACTACTTTCCACAAGGTCGAAATATGAAAAAAAAAATTGGACCTCCCCACACAAAATGTAGCAGCCGGCGAGTCAACTGTATGGTGGTCTAAAATTATTTTTCATATTTCGACCTATGTTTCTTAGGGAAAGTTGTTCAGTTGCATGGGCTGATTCATGGGCTTATAAAATTCATACACACACATACACAAACACACGTATCACGCCTCTATCCCTTGCGAGGTAGGCAGAGCATTAACGACCGTAATTTTACAGTCGTTACAACCACGTCTGACAAATATTTGAGGGTCATTTCAGTTAAGTTGTGTATCACTAAAGCGATAGGTTGTCAGTCTGTCGCCTAAAATTGCAATACACGTGAAACTCTTGAGTTCCTTAGTCGCCACTTATGATATGACATCCACGGGAAAGAAATGGGGTCATTCTATTCTAAGCCGGCATCACACGGCAAACATCATATAGAGGCTTACATGTTATTCAGCTTTTCTACCGGATGTAACCAACACAACAAGCTATTAAAAGTTCGGTGCAGTTCAGTTTAAACACTAAAAGAGATCCAAAGTTTCTTGACGGATTTGCGGATCCGGAAGTTGGGGATCGTGTGGGTAGTTTAAAACTTGCGCCTCAGTTGTTCAGTTGTTGTGCAGTTAATCACTTCAATTAGAGAGACACGCGCTAACCGTTGGCAGGTTTAGATGTTAGCGTGTTTTAAATTGCTAAGGAGAAGTTTAATGTAGCTTACGAGCGAGTGAGTCAGTAAAAAAACTATTTTAAGGTACAATTTAGTAAGAAACAAATGGAAATCATTTAATTGGGCTGTCAGTGTTAATGGTTGAGAATTGAGATACATATGTCGCAGTGATATAGCAGAATCAGTCATTCGGCCGCAATTAAAGCTATATTACTAAACAAATCTAGGATTTCGGCCATAACTCTATGATTTTGGCCGAATTACTGATTCTCCTATTTTACTTCGACACATACAAACTTACGGTTCAGCGTTAAAACTGAACCTCTTCTGGCAATAAAAGAAACCAAGTGCAAGTTTAAGAAAACACTATAAACTTCTTCTTACCTTGCGGGACACTAGGCCGTCCAACGACCCGATGAACCCTCAATTTTTTAACCACCTATTACTAGAAGCAGGCCTATGTTACATATTCAGGTCCATAGATAGTTATATAAGTAATTCTATATTCGGATCACCCTGTCACCATTTTAATGACTGGCTAGTTACAATGGCGGCTGCAAGCATGGAGAGCTGGTCTTCATCAGACCGCTGCCGCTGCCTCACCGCTAATTACACGCATGGACACCCCCCTCCCTACCCCTTTTGTTTACCTCCCTTTCAATCTACGTTCAATAAATAAGCCAATCTGTTTGATGAAAGCATACCTACTTTTATAACGTGTTTGTTCTTAAAAGCTGTATCAAAAACCAAAAAGTTACACGGAAGCAAAAGCATGGTCAGAAAAATAATCTTCAAGCTCTCTAGGCCTGTATTTATAAATTGCACTCAACTCTGAGATCTCAAAAGCGATTTTGACAAATGTCACTCAATACTAACAACATCTCAAAGTCGCACTCAAGATCGATATCAGAGTATAGTGCGGTTTATAAATACGTGCCTTACAATTCAAAATTTCAATTCGTTTCAGATCCACAATGAATGCTTTTAGAATATCAGAAAGTTACAATACAATACTGTCACTGAATAAATGAATTAGTCATTGTAAAAAACAGACACAATTTTCTCTTTTTTATAACAATTTTTGTTCCTATTTGAAACGCGGTACGAGTAGGATAAAAAAATAAAGGCACTGGCTTGCACTGCCTGCTTAATAGGGATAAATTTCTTGTAATAACAGGGCCATCGAATGAATAAATAAAATTGTAGGAAATGGAATTGTGCACCTAGATTCGTACAACATCGTCTTAATAAGATTCTTAACATGCTCTTGAGCTGAGTCACTCGTTAACTTTAACAGGCCATTTCTTTAGAAACCCCATTTAAACAGAGCTACTCAAACTATTGCCACAAATGACCCCTCCAGGCCGTTCTACAGAATCACCTTCGGCCAGTGGTTCCCAAACTAGTTCCTGAAACCTCACGCCGCAAAGTACACTTAAAACTTAATCAGGGGCTAAGTCGGACAAAGTTGGGATAAACTCCACCACGGACCGCTGAAAAATTCACCGAGCTAAGTTCATAGTTTGATGCGGTTAAGTTCTGGTTTATGGGAAGAAGAAAATTTGTGTTAAGTTGGGTAGTTAAGACTAAGGAAACAAATAAGTCAATTTTATAAATATTCAGTTACTTTCGTTTCCAAAACGCAGTTTTACGAATGAGAAGATTTTCCATAATTGCTCTTGCTTCAGTCAGACACTGATTAAATCGACTGACACAGACGTATGAGGCCAATGATGACGATAATGACTTTTTAATGTTGGTATTCGATATCTAATTATGTACCTAACTGATTGAGAAAATGAAACTACAATCAATTTGGAAATAACTGATTTTGTCTAACTACAATCGGACAGACCGCTGCGATATATTTGCGCTCCGTCGTGCGTCGAGTGTGCGATCCGCCTTACATATACCTGTACAAAACACAGATAAACCGATCCAAAAAACGCTTAACCGACTGCGGCAAATTCGGGAGGTGTTGATTTACGTCTCTTCCGTGGGGAAGCGTAACAAAAATGGTAAAACATAAATAAGGCTGCCCCGGACTCGCATTGATCAGCCGACATAGAGTCATTACAATACATTTGGCGAATTTATGCACCCAGGGGGTGAAAGAAACACGGAAAGGGTAAAAAGAAGGTAAAAATGTTACAAGTATTGAGCAAATAATGAAACAAAATGGTAATTTTATGTTGATAATACTGTTGGTGTAGTAATACATCAAATAACAAGCCCATTAGGGTTCGTCTGTGCTAGATCGATCGCAGAAATTTGACACGAATGATTTGCCGCTCACCTACGAGTAACTATGTATGTACCTATATATTGAGTAAACTATACCATGAATATTGGTATTCATAGGTAAACTTCACCAAGTCGTTCGTCGGGTCCTTGGACGACTCAGTGTAACGCACGAAAAGAAGCAGGGGAAGATCAAGTCATTGTGTAACTCGGTATTCCACCCGACAGTAGATTAACCCTATATTAAATGATAGTGTAAAAATATAGCTTATCCTTGATAAACCATTCGAAGGGAAACTGAACAAAAATTGAGAACAAACGTTCTTTCTCAACTTCAAAGCAAGTAGCGTTCTAAAGTCCAAGTAGCGCCATCTATTACCCGACGAACACTAACTCGTGTTAGTAGCTCGCAGCCTCGCAGCGCAAGTAAAGGGGTGTAAGATTTGTGGCCACTCAAGGCTGTAAACCCCGCGTGTTTTATTAGGGTCCTGATGGGGCAGTGGGGACCGGCGTACAATATACATTCGCGTAAACATTACAGTAAACACTGAAGAAGCGGTTGTGAGATACATGTACAAACTCGGGGTGTTATTGTTATTGATGTTGTGTTGAGTGAGGTCTGAGATACGTGGGTACCTTGTTTGAACTGTTGCTTGCTCAGGCAGGTATGGACCAGAATATAATTCTGTTCGTACTTATAAAATAATTATTGTTGGCGACTGACGTCCACAATGACCATTCGTTTCTGTCGGCGATTGTTGGCCACTGGGCCCCAAGTCTGCTATTTTTTGTGATTGTAATGCCATCGAAACTCAACTGCCATTATATTGCTATTGTGATTTTCTATCCTTTAACTGTTAGCTGTAGTGGTTGCTAACACGTCTAACCCAGCTAGTCAGAAGACGTGGATTCGAATCCCATCGGAGGCGTGATTTTTTTCTGCTTGTTTTGTTTGTATTAACTTTCTAACAAAAAGTTAATATCAATATCTAGTTGATTAAAAAAACCTAGTATTCGAAATTCTTATCTTGCGGACGTTTTAACAAAATAGTTAACATTGATTTGATTTGTAGTAATGTGTTTGAATATAGCTCTGTATGTAGTTGCCTATCAAATTAACCTATGAAAACAATGAAATTCTCAATACTCGAATGACAGGAATGCATGTTTATTCGGAACTGGCATTTGATTGAGGAACAAGCAATATTTCCTAGCAATATCACCACGTACAGACCATTGTACGTTGGAGTGTGCCCTGTGTCTGTGATTGCGTTGTTGTGACAGAATGTCACTTGTACTGGGGCTAATTATGAAGTACAATGATGCCAAATAGGCGGATCGCACACTTAACGCACGAGTCACAACGCTAAAATATCGCAGCGGTCTGTGAGATCCATACTAAAAACGTCACTGGACGGTCGAGGCTGCGATAGTGCTGCATCGATAGCGATTGAGCGGCTTTGGTATGGGGATGGACATTTCTAATATGGATCTGACAGACCGCTACGATATTTTAACGCTACATCGTGCGTTAAGTGTGCGATCGGCCCTGGGTGGCTAATTATGAAGTGCAATGATGCCAAATACTGGCTTGATTTGAAAGTGGTACCCCACTTGACGTCTGTTGATGAGCATTTTCAGCGCATCCGTAACACACGCGTGTATTCCCCATACTCTTATCTTTTCGTGTGGGACACTGAGACGTCTAACGACCCATACTAAAAATAAAACAACGCAGAAATTTGGTTCTCACCTGTCTCTGTTACACTTATTATAGTCGATACAATGTATCAAGTGTATTAACGGACGTCAAGTATGAGATTCGCCGAAAGTGGACCAAATTGGGGTAGTGGTGGCTTGTCTTTGTGTCATTAACGTTCCGTGTCATTTGTATGTCGAGAAGTTTCTGCTAATTAACGTTTGCCATTTGGTTTCCATTCTCTGTCTCTTTTTGTGTGGGACACCGGGGCGTCCAACGAACCGATGAACCCTAGTGTCAGAATTTTTCAACCGCCTTCTGCAAGTAGCAGGTTTCTGACATAGTTGTGTAACGACCGCCGTCTAAGTGATCATAGACAGCAACCGGGACCTATGGCTTAAAGTGCCATCCGAAAAACGGAACCATCTTACTTACGGACAATCGGGTGGTTCAGTTCTTTACACTGTCCGACCATCTTGCTGGAGCCCTGCCTTGAGCGCGCTTTCCCTCCGAAAAATTGCTTTAGCTCCGATAAAAAACAGAGAATTTTACTTATTCAGCCCACGGATCGCATTTGCTAAACTATAAATTCTAGGCCTATTAGCATTACATCAATGTTGGGTTACCGACCCGCGTATTCTAAGAACCGCACCGGCAAGGAATCCGGCCAAACGGCATTTAAATATTTGCTTGTAACTGTATCCAGTGAGGTATTCCTGACGTAATCGGCGGATCGTACACTCGCATGATAGATAGCGAAAATGCAGTGGTCTGTCAGATCCATACTAGAAACTCAATCCCCATCCACACTTAAAACCGCACTTGACGGACGACGCTACGCTAGCGTTTCGGCGACAGCGATTGAGCGGTTTTAGTATGGGGATTGACATTTCAAGTATGGATCTGACATATCGCTGCGATGTTTTTAGCGGTCCGTCGTGCGTCAAGTGCGCCTAAGCCAACTTGGGACACCGAGTCGTCTAACGAAAGAGTTTTGCGAACGAAGTAGCGCCAAGTAATTTTGTAACTATGTTATTTAGTTGGAAACTCCCATACTTTATATACTAGCCATATATAACATACACACTTTAAATAATAGCCACGTTATTGTCATACTGTGTGACACCAATATTTTTCTAAAACGGCTACAATCACTCTTTGTAATTGTAGCCGTTTCAAGCCGAGTACGTTACATCTAGTACTGTAGCACCAACGCAGCGTATCATCACTAAGGCGGTTTCCACATCTAACGCACGAGGCTGCGCATCCGTAACGCATGCGTTTGTCAGATGCAGGAAATTTCAATTTTTTTTTAATACTAAAAAATGACGTAGACGCAGAAACAACGCAGGGGCTTGCATTGGCATCTGTTATCCTTGTACATCGTTGTTCATACGTCTGTAAAAGACGATTTAATCAGTGTCTGAGGCCAATCCGCGTGACGCGGGTTAAGTATCCTCTCCACAGACACTGCGTTGTCTGGGACGCATTTATTGAAAACGCAGGGTTGCCCAGGACCTGCGCCACTTTCTCGGCCTTCCTGGCTGACTCCCACAGGAACCACGAGCCGATACGTGCGGAGCCAAGTCGGCTCTTATTATTATGGTAGATGAAACTGACCTAACTCTTTTGTACCAGCGTCCTTTAAAATGTGGTATTCGCCTTTTGTTACCAGCGCACCCATTTTGCAGATTTATACTCCGTATCGCCATCGTCATCACTTTGATTGCTGATTACACTGCTGGCTCGGCACCGTGCCGCACAATAGCTATCTAAACTAAGCCCGAAGTGTACGATGCAACGCCTCCGGTCAAGGGAAATTGGCAAGATTTATTCGCGCTTTCTCGACTGTTATGAATACGGCGGCTTTATATGGGACTTAATGACTCCCTGTATTAAGTATATTTGTCATTGTAGGTAACCTAAATAATCATATAAGGTGTAAAAATTTAAAGGCGTGAATCAGCCCGTGAAACTGAACAACGTTTTCCAAGAAACAGAGGTCGACATAAGATAACATTTTTAGACCGCCCATACAAATTGACTTGGTCGATCGGTAATAATGTTTGGGACGTCCAAAATGTATTTCATATTTCAACCTATGTTACTTGGGGCAAGTTGTTTAATTTCATTGGCTAGTTCATCCTCTAAAATATGTATTTTTTTAATTTGATTTATATATGGGTCGTGGATATTTAGACGGTAATGAACAGCAAAAACCGTTATAAAAGTTGAAGTAAGGATACACTTGATTCGGAGTCGTAATGTGACTAGATGTGGGAAAGTTGACCTATTCGAAAGTTGGTGTCTCCTGAGGTTTCAAGTGTGTATGAAGTTGGTTTGGAAGTAAATTATTCAGAATGTTACGTATTTGTAATAATTTGATAAAGAACTTGTTACTTTTAAATGTGCCTATAAAACCTAGTAATTTTATTAAGAAAATATAAAAAAATTGAGATTGAATCAATGGCGAATAAAAGGTTCAAAACGTATATTAAATAGAGTTTTTTATCATCCTTCATAAAAATGTAGAATTGTTTATAAAAGTTAAATGGTGTTGTCACTGTCTTTAACTATTGACGACCGATGTGGCGCAGTGGTAGTGCGACTGCCTGTGATGCAGAAGGTTCCGGATTCGATTTTCGGTGGGTCACTCAGAAAGTTGATATTGATAACTTTGTCAATTTGTTTCCTCCCAGTCTGGTAAGGACATTGCGGGTTGAACCACCCGACTGTACGTAAGAAAGATAGTTCCTTGATTCGGATGGCACGTTAAGCCGTAGGTCCCGGTTGCTGTCTTAGACATCGGTCGTTACACAACCATGTCAGAAGCTTGCTCGTTTCGTGTGCGAACCGTTCATACCTAGTAAAGCACACTCTACAGTTTGCTTCTGGGTCTGCCCAAACCGATCGTGAACCGCGATCTCCGTGAATCGTGCGATACCCCATTCCCGCGATTTACTGCGCTCGCCGATGCTATCACGTCTGCATTAGGTGTTTAGTTCACGTTTACGGCTACGATTACATCTTAATGAAGTTAACATGGAAAAGTAAAAGGCTTACTAAAACCCTTATTTTAGACCTCTTTAAAGCTAGCCAATTTCGTTGTGTGATATGATCAGAATTGAATTAATCCGTAAAAGTTACTGAAATAAAGAGCAGCTGCTTAGGTGAAGGGTTTTAAACCCAACGATTATTGGATCGTAATGTTCTGAAGTGACTGCTGGGGCACCAACCCAGCGTCGACTTCAATCTCAGCCTTGAGACGCTATGGGCCCAAAATAACAGTCTATGGAAACGCCTCGGGGCCTATGTCCAGCAGTGGACATCTTACAATTGATTATGATGGACCAGTGGTGCCTCATCAGGAGTATCTCGATAATAACAAATAGGTATAAGTAAATATAAGGTGCAAAAATATTAGCTGCAAATATTTTAATGAACCAGCCCTTGAAACTGAACAACTTTCCCCAAGCAACACAGGTCGAAATACGAATAAATATACCTTAATCAAAAAAAATACTCGTTCGGCCGATACATTTTGATAGAATTGCACGTTTGAAAAGAGGTCCGATCGGTTTAAAGTGTTTCTGCCATAAACAAACTGTTTCATTAGGGATTCCATGATCGTAGGCCAACAATAGGGCCTCTGGGTCCAGAGTCAAAGGGCCTCATTATGATTCCCTTGGTAATTCCTCACTAACTCACTACTGAAGGGTTCCTTAAGGATAATGGCGGCGGAAATTTATGTGATTGATGCAACGTGTAGATTTTTAATTGGAAGATGAATTTTTGTTTCTTTATTTGCGACAGCGGATCCCACGGCTGACGGCCGTTGATGAAAAAGAGATATGAATATTGCATTTAACATTTATGTAGTAGATGCCAACGCAAGTACAATAGTATAAATCAACGTCTGGTTTTTGTATCGGGCCCGCATTGGTTAAGGATGCACTAAAAATGCGCAACAACGGGTGTTAGATGTGAGAACCGCGCCTAAGTCAAAAACCCTACTCTAAACTAGACAAGTCTCGACAGTAACTTTAACTACGCCATACAATTTATTTATTTACCCAACAATTTTTTTTATTGTTTATTACGCTATACCATTTATTTATTCTGCGCTTAGCCATTGCATCTCATAATTGCTAATATCTCCACCAAAACAATATACAGGGTGTAAGGGACAGTGTAACGATAACTTTGCAGGCGTGCTCAGACCATGAAACTGAAAAACGCTATGTTGAGAAACGTGAATTTTTTCTCGACCTCCCATACAAAATTCCCGACTGACTATGTATGGGAACTCGAAAAATTTTTTCGCATCCCACCACAGCCCCCATAGTAAAACTTGTTCAGTTGATGGTCTAATCACACCTGCAAAGTCACCCTCTTAGAAAATTAACGACTGTAAATAATTTTAGATGGCATCTTAAGAAATATTGCCTGAATTGCCAATTGAAGGATATAGTTACCCATTTAATAATCTAGTTACCCTCTTTCATGCCATAATATGTTCTCTATGAGTAACTGTGTGTGTAGGTTTTAAGTTTTTATGTAGGTATTGATTTAACTTTCATAGTAATTTTTAGTTAGCTTAGTTACGTTACAAATACTGTTCGCAGAGTTTTTTTAGGATAATTATAATGTACGTAATATATACTAACCGGGCAGCGCACCCTGATTGTTCAAATGGCATGGGTCCAGCTGAAAATCAGCGCTGCAGCTTTAAGCTACAGCATATGCTGAGCTGGATTCCTTTTCGGTCTCAGTCAGAAATGTATTTGTACTTGATTGATACTGAATAAATATTTTTTCTTTCTTTCTTTCTTTCTTTTCAAAGTTTTCGTTACACCGTCCCTATATATAATATATACCAAAACAGTATATTTTTTACTTACGCTTTGTCTAGAAAAATGTGCTTCTAAGTAAGTATTTCTTCAAACGGAAGATAAATATAGGCGCTTTTGTCATCAAACGCATCAAATAATGTTTTCCTGTTGAAGTAACCTTTGAAAGAGCTCATTTCATTGCCGACTGGGCCGTATCACACACTTGTATCCCATCGAACTTGGGTTACGTCTTCCATTGCTGCGCATCTATAGGATATACCAGTGGACGCCCGCGGTTCCGCCCGCGTGGAAGTCGGTTTGAATCCCGTAGCATCCCACAGGAATTTCTTTTTGGATAAAAACTATCCTATGTTTTAATCCAAGTTACCTTCTATATATATGTCAAATTTCATGAAAATCAGTTCAGTAGTTTTAGCGTGGGGACCGGCTGATCTAACTAGACATATCCCGAAGTTCTATACAGGGTATTAGAAAAAGTACTAAGTTGCTTTCAAGGGATGAACTACCCCATGAAATGAACAACTTTCCCCAAGGAACATAGGTCCTAGCCAAACGAGTCAGGTTGTATACGAAGTCCAATTTTTTTTCTATATTTTAACCTATGCTCCTTTGGGAAAGTTGTTCAGTTTCATGGGGTGGCTGGTTGATCAATTGAAAGGAACTCAGTAGTTTTCCTAACACCCTGTATCTTTATAGGGAGGAAACGCTTCGATACCGCGTTTCAGGACTTGTATGTGGAGCTACACATTTGCTGCAGTGTAAAACTGATGTCAATCTAAAGGAGCAATGGATGTTATTTGATAGGGTGAACGTACGATGATATAATAGAGTTTTGTTGCATAATACATGGTGAAAAGCTTTCAGGACGTCTTATTACCACGTTATGGGAAATGAATGTCCCACTTAGGCGGTTCCCACACTTGACGTCCGTAGATGCGCATTTTTAGTGCATCCGTAACGCATGCGTCTGTCAAGAAAAAAAACGCATTCCCCATACTAAAAACCCGACGTTGACGCAGGAGCATCGCAGAAGCATATGCGTCTCTATTACACTTATGATAAATGCAATACCCCTACCCCTTTTACACCAACGGACGCCAAGTGTGTGATTCACGTTTCCATATCTCACGGCTCTGTTAATTCCATTCGTTTTTTTGATGGTCTGAAACGTTTCCGAGTGCTTTTTGAATAGAGCGAAACAGGTTTCGATGGAATCGGATTTATCATATTTACCAACTCAACGTTTTTTCTTCCACACCATTACCAACGTGAAATTGTAATTTTATATACATACGTACACACATCACGTCTTTATACCTTGTGGAGTGGGCAGAGCGCCAACGGCCGTTTCAGATTAATTGGTCCATGACTATAGGGACAGGCTGACAGGTTCTCAGCCTGTCGCCTAAAGTTGTAGTACACATGAGACCATCGAGTTTCTAAGTCGCCTTTTACGTACCTGCGGGAAGGAAATGTGTTGATGCTATTCTAAGCCAGCATCCACACGGCATATTGTTTTTTTTATCAGTCATTAAAAACGTACAGTAGTTTAATGTTTGTAATTTTCCTCACATCCTATTCTACGCGTCTAGGCACTACTTTTTAATTTAATTCCCCCACTAATCCCCCCCCCCTGGGGGTGCCACTAAGCTGTCTACAGACGCGCTAAGCCGCGTGAATTGCTTCCACTAGTTTGTCGGGAAATAAGTAAAAAGTGGGTTTTTAACTTGTTTGTGGGGATTCAGTGTTTTGCAACCATTGCCCGAATAGACTCTGATTCACAGCAGCTGGTTCACTTTAAGGACAGAGGGAGAAGGAAAATGTGTGTGGTACAAAACGTGCAACCATTGTACAGTCTCCCACTGCATTTTGTTTACTTATTACACTATTTAAAATCTATGTAAAAACAATTTAAACTATATAAGGTGTAAAAATATTAGCTGCAAATATTTTAAGTGGTGAATCAACCCATGAAACTGAACAACTTTCCCCAGGAAACATATGTCGAAATATGAGAAGTTTTTTGGACCTCTCATAATTTACTTGGTCGGTCAGTTACCAACTTTTGGGAGGTCAAACTATTTTTTCATATTTCGAGTTATGTCAGCAGTAGTAGTAGATAGCAGTTCATAAGCATACATGCATTATCGTGTTTATGGTGTCGCGTCATCACCTGCCTTACGCCGATTGCTGCTGCATTACTAATGTAAGCTATTGCTACTCGACAAAGCTGAATTCAAACGCTACATATTACTTGCTACATTGCTTGCTAGTATACAACAATTTTTTAAAGGCAGTCTTAAAGGAAACAATTTGACGCGTGCTGAACGTACGTTTAAAATTATCTTAGTACAAAAAAAATGTTAAGGGATAAAGGCGTGATATATGTATGTATGTAAAAAAATGTTAAGTAAGGGTTCAAATCTCGCTTCCAACAATTTTTTGGTAAGGCCTTATTTAACGTTAACTTTCAATAGAGGAAAACAGCCTTATTTTATTGGTAAATGGGTATCAGCAAAAGAATGAAACCAATCCCCCTATTCGGGGGATATAACTACATAATACGCTAGGCCTCAGATATGTAGGTAGGTGTATTGTTTCGTACCAATGAGTTATAAAAACCTTACAGTAAGTATATGTAGTAATAAGTCATTTTTGTACGCACATAGAACTGTGTAACGATGCTTTATATTGTCCAAAGAAAGCCAGCAATGTATTCGACTGTCACCTTGCCTCAGGCGAATCTGTAACTAGTAATAGAAGCCGTTACAGCCGTGACAGCAATGTCTCAGGGCACTAGAGTATGCATACAAGATGCGCGCAGAGGGCGCTGCTGCATTGCCTATTGGGGCTTAAGTGCATGCATAGGTCAGGCCTAATGCAGAATTGGAGCTTAAGCCAACATGGCGGCGGTAGTAAATTCAAATTGATCCGGGCCGTGTGATTCGGTAATAGCATCGCCGAGATGAATAATAAAGTCACTCGATGGGTTAGGACACCGGTGTTACAATCGTGAGAACCAAATTCGATCCGCTATGTACCAATGCGTTTTTACTCACGTACATTTACCGGCTGCTCTTACGGTGAAGGAAAAACATCGTGATGAATCCCACATTCAAATAAAATTTGAATTCAGATGATATTTGAATGTGACTTAACCTAGGATTCGGGCCAGGTTAGCCTTAAGGTTCCAGGGGTCAGATGGCAGTCGCTCTGTGTAAAAACTTAAACGTGGAACCCCACAGAGTCGGTAGCCGACCCCAACAGAGAACGGTATAAGGCAAGGAGGATCATCTGAATTCAAATTTTATTTGTATGTGTGTTTCATTACGCTGTTTTTCCTTCACCGTAAGAGCAGTCGGTAAATGTACGTGAATAAAAACACATTGATATATGGCGGGGATCGAACTCGGGTCTCACGATAGTAAAACCGGTGTCCTAACTACTTGGCCACCGACGTCCTAATGGTACCAAGACAAATCAGTGAACAGTAAAAAACTGTTCCGCTAAGTCTGATAATGGTTGTAGAAGTGACTTGTAGTGTAGTTAGCAACTATCAGTTTAAATCTTCATCCGAAGAACTTAGCGTTTACTGCAGCTAAGCTAATAGAGTCGCTACGACAACCATTGTTGTCCAGAAAGAGAAGAAAAATTACAGATGTGGTACACTTTAAGAAATGTGCTTTAGAGCTGTAAGTCTATTCCATTGCCTCTCATTTCCCAAACTAAGCATAGCTTGTACTATGGGACCTAAATAGCTGATACTAATACTTATATAGTTTCTTTTTTATAAATAAATACATATTAGACATAGAAAACACCCAAACTAAACACAAATATTTGAAAAGACTTAACAAATATTTGTGTCCTGTGGAGATCGAATAAGACAGGAGTAAGTACTATCCGCTACGCCATCTGGACTGCAAATTTTTATCAATTTATTGGGATTTCAATGCACTCACAGTGGTGTATTATTCTCAGAAATGATAAATCTTAAATAAGAAATGTGTTAATTTAATTTGTATTTTATACAATTTCTTAGTTTCATTTATGAGAATATATATATATAATGAAGGTCGACTGCGGCGTGCTTCGATAAGTCAATGGCAGAGCAATGGACGATACCACAGGTCCCAGAGTATTATATATATATATATATAGGACTACGAGTGTATTTAATATCCCCGTGAAATTTCAACAAAATACGCATTCATATTCATTACGTATCTTTACGGTTTCTCGAGTTTCTTGTTGTCCAGTTATTAGCCTCATCACCCTACTCCCAGCAGCTTAACGAGCTGCAGCTAAGCTGATTCCAGACCAGCTTATGCAGCTTCTAAACAAACCTACAACTCTTAATGTTGCTGAAAGCACAAATAGCTTACTCTAAAGATCTGCATCAGTGTTGATGAGGATAACTCTTCTAAAATATTTAGGAGTGAGTCATGAATATATCCTGTTTTCTCCACAGCTGTTTCATTTCTCAGAATCATTGATGGTCTTTATAAAAAGTTACTCATTCAGAAGTTGGATTCAGTGTTTCGTCAACAGACAAGCAAATTTTCCTGTTTACTTGTAGCCAAAATATTTTACCGCGATACCTCAATAACTGTCCCGAAAAACAATAACACGAGGCCATTATTTCTCGGTAGCCCCAAACCCTCGCAGGCAATATTTCAGCGGTGTTTCGGAATCAATAAAGACGGCAGCGGTAGCGGGATGGAGAGTGCAGTGGGAACTGCAGACTGGGAATTATATGCTAATGTTCTGGCGGAGGGAGATAGCGATGAGAGCGTCCATTGCAGTCTCGGGCACGGTATTAGCTTGAGCTTGAAGACTTTGTTTATTTGGCTGAGTTTGTAGGTCTTTTTGCCGAATGTTTTGGCAAATTTTGGCTCTGAAAACGCTAGCAGTTCATAAAATAAGTAGTGTAGGTGACGCATTTGGTTGACTAGTTGTCTAATAGTTGAGTTTGGTTTCAGGAGCGTGGAGACCCCTTGTTTGATTCCTTATAGGGTCAGTTTGGCATTGACTGAATTGACTCACTAGTTTATTTTGCTTATCTATAAATCAGTTACGAATTGTGTGCATTTAGGTACCGTCGGTAAATTTTTGGGCATTTTTTGACAGATAAGGAGTAAAATCTGTCCAGTGCAATGGACACTTGTCTAAGCTCACTCAACTGCAGACAGCAGCCGACAACAGCGCCCATTTTCACAGTTTAATTATGTATAGCCCAACACTTAACTCCGCTGGCTAAAGGAAACGAATTCATTACTTAAGCCTTGCATATTTGCTGGCTTGCTGTTGCTACTTCGCCTTAATGGTTATGACAACGTCCAGCTTTTTGCTTACTTGCGAAATAATTTTAAACGGTAAGTGAGATTTTTATAATGCTATCTGTCTGACTAGGGATTATCTCGGCGAAATTGAGATTTTCTTTGCGTTAAACTACAGGTAAAATAATAACTAAAAATGTGAAAAATTCGTCACTTGGATAATCCATTCAGTCTGTGAATTAGTTACGACACTTTTTATCCCTCTTCTGAATATAAATTATATGTGCAAAATGGTGAAGCATAAAAATATATTCAATAGGCTTTTCGAAAGTCTAATATAATGATCGTACGTTGCCTTTATGGCGGTGGTAAGTTGAGATTAAAAGTTATAAAATTTGATACGCTCATAAGCTCTATTTTATAGAGGTTATTACCCCGTTAACACTCTTCAAGAACGGTTAAGCCAATTGGAGAATAAAATTTAGTTAAAGATGAAAAACTTTTGAAAGAAGAAAATATTGTATTGCCCTAAGTTTTTCATAAAAAGTTTAGCTACTTACAGATAATCGATAAAGATTTCCAAAATTGCTGTCAAGATAAACTAAGTACCTGCAAATAAAAAAACCAATATTAATAATGTGTCATTTTGTCAATATAAGGTGTTAAAATATTAGCTGCAAATATTTTAAGGAGTGAAACAGCCCATATTTATTTAATCGTATGGCGTATTCATTGTAGGAAAATATAATAATACTAATTTAATAATAACAGCCCTTAAAACTGACCCTATACCTATCCTATACAAGTTTACTTGGTCTGCTGGTAATTTTATATGGGAGGTAATTTTTTTTTTCATATTCCGACCTATGTTCTATGGGGCAAGTTGATCAGTGTAACGGTTTGTTTCACCTCTTTAAATATTTGCAGCAATTTTTTTACACCTGTGTAAAATCTCAAACATTGAAACGAATATTGATGCAATTCTTACATTTCTGGCCTACTTGACGGCACGCGTCACATATTTTTATTTCTTCTTGACGGACAACTTTTCAGCCAGTGTCCTGTGTTGACAATTGTCACAGCGTCTACACATAAGTTATAGTAATTGACTGATGGAGGCATTTGTCTTCGTTACTGGAACCAAGATGGCGGAGATCACAATACGAACAGGTATTGAAGGTTGTTCAGCAAATGGTAATTGACTGATGGTGACTGATGTGTTTGTGGAATGACTGATCATTATTACAACTACTGTAAGAAATATGAGCAGGTTCACATCTTCTCATATCATTATACCAAAGTACTTTGCAACACGGAAGTTGATATAACGTTTGCAAACTGAAACCTACCTTGTGAAGTAGTCGTGGTGTTTCAGATTGTTTTATTATGAGATACCTACAACATTGATTTTCCCTGCTAGTTATCCCTTTTTATCTTAAATTCTACGAGTGACAAAATGAATAAGTATAGTTCTCAGGTTTGTCTCATTCTCAAATAAACAGTTCTGCACAGCATAAGGTAACTGTACTGTACTGTCCCAGTATTCGTCACTTTTTGAATGTTGAAGACTTTGGAGGGCTGCTAATGAAGGAATAAAGCAAAGGGACACAATTTAGTTTACTAATAGATTTTTTTTAATATATGCCGTGTGATGCCGGCTTAGAATAGCATCACCCCACATTCTTCCCGTGGGCTCGTAAGAGGCGACTAAGGGACTCGAGAGTATTGGTGTATTACAATTTTACACTATAGTGACAGGCTGACATCCTGTCACTATAGTAAATAATACACATGTTTTCTGAAACAACCTTGGAAACCAATCCTCAAAAATGACAGACGTGGCGACAGCGACCGTATTCTTACGGCCGTTAACGCTCTGCCTACCTGATAAAGGCGTGATATATGTATGTACGTATGTTTATTTTTTTAAGTTTTAAAAACAATAAATAGATTAAAAATGATGTCCAAATGAAAAATGGGGAATTTGTACCAGCATCCGACGCGTTTGTCCCAGCAGTAGTCAAGATGTCCCAGTACAACAAAACCGAAACCCAATAAATATTTTCTATTCCCTAGTCAAGTATGTAGCTCCTATACGTTCACAAAGCTAATCCTATTGGTTTCCTGCGGGCTGGAAGTCAATCGAGGCGTTTCCTCCACACGACAATATCGAGACATGTCTCCTTGTGAGGAGCGACACCTACTTAATCAAGCTCGCGGTATCTGTTTGCTATTTACTATTGTCTTCGTACATTGAAGACACAATGAGATAAAAGAACAGAATAATAGTCTTTAATAAATATCTATCTTATGTAGTATGTATGGAATGGTATCTAATGGCAATTAAGAAATATTGCATACGGGCACCCGCTGCTCTGCCCGCGTGGAAGTCGGTTTTAGTCCCGTAGCATCCCACAGGAACATTTTTTCGGGATAAAAACCGGATGCCGTAGGAGTGGAAAAGCGTCGTCAATAGTAGTGTAATAGATTTCTAAGTCGGATAGGAAATTACCGGACCATAGTGGAGAAACAGCATACGTACCAGAAAACCGAAACCCAATAAGTATTTTCTATTCCCTAGTCAAGTGTGTAGGTCCTATACGTTCACAAAGCTAATCCTTTTGGTTTCCTGCGGTCTGGAAGTCAATCGAGGCGTTTCCTCCACACGACAATATCGAGACATGTCTCCTTGTGAGGAGCGACACCTACTTTATCAAGCTCGCGGTATCTGTTTGCTATTTACTATTGTCTTCGTACATTGAAGACTCAATGAGATAAAAGAGCTTAATAATAGTCTTATTTATTTATTTATTTATTTAACCGTTTATTGTACACAATAGAACACAAAGGACATAACATTGAGAACAATACCTAACAGGTCAGCTTATTTCTACAAAGAAATCTCTTCCAGCAGACCTAGGGTCGTGGGTAGTCTTAAACCAATATCTATCTTATGTATGGTATGTATGTATGGTAAAGTATATAATGGTAATAAGAAATATTGCATAGTCTATATTATACTAGTGGGCGCCCGCGGCTTTGCCCGCGTGGAAGTCGGTTTTAATCCCGTAGCATCCCACAGGAACATTTTTTCGGGATAAAAGCTGGATGCCGTGGAAGAGGAAAAGCGTCAATAGTAGTGTAATAGATTTCTAAATCGGATAGGAAATTACCGGACCATAGTGGAGAAACAGCATACGTACCAGAAAACCGAAACCCAATAAGTATTTTCTATTCCCTAGTCAAGTATGTAGCTCCTATACGTTCACAAAGCTAATCCTATTGGTTTCCTGCGGGCTGGAAGTCAATCGAGGCGTTTCCTCCACACGACAATATCGAGACATGTCTCCTTGTGAGGAGCGACACCTACTTAATCAAGCTCGCGGTATCTGTTTGCTATTTACTATTGTCTTCGTACATTGAAGACTGAATTTATGAGATAAAAGAACGTATTAATAGTCTTTAATAAATAGCTGTCGTTTGTGTGTAGGTACTAATGGTATTAAGGTAATGTAGGTAATGTAGGTATGTAGGTAATATTGTATAGTTTATAATACAATATAAAAATAATTATATTGTTGTACAGTATAATAATTTTCATTATAATACTTTTGTTAGCTATCCATCAGGTCGTTGGACGACTCGGTGTCCCACACGAAAAGAGAGAGCTATCCATTTACCTAAGATACAGGAATTTTAAACGCCTGTCACTTTTGACGGCACGGCGCGCCAGAAGCAGCAATCAAAAGGTGCCATTAATTACAAATAGGTCCCTACGCTCAAACTAAACGGTTATGACCATTACCTAAATCACTAAGAAGTATAATAAAGTGTGTAAATATAAAGTTGTTGCGGGCTTCCGCGCACGGAATCGAATTACGACGTTTCAGAAATTGAGCTAGTGAACATCTGCCAACCCTGCAAGTATACCAGCAATAATATGACAAGCTTCACGCAGCAATTACATGCAAAGCTACCAGCTCACATGCCTCGAAGTCACATTACATCATGTTGACACCGATTTGACGATAGGTGGCGCTCTGCTAAGATGCCAGTTCGCTTGAAGCTCGAGTAAGGATGCATTTTGACACCCTACTAACTCTTTAGTAGTATAAGGCCTCTTTCACACTCAACGTCTAACGCAGCGCATTTCTAAAGTCCGTCAAATGGACGCTATAATAACGCAGTAACAACGCATGACGCACGATCAAAATGTTAGGCAAAATGACGTCGTTTGGCACGACGCTGCGCTAACGGATGCGTCGTCAAGCAACGAAACGGTTGTGCGTTAGGACATCCGTCGAGAGCGGTTTTTGTATGGGAAGTGACGTTTCTAGTATGGGTTTGACAAAGGATCTGTTAGTGCAGCGTTATTTCTACGCTGCGTTGGACATTGAGTGTGTAACAGGCCTTAGGATGCATTTTGTCACCCTACTAACTCTGTAAATATGTAGTATAACATGCAAAATGGCTTATATGCTTCGAGTCGCATTATATCATGTCTACAGCTCGCAAGCCGTCTCGACGCCGATTTGTCGATAGATGGCGCTCTGCTGCATGCATCTTGTAAACACAAACTTTGCGGATGTGGTTGCATAGATCTTGTCTTGTCTTGTTTGTTGCTTCTTCTCGTGTCAATGTACGTTTCCCAACGCTATAGAACGCTGAGGTACAAGAAAAAAGCCTCCCCGCGGCGTACCCTGGAAACAGCTAGACACAGTACCGTAGAGTCTAGGCTAGCCAATTCTCTCACAACAATGGAAGATTCCCAAAGCTATCATTAGCTATCATTTAGAGAGGTATTTCGATGCTTATACTCGATATAAACACAATAATATGTGAGTACCTACCTTATCAGAAATAAGATGTAACTTTTTTACATAAAAACTTCTATCTACACTTCGTAGGTCTATTGGCATACTCACATTTCGTTTTTTTTTCCGGCGGATAGCATATTTAACGCACGACGGAGCGCTAAAATATCGCAGCAGTCTATCAGATCCATACTAGAAATGAAAATCCACACTAAAGTATGGCCGTTCGAATAGGCCATATTTGACAGCTGTCAACCCATACTAAAGAGCATGTCAACAAAGAAAAATAGACCTTATGTCATAGTGTTAACAAAAGTCCACATTTTTAAACCGCACTCGACGAGCGACGGGCGGGAATTGACATTTCAAGTATGGATCTGATAGACCGCTGCGATATTTTAGCGCTCCGTCGTGCGTTAAGTGTGCGATCCGTCCAGAATTTAATACTAATTCCACGCAAATTATTCACAATAGATTTAATGCTACAGGATTAAATTTTCCCAACCACCAATTTACGTTATTTACGTTGACGTGTGGCATTATTCAAAACTAAGCCGCGATTAACGATAATGCATAGCTCTACTAAATATCATAATTGAAGCGGAAAATTTGTTAATATACGTAATTATTTGGGAATAATTGACGATGCACAATTCATATCTGTAAAAAAATTGCTGCAAATATTTTAAGGGGTAAACCAGCCCATGAACCTGAACAACTTTCGCCAAGGAACATAGGTCGAACTATATAAAAAAAATCCTGTATCGTCCTATGTTTCTAAGGGAAAGTTGTTCTGTTTCATGGGCTGATTCACCCTTTAAAAAATTTGCAGCTAATACTTTTATACCTTATGCATAGCAAAAATACACGCCTAAGGACGGAATACACTGCCTGCCGTGTGATGCCGGCTTAGAATAGCACCACCCCACATCCTTCCCGTGGGTGTCGTAAGAGGCGACTAAGGGACTCGAGAGAATTGGTGGAATAAAAATTTTTAGGCGACAGGCTGACAACCTGTCACTACAGTAATACACATGTTTTCTGAAACAACCTTTGAAAAAAATCCTCAAAAATGTCAGACGTGGCGATAGTGGCTGTATTCTTACGGCCACTATCGCTCTGCCTACCCCGCAAGGGATAAAGGCGTGATATATGTATATATGTATGTACACTGCCTGTAAGTAGTTTAATCGTAAATAACGTGAGAACATTGAGAAATCTAGACGAAGTCGTATGGACAGTTGTTCTTTGGCACCTAAACCAGGAAGAAAGCAATTGTTTATATAAACTTAAAGGTTCCCGGTTTGATTCCCGGCCGGACATTCCTTAAGATGATTATCCCTTTGAGATTTAGTTCCCGGTCTGGTTAGGATATTGCAGGCTAAGAATGCTAAGAACTCATTTCCGAAAAGATGCGGTGTCGTGCTGCACAGTTCTAGTTGCCGTCAATGGTAACTTACAGGCCTACTACCTAGTAGTAGTTGGCTGTTGAAATACTCTAATCAGGGTTCATCGGGGTGTTCGTTGATTCGGTATCCCAAGAAGTGAAAATTTACAACACGACTAATAATTGAACTGTGATATAATACCGTTAAACTCATCAGTATAATCTCATTGTATGTGCGATTGAATTAAGCTGTATCATTCTCGGATAGGGCAGCATCTAATTAGTCTGCTCGTATAGGGATTGTATGGAACAATTATCGTAATACACAGCATTAGAGGCTTACAGGCTATTCCAGCGCTAAATTGCGGCCGGTAATCTGATACTTCTATTATGTTTAAGATCGTTTGTTGATTGATACTAGGGTCGCTTTTTGGATTTGAAATTAGTTACCCTGAAGAAAGTTTGCCTTTTTGCGTGTACAACAACCCAATCAGTTTTTATGCAATAATACTGTTCACATAAAAAGGTAAAAAACTTAAAAAGAAGTAGGTAAAATACTTAGAATAAAATCCAAGTCTGGAATTGGTAAGGCTCATGGCCAGCGTTGTAATTTTGTGGCTGAAGTAGTAACACCGCCATAGGCAGCGTCAGAATTAATTCTATTATTGAAAGTCATAAACTTAGTGTAGCAAAAATACGTAACAGGTATGAACCTGCTACTGAATCATGAACCCAGCATTGTAAACAGTTATAACAAGACCTTACCTTCACATAAAGTACGTACATCTAAAGTGTCCCACTCAGGTGAAACTTTTCCTTAACTTGTCAAAACTTAACGCATAAGTCTTCTGTAACTTCGGAGATAGGATAGGCATGATCCATCATTAAGAAAAATGAAGCCCTGAAAAACATTTCCAAAATGTACTTGTGAAATCTGTGGTTCTTATACAAACTTTTTGGAGTGCCACAGGGGTGCGTCATAGGTCTAACTTCTTAGAGTTTATTTACAACGTACGCATGTCATCAACAAATAACAAGCATTCGAACAAAGTTAGTTCCCGCGGGAAGGTAACGACCACTCGTAAAAATTTAAGGGCTCTAGAGACGCCCAATACTTATTTATTTATGAGGAAAAGACCCTCCTTCACACATACGTTGGCTTAGAGAGCACTTGACTTTGTGTATCGCACACACTTTCACTGATAGGAAAGTTGTTCAGTTTCATGGACTGGTTCACCCCTTGAAAGGCAGTAAGTTCGTTTCCTAACACCTTATAGACTAAGTCCAATTATTGCTTCATTTTTTACTCATACATAATATGTTTATCAATTTTATTTGCCAGGTGACCAGAATCAAATGTTATATTGTATTTACGTTGTTTTGTGCACGAAAGTGGAACAGCCCGCATTTATTGTTATTAAAGTACCATTTCAAAGAGGAACTCATAAATTGTGAAGAAAACGTTACATATTATTGCTCAAAGAATCATTTTGTATTCGAGATGAAACGGGCTTTGAATAAATCGCTTTCGTCTCATTTTTTGGTAATCCACTTGGGATAATACGAGATGACATTATTGCCAAATTAGATTTATGTTAAACCGTGAAATAGATTTCGTTTCCATTTCATATAAATATATAGCTGCTTTATACGCAAAATCTACATTACGTTTTGACGACAACATCTACAACGAATTTCGTTCTGTATCGTAACGAATTCTATGATACGTGAATCATCTGAAAGTGTCATATACACTTTGTGTGTTAATGTCACAATATGTGTGTGTGTGTGTGTGTGTGTGTGTGTATCATAGATGATGTGTCTATCCTAAAGACTTTAATTCACGCATTTATTCCCAGGGAAACTAATTCAGCATACATGGCATTATCGTCTGCAATATTCTGCCAGGCTCACTTAAGCATACCAGGCAATGTATTCACAAAGGCCATCACCTGCTAAGCCTTAAATACAGAGCGATAATCGTAGATCAGCAGCTCTAAGAGCCGATAGTCACAGTAGGGGTAAGAAACAACATCTACAGAGAAGCAACAAGAAGTTTTCTGCAGACAGAAGTTACAGTTTAGCCGCTTGAATAAGCCCTCGTCGCTGCCAAAGTCATATGAATTTTTGTCAGTTATTGACAAAAATGGCTTATTCGAGCGGCAATACTCTTGTAGTACCCCAACGTGCAGGAAAGTTTGAGGATTTTTGCGTAAAAGCATCATAAGCAACTAATTCTTCCTTTGGAGCCAGCATCGGTGGATGTGTGTATACATATAAGCTACACGTCAAGGCTACATGAGATGGTATACTGTAACTATTTTCATGTATCATAAGTAATCCTTCCTTGGGTGCCAGCGTCAGTTGATAAGTGTATACGAGCTACACGCTAAGGCTGCTTTACACGAGATGGTATACTGTGACTGTTTTCTACTGTCTCTAAGAGCCGACAGAACCGCGACCAGAGGGATATTAAAAATTCACGCAAAACAAAGGCGTGTAGACCATTATTTAGCCGAAGCCGCTGCACCGCTTAAATAACTGTATTATAGGCTTAGCGGTCTTTCACTGCACTGCTTTCCAAGGCTTAACCTTCCCTTTCCATGGATTTATTTTCCAAGTTGAGGATTAAAAACGGAAAGTATTTCGCTTTGTTTGAAGTTTTAAAAACTAGCTGGTGCCCGCGACATCGTTCGCTTGTACTTAATCGTTTCTGCCATAGCAATAGGTGATTTTACCGCGTTAAAGTATCTTTTATATTAAGATGGCTTTGTAGCAATACACCGTAAAAAGTTTCATTAAAGTCCATCCAGTATTCTCGGAGATTAGCGTGCACAAAGCCACGGATAAACAGACATACAGGGTTTTGGATAGCTGCTATATATGTACGTCGGCGGCTATAGCCAGTCTTATAAACTGAAATAACTATCTATAGGTACTTTATTCGCTTACATAGTGTCGCGACCAGCGTAACTGTCAGTCGCGCCCGTATCAGCGTGTATGGACGGAGAGGTCAAATTACGCTGGTCGCGATACTATCTCACAAGCGAATATGTAGTATACATGATTGAGTGTCCAATGTCCAACCAGACCGAAGGACGATAGTGTACAATGACGTCACAGAGCCACCATTGAGCATGCGCACTCGGCCGGCACAGGTGATAGTTTAGAACCACGCGCGTGCATTGTATGCACTATCTGATTGCAGTGAATGTGCTTTAAATAGAAATCTACTCATAATCGTGATGACGATGATTATTCATGTACTACCTATGTTACTACTAGAATCGGCCTCCTAAGGCGAATCGCAAACTTGACGCACGACATCGCAGCATCTGATGGGGCCCTAAATTCTTGTCAGACGTGGCGATAACGGCCGTAATTTTACGATCGTGAACGGTCTGCCTACCCCGATAGGGATAAAGGCGTGATTTGTATATGTATGTATGCAATAGCGCCATTTTTAGTTGTCGTTTTTAGATCTTAACAGACAACATATCGGATAACTCAGAATTCGAATGTAAACAGCAGAGCGTCAACTACTTCCGCTACCGTATTCGTTTCCGATTGCTCTCACAAATCAGCAGCCAATGGGGAGCGAGTGGATAGCAAATAAAAACAAATGAACACCTAGTGAAATAGTGGGTGGACACAGGTAGAGCATCTGTGGCCAAGTGGTTAGGACACCGGTCTTACAATCGTGAGACCAGTTCGATCCCCGTCATGTACCTACCAATGTGTTTTGACTCATGCTCAATTACCGAATGCTCTTACGGTGAAGGAAAAACATTGTGATGAAATACACATTAAAATATTTGAATTCAGATGATATTTGAATGTGACTTAACTTAGGATTCGGGCCAGGTTAGCCTTCGGGTTGCAGAGGTCAGATGGCAGTCGCTCTGTTTAAAAACTTGAATCCACGTCCAGCAGTGGACTGTTGTGGCTGTAGTAGTAGTAGAATCTACAGCTAAATCATTAGCAATGCATCTCTTTTAACGAGGAGTGACCTATAATGAGTAGCCGACCGGAAGTGACGGAAGTCGAGCCTCATTTCCGGTGACGTCACTAACAGCAGCTTCCGTCGCACAATGGTTCAGGTTAATACGGGAAACCTTTCATACGAGATTATTTCTGTTGACGTCCATTAGCGAATATGGTGGAAAATTACGTGATTAATTTGCGAACAATTTTTATTGACGTCTTTGTCAAGGTTGCGGGCACGTGTTTTATTTTCCCCAAGGAAAAGTAAACTTTTACTCAGAGATTATACAATTATCTAAATGATGAAAGAATCAGATGGCAGTTGCTCTGTGTAAAGTAGACTCTGTTAGGTAGACTACCCCGGCAGAGAACCGGATAAGGCAAGGAGAATGATGATAATGAAATTCTATAAACTCAGTCCAGTTTCGGAGATTATTGATAAAATAAATTGTAATTGTCTGTAACCGTATTTTACACCGCTAACGCTGTGCCTGCCCTGAATGGGATAATGTCAATGTAGTAAAGTGTTTTATTATATTTTTTACACAATGCTGACGAAAATGTATAACAACATATCCAACAAGAAAAATTACTATCTGAATTTGTTTTTAAAATATTCTAAGTTAGGCGGATCGCATACTTAACGCACGACGGAGCGCTAAAACATCGCAGCGGTCTGTCAGATCCATACTAGAAATGTCTTACCCCATACTAAAACCACTCAATCGCTGTCGACGTAGCGCCTAGCGTAGCGTCGTCCGTCGAGTGCGATTTTAGTAGGAGGAGTGTAGTTTCTAGTATGGATCTGACAGATCGCTGAGATGTTTTAGCGCTCCGTCGTGCGTTAAGTGTGCAATCCGCTTTATTGGTGGCGTTGACATGACAAATAGCCTAAATTCCCAGCCCCTGCGTCTCACTGCTGCCAGTTTCAATCAAACTTATTGTCTACTCTATCTTCTTTATCTATTCTTTTGGGATTCGCTCCGAACTTGAGCCATTCATCATCATAAAATGAGCAACAAGTGAACTCAACTGAATGTGAGAAGGTGACATTTGTTTGACTCTTTAAATTATATAAATACTAAAGGTACAAAGGCGGATCGCTCATTTAACGCACGCCAGAGCGCTAAAATATCGTAGCGGTCGTCAGGTCCATTCTAGAAATGTCAATCTCCATACTAAAACCGTTCAAACGCTAGCGCAGCGTCGTCAGTCGCTGCTGTAGCTGCGATTTTTTAGCGGTCCGTCGTGCGTTAAGTGTGCGATCAGCCTATATGAGTTTGATAATCTTTCACAACAAAAACCATACAAATACCCCTGCTATTAGATACCCCAAGGCCATACATGACGGAAACATCTAGCTTACTGCAAATAATTGCAGCGATGCATCGGCGGCGCGGTCGTGTTTCCTGCTACGTGAGAGCGCAGTAATGATAGTGTCAGGTTCGATTTCCGCCCAGCAAACACGTGATGGGCGAGATAACACACGGTGTTCTATCTAGGCGTTCTAGATCATAATGTTGACCTAGAACCGTGCCTAGAATTTACTTTTAGTTTGAAACACATTTGAACATGGCGGTATGATTTATGTAGGGTGTTTGTCCAAATACTAAACAGTAATTGATCCTCTCGAAACAAGCACGAGGCTGAAGGCCAGATTTCAGCTATGTAGGTATAGCTTTGTTGTTGTCGAGCGTCATATATTAACTCCGAGACCTGACCACGATTTTAGAACCTGCCTGCTCCACGGTTCATCAGTATGGTGACAGATGTGACCAGTAACTAAAATGAACCTAGCAAATTACAAGAATATCATTAGCTATAGTTTGTTAAAATACAGTCAGTACAGTACATGTAATAATTACAGTTAACGTTTGATATTTTTTGTAGGTATATTAATCTAATAGTAATGTATGATGACCTGCAACTTCTTTGTTATGAATAAATGATTGTATTGTATTGTAGAGCGAATGCTATGACATGAGGTCTATTTTTATTTGTACACTAGGAAAATTGAACTTCTTTTCCAAGGTCGCAAATGTCACAGGTATTAAGCTAAAATTTTACAAACTATGTATAGGATGCTATTCGATTCCTATATTTCATTGTAAAGCCAACCGTATGAAGCAAAGAAAAGTTCCTTTTCAGTGCCCTATAAGCCGTAATCTCCGTATGAATCGGTCTTGCATCTACGTAGGATATCTTTCAATCAGCTAGCTCACCATTGAGCACTCTGCCACCAGGCGAAGAGCCACGCGTTTCGTGTGCACGAATATTAAAATACGCCGCGATGAGAATGGGGCGCAATTTTCAAAATTGTTGACGGATGACGCAGATACTTTGCTCCTTTTGTGGTGGTGATATAGGGAGGAAATACATACGGATAGGTATGTAACTTTAACTGTGTTTGCCTGAAAATCATAAAGCGTAAACGTTATGCCTCCATATAATATTCAATTTTAACAAAGCAATCTTTTTTATTACTTATTTAAATATTTTCCAGTTCTTGAAATACGTAAATCGCAGTGAACTCAACATTGGCGAAACCACAATAAAAGCCCATTACTATAAAACTGAAACAAAGTTAAATTAACTTGACATTGGCAAAATCTAAATGAAAATCCGCAAAAATACGTAGGTACGTCTACGGCACAGTCTACCGTTTTGCGGCTCGCCTATAATACATACATAGCTACACATATCACGCTTTTATCCCTTGTAGGGTAGGCAGAGCGTAAACTAGCGCTATCGCAGCGTCTTCCGTCGAGTGTGGTTTTATTATGGGGAGTGACGTTTCTAGTATGGATCTGACAGACCGCTGCGATATTTGAGCGCTCCAACGTGCGTTAAGTGTGTGATCCGCCTTTGATCCAGTCGCCAGCAGCTATAATGTACGTAGGTATTAAACAAAGAGTGACTGATTGACGAGGTTACCCCCGATCGGAGCAAATTTTCGGTCAAAATTGCCAACGTCGAGGAAGCCGTGACTCGTGAAATTCGAGAGCTCACAATTTTTCGGTAGATAACTGTGTAAATTATGATACGTGATCAATCTCGTTAAATTCGGCGTATCATTCTGATTCCACGTAAATCAAAGTTCAGAATCAATAGCTTTATTTAAAGCTTAATAGCGGAATATTTTCAGTTATTACATGGAGAATATCAATGTGCTTTTACTGTGAAGGAAAAACATCGTGATGAAACCCACATCCAAATAGAATTTAAAATCAGATGATATTGTGACTTAACCTAAACGGATCTAAATATGTACTAATTACGAGTATTATACCAATATAATAAAATCCATGAAACTATTTCCCTATCTAAAAGCATTTGTATCTCCGTAGCATCAATAAGTTGTCCTAATCCAATCTTTCAGCGCTGCCAGCGCTTTATTCACCCCGCATTACCGCTGCAGACAGGCTTGCAGCTGCTGCACTGAGATAAGATCGAATATTGAAGGAAAGACGGAGCGCCGCAAGCAACAAGTTAAGGAAAAAGTCCTGGCTAGAACATGTTAGAAAAGTACATACTTTTGAATTTCCATTTCTATTTTCTACGTTACCACGCGTCTTTCTTGCCGTCTTTTGTCATTTTTTTAATAACAATACTATGATAAGTAAAATACCCAAGTGGATGACATCAAATCAAAACTGCACCCCTTTTATGAAAACTATCACTGGTGTCTCGTAGTCACTTGTAGTAATAGCTTCACATGTTTGTTAGCGACGATCTGTCATCCTTATTCTTGCTTCCATCTCGAAAGAAATCTTCCGCAGATGTGCTTAAGCACTTACAATTTCCCTGGAGTACACGCACAGACCAAAAACGTAGTTTTAATTATACTGACGGCCAAAAGTCGGTGGACGTGACATGGCTTCACTTTTTAAGCCACGATGCTATTTCTTCCTTATTCTTACTTCCATCTCGAAACAAATCTTCCGCAGATGTGTCTAAGCACCTACAATCTCCCTAGATACATACATAGAGCGGTCGCTACCACTTGTATTATGTATGTCCTATCTAGTGCACTGATAGAATAGCTTTGGAATAAACTGGGTGCACGTGACTTGAACGCCCGAAGACAACTTGTAAAGTAAGCTTGGAGAAAAAAGACAAGTTGTAGAGTGTTGTCGTCTAGACGGGAAAAGGATAATCGTTAAATTGTTAGTGTAAATAGCATTTATATCCTCTTAGATCGTTTTTAAATGGTCTGACCTTCCAAACACCTTTGTATGGGCAGTTTTTGGTCCCTTGTGAATAGATTGCATCCTTTGAAGTTGAGTTTAAAAGATTTCGGCAAGCATAGCATTGCCATCCTCCTTCCAGATGGATTGATTACTTGTAGAGGGCGGCTGGTAGCGGCTGGATGGTGAAAACGGGATATCGTGCCTTGTGGCTTATCCTGGGAGAGGCGTAGGCGTACTAATAGATGTAGATCCTGCAGTAGACTGGCTGATGTGATGTATCATAAGCTTGAGCTTTTATCATCCTGTATGTACCTCATCCTGTACCTATATTCCATGCAGTTGACTAGTTGCAACATGTAAATGATACGTCGCTACAGATGGCGCTGTTCGCGTGCACGGGAAGCTCCCGGAAATGCATCAGGAGCGTGCACTTGATAACATGCGTCATATCCGGGACACCTGATGGACTAGTCAAGTTTCGGAGTCAAGTTTGTTACTTTTGAGGTACCTATCATAACATTGAATTTCAGATATGACCAATCACAAATTTTCAAAGTGTGTTTCATACCACATCTTGCACTGCGCTCGCCAATCCATCATTGTACTGTTATGGCTGCTTTAGCAGCAAATGTCGTCAGTTTTGTCGATTCATAGAATGACGTATAATGTAGAAAATGACTTTTCCTCGCGAAAGTGCGTTACCTACTTTCATATTTGTTTGTTTTCCATATCAATCACCGTCTATCACTCCATGGAAGTACCTCGTTAGCCACAAATTGGGGTTAAAAAGCCAGAAGCAGGGGTCGGTCTTCAGGTCAGAGGTCGGGGTCACAAATGGGCATCGCTTGGGGTGACTGATCGCCCCATTACCGACAAATTGGGGCTGGCAACACTTGCAAATCTCTGCCGTTTAGGGTTCGATGACGATCTTTTAGTGGAAGTTGTAAAAACTGTGCCCGTGATTTGCGATAGGCAAGAATGGTTTGTCATTTCAATAATTTTCCAACCACATTAATTGTATGGTTCAAAAGTCGACTAAATAATTTAAATTCTTCTTTATTTTAAACAGCTATACGGCGGATCCGTAAAGAACATATGTAGCGAAATTTTATCCAATTTATGCGGAAAATATGTTTAGTAAATTTTTGGAAATTTTTTTTGGTATCATATGAATAACAACTTAGATTTCTGTGAGTCTCTAAATTACAATGTTCTAATTAATTCAAAATAACCGAGACTCAAAAGGAAAATCATCCCTACAGCGCACAAAATTCAGCACTTAAATAAAGAATGTTCTTTCAACAATAGATACATTCCAACGCTTCCAACAGATGGCGTCACTCTCTCGCCTGCGCCTGCGCCTGCGCATCAGTTCCGGTTATTTCGCACGCAATTAACCACATCAGTTCACAACATAACAGCTCTAACGTGCGGCTGTCAAGTGCAAGGCCGACAGTTGACAATGCCTAATGGCGATACAGTGACTGCACGCCATGTATTTGTATTGTTATACAGAGTGTTAAAGACAGCCATCTGAATACTGATAGAGTGCATGCTGAAACTGAACAATTTTGCCCTAAAACATACTAGAAAAAGATAAACTACATCCCTGACAAAAAGTTCAGTGACTCTCATCTATGGAAAGTAGCTGCAAAGCTTAAAAAAGTTGTGGCACTTGAAGGTGCCACAAAATAACTAAAACTCTTTGATTCTTCTAATACCTATGCCTACGTCCATCAGTGGCCATTTCACGGCTAAGTAGCAACTATTACCATCTTCTGGACGATGTCTTAATGTCGATGTTTATTTGAGGTCGGCGCAACATGTTTCTCATGTTACATTAGAATTTAATAAGTTTTACGACCGACCACCTTCCAAGCAAATACGCGTTGAAGTCACAACGATGACTCGGTGTCGGAAAGCAAGAAAGTCACAACTGCCTCTAACGAGACAAAAACTATAGAAATTTCATTTAACATCCAATATTCGAAAGTACTTGTGTGTGCAACTAAGTTATTTGTCAAAGAGTCATAAATACTTACATAATTAAAGAGACCTTGAAAAGTAACAAGGTAATTGCTTGTAATTTTTGTAGCATCCGGTGCTATACTGTGATGACAGATTTACAAACTGATGATGATGTTGGATAAGATATCGTGTAATATTCACATACAAGGAAAACAGCCGTAATTCCGAAAATAACGTTTACATATTTTAAAAATAGGAAAGTTTATCCTTTGAGGAAAGAAACACTGAATAATAAGGAAGGAAAACGCAATATTGCATCGAAGGAGTCTCCTCACGAGTACAAACCGGTTGAAAGAAATATGCGATTGGGATGGTCAACATAATCATCATCATGATCTTTCACTTTCTCCTCCTTCGAAGGAGAAATTAATGAAAAGTTAATCGTCGACCGGAACAACAACATACAACGATATATAATTTATGGTGAAAATTCAAGATTATAATCGTTTATTTTTCGATTTTCTTCACCCCGCCGCATTTTTTTTCAAATCCTGGATTAACTCAACATTCGGGGTACGTAAGCCTTCGCCAGGGCCGATCTTCGGATGGGTTAATGAAAATGTCAATCGTCGACCGGATCTTGAACCGGGGACGGTACGTAGCGTGTACGTAGGTACCGTCGTCCTACTGCTCCACCACTGATATACTGACGCCTCGACCGACGCTTGTAATTTTTCCATTTTCTTGTTTTCACTTACATCCTACTGAGTTCCATTCTGTCCTTGACTGGTTTAGCCTTGACCGAGGCTTCACTGCCAAGTATCGCACAGTGAATGAACTTGACCTTACCAACTCGACCGAGGAATTTAATTTACTCGCTGCTGATTGATTGTGTTCAAACGGAACGCGAATTCTGAGTGAAATGGAATGTGTTGGCGACAGCGAAAACACTTCTACATAATGTAATAGTATTTTTACTTTGTATGATAGTATACTCAGAACACGCTTATAAACAGTAAGTAGGTGAGAAATTATATAAAATCTTGGGTTTTGAATGTCTCACTGAAAGTTTTTTAATATTTAGTGTTTAAAATATGACAATATCTAAGTACTTACTTAATCAAATTTTTTATAATTTCTACTTCAGCAACGAAAAGAGAAAAAATAATTTGACAATAAACCCCCTTGAGACAACTAGGGCATGAATATCGGAATCTCGGAATATCGTAATATCGGAATCCCGGAGCAAAAGTTCCGATATTACGATTCCGATACTGAGTGATCAAATATCGTAATATCGGTTTGAGAAAACTTTATTTGAAACACCTGGAACTAAACTACGAAATACTTTGTAAAAAATTGTGGTCATTATTATTATGTTCTCTTGACGCCCGTTACAGTCTTTTTATCTCACGAGCGCAGCTTAACCATCCTTGTGTGTGTTATCTCTTTCTCTTTTCGTTTCGGACACCAAGTCGTCATGAAAAAAATGGGTTCTTATATCTCTGGCCACCATCAATTATGCCTCGCCCACGGAATTCAGCTTGTTGTCATCGATACATTATACAAAACAACTACCACTACCGAAACCGAGCCAACGACTACTGATGAAGCCCTACCCGAACCGTCTTTTCAGCATGAAATCGAATCCCTTAACCGCTCAAACTCAGAAAGCGATGAAGATGACGAATTTGACGAGTCATCAATGGATTGCGGTGGATTTGAAGTAGAAAGTGCACAAGTTCGTACTGGTGATCCAAGAATGTACAAATATTTAATTGGCAAAGTACGATGTCCTGTAAGATCAATCAAGAAGTCACCTCTCAAAGCCGATGCTTTAAAAGCTTACGTTTGTAAAGAATTTAAAGAAAGAATTTTCTAAAAATGAAAGATTGCATCTTCAAGCTTCTCATCGACATTAAATCAGATGTATCCTTTACAGATGAAGAAATCAAAACATTGATCGATCTTAATCCTACTTTAAAAGTGGTAAAATTGATTGTCCTTTCTCTTTGCCACCGTGACGCTACGCTGTATACAGCAGACACAGCATTGAAATTTATGCTTAATAAACTTAACCAGCAAAACACATATTTGAGTTCTAATCTCGCTGCAAAATTGCAAAGCCGAATTAAAGAGAGACGGCTACTGATAACAGGAGTTTTACACTACCTTCATGATGCTGAAAGCTTTTACAGTTCTTTAGAAAATTATACACTTCCCAAACCAACAAGTGACGAAATATGTGAGAGCATTGTAGGTCTGTTAAAACGCCTCAAATACAAAGAAAACGCAACTAGAACTAATATTGTCACAGAAATAGAGACGGAACAGATACCTGGTGTAACATTGTCATCCGATGAAGATGATGGGCCTCTTTCCAGGATTGCTACAGCAAAGAAGTTGGCACTGGAGCAAGAATTTCGGAAGGAAATGGAGAAATGCAAAAAAAAAAACTATGCTTCCGTCTGATGAAATTGATCTTTTAGGATTTGTCATGACAGAAAAAGCCATATATGAGAACAAAGGTAAAAGAGGAGTTTACCTAACACAAGCATACACTTATCTTACATCAGTATTACCCACAAGTGTTAAAAGCGAGCGTGTCTTTTCGTCCGCTGGATATTTTTGTAATATAATAAGGAGCTCACTGTCAGACAAAATGCTAGATGCCTTGTTGTTTTTAAGAACGCACTATCAAGAAAAACGTGTCTTTAAAAAATAAAATTGAGGCATTCAGCCGCTGTTTTTTATATTTTTGATAATTGTTTTTTTATTATTGTTGATTTTGCTTGCCTACTTTGATATTATAAAAAGTGTATTAATGTTGATTTTAAGAAAGTTTAGTAATGAGTGATAATAGTAACGAGAAATCTGTGATTTTGTGCTTATAAGTTCCATATTATGAACAATTCGATCTATAAACCTGTCTTTTATTTTTTCTTTATGTACCAAAATATATCCCTATACAATTTTAATCCAAAGTAATAATATACTTACACGTAATTAATAAAAAAACGCGTGAAACTTAATTTTATGTGCAATTCCGATATTAATACTGGAATTCCGATATTGAGATCTGATCTCGGAAATCAGTATCGGAATTGAAAACCTTCCGATATTGCATGCCCTAGAGACAACCAAACTTACTGAATATTTAATGCTCCATTAAGATAATAAAAAAGTCAAATTAATGTTTTAAGGACTTTTAATTTTTTTATCTAGGTACTTTTAATTTATTCAGTTTCAAGTCTCAGGTGAATTGGGTATTTAAAGTATGTAAAAGTAAAACGTAATTACGTATTTTTTTAACTTTTCATCGAAGTAGAATAAAGGGCTATCGAGTATTTTTTTAAATGATCCGTTATACGCTTCGTTTTAACCGATGAACCTATAAAAGGTGTGGAATAAAAAAAAATAAGTTAAATGTATGAAATAAATGAATTGAAATGAAATAAAATCGCACTCGATGAACGACGCTGCGATAGCGCTGCGTCGACAGCGGTTGAGCGGTTTTAGCATGGGGATTAACATTTCTAGTATGGATCTGACAAACCACTGCGATGTTTTAGGGCTCCAACGTGCGTTAAGTGTGCGATGCGCCTAAAGTAAATGTTTTTCAAGGGCTACAGCAAGTGTTGAGTGTTGGCTGAATATGAGCTGTCGGTTCGTTAACTTCTCAGCAGTTTTGTAATTGCAAAATGTTGTATTTTAAACGAAAAATATGACTTGGAAAGTTTTCGTTTTTTATACTTGTTTACGTAATTTATCGGTTACCGGCGGCCATGAGGACCTGCGCACGCGCACCACAGCCTTGATCTTGAACGTTCGACAGCTGGTGACGTCATTATATTGATGCTTAAGAATTTTTTTTATAGGGAAAACAATTTCGAACCTCTCGTCCTGTGCTGTTTTGTATGGAATATCCAACTTTTTTCTTATTTTCACGGTTGTAATTTATAGAAAACAACTTCATGGGCTGAAGTGATCTTGGTCACTCATTGACATATATCGAGATATTATTCCGTCTTGGATTACTAAAATTATTTTATTTCAAACTTTTAAACGACAAAAATTGTATTTATAAATATGTATAATGATGACATGATGATGATAGGGTCTCCAGAAACGGCTCCACCGATGTACAAGAATTATTGTTTGTAGGGAGTTTTCGAGGCGACTATAATTTTCCAAAGTCATCGTTTCATCCATTTTTGATGAATTATATTATGAACAACGCCATCTAACGAGGCGGTAAAAAAACAAGTCTATCAGCAAGTAGGTACCTACTTCTTCAAGAAGGTACCTAATGTTTAGTCAGACTAAGGTACCTGTATTGTATTAGCCAGGGGATACACAACCTAACTGCCTGTTCGGTAGCTAGGTCTGGTATACGGGTATGCGACCCCGGCTTCCCGAGCTTCTACAGCCTCAATCGCGTCTTCCGAGGCAGTAGTATCCTTAAACCTTGCTTCCTCTCCCAAGTCAAAACTTCCTTTCTTACACCCTATGCCTTACCATTGTCCTTTTTCCTTCCCTCTCCGCCAATCCAAGGTCTGCCGCGCCGATGGATGCATAGCTAGGGGCGTGCCTAGTTTTAGCGTGCCAATTTGCCCTGGGACCGGGCGACCCCAGATCACAGCTAGCCTTGTCCTGGCATGCGGGGCTCTGCCAGGATCGACATATTCATTCCCTTGCTACTCGTGGGAACGCAATGATTTCATTAAAAACCCCAAATCTAAATGGCGGCGATGTAGGAGTTCGCGACTCATCACGTCTCGTTCCTGTTGGGTGCGGATTGCGGGCTAAGGAAAGCCGCTTTGCTACGATGAATGTTAGAGGAGGAATGATGGAAAAAATAGATGAAGTATGTCAGATGATGGATCAGAGGCGTATAGATGTGTTGTGTGTGAATGAAACAAAGCGAAAAGGATGCGACACGACGAAGCATGGCCCCTACGTAGCGTATTGGTCTGGGGTTCCCAGTATCGACCGAGGCTGTAAGGGAGTCGGCGTGCTTCTTTCCGCTAGAATGGCTGAGTGTGTGACTGAGTTTGAGTGTGTGAGCCCTAGACTTCTCTGGATAAGGCTGAAAGTCGGAATCACTCGCATCTTTGTGGTAGGAGTATATGCACCGACGGATGTCGGTACGAGTGGTTCCACAAAAGCTAAAAAAGAAAATGAGGAGTTCTGGGATAGTGTGAGAGATGTTTTGAAAAACTGTAAAGTGAATGAGAGAATTATCATGCTAGGAGATTTTAATGGATGGGTAGGTTTGAAGCGAGATGGGTATGATAAAATTCTTGGTACGTTTGGCGACGAAAGAGTCAATGAGAATGGAAATAATTTGTTAGGGATTTGTTTACAGTGGGATCTTTTTGTGTCGAATACAATGTTTCAACACAAAAAGATCCACACTTATACAAGAGCGGAAGGTACATCAAAAACTATGATTGATTTTGTGATTGTGGATGAAAGGTTGAAGAAGAAAGTTGTAGATACTAGAGCGTATCGTGGTGCCGGCATTGACACAGATCATTTCCTGGTGATATCCCGAATAAATGGTCTCTTCAATCGGTGGCGGCATAGAACGACTGCGTGTACTAGTGCTTTGCAAAGAGTGAAAGTGGAAAGATTGCAAGAAAAAGAGGTAAAAAAGGAATATATTAGTAGACTGAAAGAGGAATTTGGCGACCTAGATGAGATGACTGACATTGAAGAAGGATGGAAAGGATTTAAGAAAGGTATTATGAATATTGCGATGAAAGTATGTGGTGTTTCAAAAAGGATGAAAGGAAAACCACAACAGAGTGCATGGATGACTAAAGAGGTGCAAGAAGTTGTGCAAAAGAAGAAAAAAGCATGGTTGGACTGGTTAGCTACTAAAGCTAACCAAAGAATGCTAAAAGCGACGGATGAGGATGTAGCGAAAGCGCGAGCAGAGTATAAAAGTGTGAAGGATGTAGTTAAAAAGACAGTGGAAAGAAAGAGAGATGAGCATAAGGATGAATTTGACAGGAGGTTATCGGAAAACTTTCGCTCGAACTTGAAAGTTTTCTGGAAATCCATAAGCACAGCTCGAGGAAAAACCCAATCGTCCGAGTTGTGCAGGATTCGAAGCCAAGATGGTAGTGTAATAAAAGGTGAAGAATGTGTGTTGAAAAGATGGAAGGAGTATTTTGAGAGTTTATTTGAGAAAGAAGACGTAGCGCAAGAAATAATTGTAGAAGAAATAAATGAAGTTAAAATTGAAAGCGAGATTGGAATGGATGAGATCGTAAAAGCATTGAAGAGTATGAAATCAGGTAAAGCTGCGGGGTATGATAGAGTGTCAGTCGAAATGCTGAAGGCTGGCGAGGGCGTCGTGGCTAGTCAGCTGTACCTCCTTTTTAACCTTTGTTGGAGAAGCGGTCGTGTGCCAAGTGATTGGTGCAAGGCTGTTATCGTGCCATTGTACAAAGGAAAGGGTCACAGCTAGACTGCAAAAATTACCGCGGTATAAGCCTCCTTAGTGTTGTCGGCAAACTATATGCAAAGGTGTTGATTGAAAGAGTGATTAAAGAAACGGATGAGAAAGTATGGGATGCTCAGGCAGGATTTCGCAAGGGGATGGGATGCACGGATCAGGTCTTTTCTTTGCGGTGCATAGCTGAAAATTTTCTGGCTAAAAGCCAGAAAGTCTATTGCGCGTTCGTGGATCTGGAAAAGGCCTATGACAGAGTGGTGAGGAATGAATTATGGTCGGCACTATCCATGCATGGGGTGAACGGTGTCTTGATTCCAGTGCTTGTGTCAGGATAAACGGGGCGTACACTGAACTGTTTAACATCGAGAAAGGTGTTAGACAAGGATGTGTAGCGTCACCATGGCTGTTTAATCTGTTCATGGATAGTTGTCTGTCAGATTTGAAAGTAAGTACACGTGGATTAAAAATGGAAGGTTTACTCGTCAAATGCCTTCTCTACGCAGACGACCAAGTCATACTTGCGTCGTCAGCTGAGGAGTTGCAGGAGATGGTAAATATTATGAATGAAGCTTTGAAAAAGAAAGGAATGAAAGTGAACGTAAGTAAGACGAAAGCTATGGTATTTGAGAAAGATGATATTATGACAGAGTGTAATATTATGATAGAAGGGGAAAAAGTGGAACAAGTGAAAGAGTTTGTATATCTTGGATCAATGTTTACGGCAGATGGGAAGTGTGACAGTGATATTGAAAGAAGAGTGAATGCCGGCAACATGGTGAATGGTGCGTTGCACACCTTTATGAACAGTCAGAAGGTGTCTAACAAGGCTCGTCTGGCTGTGCATAGAGGAGTGTTAGTACCAACACTTATGTACGGCAGTGAAAGTTGGGTATGGCAAAAGAAGAATGAAAGTAGAATAAATGCAGTAGAGATGAGATCATTAAGGAGCATGATTTGCGTGAAATTGAATGATAGAATACGAAATAGTGTAATTAGAGAACGTTGTGGCGTAAAAGAAGATATAGTGACAAGGATTGAAAAGGGAATGCTAAAGTGGTTTGGTCATGTTGAGAGAATGAATGAAAGGAGATTGACGAAAGAGATATATAAGGCGAGTGTTAGAGGAAATGTTGGAAGGGGAAGGCCGCGAAGAACCTACCTGAATCAAATCGGGGACGTTTTAAAGAAAGGTCAGGTCAGAAGTACCCTAAACCGACGAGCGTGCATGAAAAGACTGATGAATGTAGAAGAAGCGAAAGAAGTATGCCAGGATCGTAGCAAGTGGAAGGAAATAGTCTCTGCCTACCCCAACGGGAAAGAGGCGTGATTAATGTATGTATTGTATATCAGGTGTATAAATATTAGCTGCAAATATTTCACGAGGTGAATCAGCCCATGAAACTGAACAATTTTTGTCAAGAAACATAAGTCGAAATATGAGAAAAATTTTTGGACCTCCCAGACTTTCCCGGATACAGATTGACTTGATCGGTTCGTAATTTTGTAACGTTGGTCCATTGAGGTAATACATATTACCTCGATGCGCGCGCTGGTCTTAAATTTTTTGTTTTATTTCGACCTGTATTTCTTGGGGAAAGTTGTTCAGTTTAATGGGCTGATTCACCCCTTAAACTTATTTACAGCTAATATTTATACACCTGTATACATTTTCATGCTAATTTTATAGCTGTCATAAGTACCAACATGTTGTAATGTGCACTATAATCGTCTCGTCATGTCTGGCATGTGGCGGGTATCATGAACATAACAATTTTTATTGCTCGCTAAAGTATCACTGTAGAGAGATATGGAATATTACCTCACAAAACTGGCATCTTGAAGCATTGCACTTGCAGGTTGCATTTATGAAGTAATTTACATTCTTCATTTTATTGTATGAGATTGTTTACCTGAAACAATAAATAATAACATTGTTAGAAATAGCTTTGAAAAATATGCTCAGCTAGATATCTTAAACTTTCTTTCGATTCTTCATTAAACAAATTGAATGGTTTCCGGCTTTTTTCACTTTTAACGCACAACACAGCGCTGAAATAACGTAGCGGTATCTCAGATCCATACTAGACACGTTAATCCCTAAAACTATAAGACGTTATAACGGGTTTTAACTCACGGTAGGGATATATCGAGCACCCAATATTTCGGCGATGTTGCAATCGCCATGATCACGGGTTATAATGTCTTATAGTTTTAGTGATAATAACCACGAAACCTTAAAATCAAGTGTTACGTTAATCCCTATACTAAAACTGCTCTAAACAACGCAGGTGCGGCAAAGTAACGCAGCCACGTCCATAGCGGTATTTTGATCGGTTTTAGTATGGGGTCTGACGTTTCTAGTATGGATCTGACAGACCGCTGCGTTACGGATGCGTTATTTTTTTGCTAGGTGTTTAAAAGGTCTTATACTTTTGAAGTTATTTAGTTTATGGTACATAACGTCTACCTACACCATCGTCGTACTTTCAAAACCTAATGACATTCTAAGTAAATCGGCAGTCCGTCCTTCACTTAATACTATTATTAGTACCTAGTAAAAGGACTTTAGGTTAGCCGTGTGGTGCCGGCAGAGTAGAATAGCACCTCCCCATCTCCTCCCATGGGGGTCGTAAGAAGCGACCGAGGGAGAAACCCGACCCGAGCAGACCAGGGTCCTGGAGAAGGACAACTCCATATCAAACCCGGAACGGGGTCTCCGTCAGGCGCGTGTGACAGAGGTCTATCGCGCAGCAGACTCCTGCAGCCGACCTGGCTCCGCACGTATCGACTCGTCGTTCCTGTGGAATCAGCCAGGGAGGCCGAGAGGGTGGCGCAGGTCCTGGGCAACCCTGCGCTTTCCATAACTGCGTCCCAGGCAACGCAGTGTCTGTGGAGAGGAAACTTCACCCGCGTCATGCGGATACCAACACGGGAAGTGGCAGTGACCGGTTATAAGTCTGCACATATGGGCGTAAGTGCAGGCGCCAGGGGTCGCTTCCGTCAGTGGGAGGGTCCATCGTAGACCCACTGATCAGTTACCGCCCGCTCCAAGTTGGGCAGCCCCCAACCAATAAGGTACTGTTCCGCCCCGGTGCTGGTTTGCTCTTTTAGGGTGTAGAGAGCACCAGCCTCAACTGGACAATCGGCGCCGTTAAATTGTACACCTGCGACTGAAAGGCAAAAAAATAAAACAAACCCACTCCGCTTATCCATGCGATTTGCAACATGGAATGTCCGTACTATGAGGACAGGCCTCCCTGACACCTGTGGAGGCTCTTCTATTGACGCACAAGATCTGCGCAAAACTGCCGTTATCGACGCCGAACTAAACAGATTGAACATTGCTGTTTGTGCCTTACAAGAGACCAGACTCCCTGACGAGGGTTCCTTGCGTGAGACACAATATACATTTTATTGGAAAGGAAAGGACAGCAGCGCTGTGCGCGAACATGGTGTTGGCTTTGCTATCCGCAACGACCTCTTAACATCTATAGAGGCTCCATGCGGCATCTCGGAACGCATTATGTTGCTGCGATTAAATACGAATCATGGATACGTAACAATAATATCTGCTTACGCACCAACATTATCCTCAACTGATGAAGCTAAAACACAGTTCTATGACCAGCTCGACCAGACTTTACGCGGTATAAAGTCATCTGACCGCTTATACGTTCTGGGCGATTTTAACGCTAGGGTCGGACAGGACAACGTTGCTTGGCCAGATTGTATAGGTAACCATGGTATAGGGAAGTTAAACGAAAACGGACAGCGTTTATTAGAGTTATGCTCTAAACACCTACTGTGTGTTACCAATACCTACTTCAAAGGCAAAGCAACTCGCAAAGTGTCCTGGAAACATCCGCGTTCTGGCCACTGGCATCAACTGGACCTTATCCTGACCAAAAAGAAAAATCTCCGCGAGACCCTGCACACGCGAACCTTTCATAGCGCTGATTGTGACACAGATCACTCCTTGGTGGCTTCACATGTTGCTATAGCTCACAAAAAGATCCATTCATCCAAATTGCCCGGTAAGAAGAAGCTTGATCTTCCCAAAACCAGAGACGATGAGTTGGTCCGAAAATTTGAGGAGCTGGTGCGGGACGAAGTTGCCACCTGGGATGTAGACGCAAATATCGAGGAAGAATGGGGCAAAGTCAAAAAGCTACTAACAGAAGTAGCTGGTACGGCTTTCGGTTATCAGAAAGTCAAAAACCAGGATTGGTTCGTCGAAAATCTCGAACACATTACACCCCTGCTCGAGTCCAAACGACAAGCTGCGCTAAGACATCGCCTTAACCCATCTGAAAAGTCACGTATTGATCTAGCGAAGGCAAAGTCAGCTTTACAACGCACATCACGGTACTTCGCTAATGCATACTGGACCGAACTTTGTAAAAGCATTCAAGCGTGCGCTGATGTGGGAAACTTTGGTGGTGTCTACGCTGGCATTAAAAAGGCCCTTGGTCCTTTGCCTAAAAAAACAGCCCCCCTTAAAGAAGCGGACGGCACTGTTATAACAGATGCTCAACGCCAACTCGAACGATGGGTAGAACATTATATCGGTCTCTACTCAGAACCAGTAAATATAATGCCAGAAGCTGCAAATTGCATGCCGAAACTAGCTACCTGGTCTGAGTTAGATGATCTTCCTACCATAAGGGAATACCACAAGGCTGTTAAGCAGCTTAAGATTGGAAAATCTCCTGGAAACGACGGTACCCACGCCGAACTTATCAGGCTCAAGTGCATATTACCTATTTTGCACAATCTGTTATGTAAATGTTGGGAAGCGGGATATATACCACAGGATATGCGTGATGCTAACATCGTTACCCTATACAAAGGCAAAGGTGACCGCGGTGATTGTAACTGTTACCGTGGAATATCTCTTTTAAGTATAGTAGGTAAATTATTTGCTCGGTTAGTCTTGCTAAGACTCCAGAAACTTGCTGATCGTGTATATCCCGAATCACAATGTGGGTTCCGCGCCCAACGTTCCACGACAGATATGATCTTTACACTTCGCCAACTGCAAGAAAAGTGTAGAGAGCAGAAAACACCTCTGTTTGTGGCGTTCGTAGACCTTAACAAAGCCTTCGACACCGTTAGCAGAGAGGGACTTTATACTGCACTTTTAAATATCGGGTGCCCTCCAAAACTCCTGAGTCTCATTAAATCCTTCCACGAGGACATGAAAGGTTCTGTTGTTTTTAACGGCAATATATCTGAGCCGTTCGAAATGCGTAGAGGTGTTCGCCAAGGCTGCGTGTTAGCTCCTACCCTGTTTGGTATTTTCTTTTCATTGCTTTTTAAAGTTGCTTTCGGCGATGACCAACAGGGTATCCACCTACACACAAGGGCTGACGGGAAGCTATACAATATCTCGCTTCTAAAGTCTAAGCGTAACCGCGATGACTTATTTGTCGATAGCCTTCTGTTTGCTGACGATGCAGCCTTCGTTTCAAATTCTCAAAGTGAGCTTCAAAACATCATCGATAAGTTTTCCCACGCGTGTTCTCTGTTCTCCATGTCCATTAATGCCAAAAAAACAGTAGTGCTAACTCAAGGCGCAGAAGCTCCACATATAATGCTCGGTGGCGTTCCCTTGGACATTGTCGACAAGTTTTGCTACTTGGGGTCGACTGTGTCGAACAATCTCACACTTGATGTTGAGATCAATACGCGTATCGGCAAAGCGGCAACCATGTTTGGTAAGCTGAGTACAAGAGTATGGAACAATAAACATCTGACCACTAAAACCAAGATTATTGTTTACCAAACTTGCGTTTTAAGCATACTCTTGTACGGAGCTGATACCTGGACATCGTATGCAAAACAAGAGCGTCGACTTAACTCGTTTCATATGCGCTGCGTAAGAAACATCTTGCATATAACCTGGCAGGACAGAGTCACAAACGAGCGAGTTCTAGAAATTGCACAGCTGCCTAGCTTTACCGCCCTGCTCAAGCAGAGACGCTTGCGGTGGCTAGGGCATGTGCACCGAATGGAACCTTCGCGTCTACCGCGGCGTGTCCTGCTTGGTGCCGTAGCTAACGCCAAAAGAGGGGTTGGAAGACCCATGCTGCGTTTCAAAGATTGCGCCAAGCGGGATATGGCTGCGTTTGACATCGACCATCAAAGCTGGGAGAAGCTTGCTGAGGATAGGGACGAATGGCGAAAGCGTGTATATGATGGGCGTAAGTCTCACGACGACGCCTGGTTCTCTGGTCTCGCCAACAAAAGGCAAAAACGACACCTAAACATGCATGTTCCAGTCTTTAATACCACCTTCACTTGTAGAGCGTGCGGAAAGTCATGCCGCTCCCGCATTGGCTTATATAGCCACGAAAAGTCTTGCCTCAGACACTGATTAAATCGTCTGTCACAGACGTGTGAGGCCAATGATGATGATGATGAGTAAAAGGAATTGTTGACAATCCTAACCTTGATCAAATGCAAGTGGTTAAAACATTACTTGGGCTTATTTATCAATCTATAGTTTGGATAGCGTCAAAACACTGACTTTTATATAGTTTTTCTGTTTATTAAATCAAACTTTAAATATTTCGAAAAACTATGAATGAAGTCTGTAGGGCTTTGGACAATAGCTTTAAGTCACATCTAGCGAATTGAGGTCACACGTCACGATCCCAATACTAGGCAGTTTTGCCTTTTTATCTTCAGTTATCTAGCTTTCTCTACCCTACTGCTTTAAAAGGAGGGTTAAATCTAATTACCGTTATCACCTAACTATTGTTCCACGAGCCTATAGGACATATTTATGAGCACCAGTTTAATTAAGAGTAGAGTAATTTATGTGAGTTTTGGACCCTATATTCCCTGTGGGGGTCTATAGTTCGGTGGGGGTCATAGCCCCCCATAGACCTTCAATATTGTCTGAATAGTTTGTAATGTATGCAGACATAAATCAACCAGTTTGCAGTTCGTAGATTGATGTAATATGCATTACAATACCGAGGGGAACTTCATAATTGGTTTCGTACAATCCAAATCGACTCGGGATTGATTACAATATTAGCTGTTTTCCCTTGGGAATAAGACATTTTCCCGGCATGCCTTATACATAAGTACAAACCCTATTTGAATTGTACTACTATATGAAAACGTCTAGCCGTGTGGTGCCGGAAGAGTAGAATAGCACCACCCCAATTCCCGCGGGGTCGTACGAAGCGATCAAGGGATAAATTAGATCGAAGATTGGTCTTGGAAAAAGACAACTCCACATTAAACCCAGAACGGGGTCTCCGTCAGGCGCATTTGACAGAGGTCTATCGTGCGGTTGACTCCTGCAGCCGACCTGGCTCCGCGCGTATCGACTCATCGTTCCTGTGGAGTCAGCCAGGGAGGCCGAGAGAGTGGCGCAGGTCCTGGGTAACTCTGCGTTTTCCATAATTGCGTCCCAGGCAACGCATTGTCTGTGGAGAGGAAACTCTTGCCTCATATACCGATTAAATCGTCTGTCATAGACCTACAAGGCCAATGATGATGAATGATGATGATATAAAACGCAATTTCGGTCACGTCTTACGAGGTTTTCAGGAAAGTATTTGTCAGACATAGGAGAAGGTTTTAGGCATATTAACGACAAAATAAATGGAGGTTCGAAATTTTTACGTCAGTAGAAGTCGGTTTTCTTTTAAAAAAAGTTATTTTATATTCTGTATTGTATTGATATTATTCAAAGCTTCAGATAACTAACAAACACGTGGACTCAAAAGAACGAACTTTCTTTGGCGTATAGAAGTCTGTCATAAACCTTGTTATTAAAAGGCAAATTCCGCTGTTTCGCTTAATGCAGTAAACGCTGGAGCATTTTGCTTTACAGCATTAAGGCAGGTGGCAATCTGCAGCCGTCTTTATTAAACCACGGCAGACAGTCGCTCGTCTCGCTCGAGTACAGTCAATTACCAAGAGACGTTGTACCCTGGGTTCCAAAATTGCATTAATGATAAGAAAGAGTCTATACCTACATAGTACATACTAAATAGAAAATGGCCAAATGGTTTATGAAAGAGAAACGTGCACATTAGCGGCAAGGAATAATCCATACAAATCGGTACAATCTCTCCTTAAGGGAGCAAAGATACAACTGTCAAAATTTAACGTAAAATGGAACGTGGACCTAATATTTTCGAACTTAAAAGATCACTTTCTTTTTTCTTCTTTTCGTGAGGGGTTTCGCGACTCGGTGTCGTCCAACGCCCCAATGAACCCCAGTGTCAGAATTTTTCAACCGCCTTCTACAAGTAGCAGGCTTCTGACATGGTTGTGTAACAACCGCCTTCTAAGTTGTCATAGACAACAACCGGGACCTACCAGCTTAACGTGCCATCTGAAACATGGGACCGTATTTCTTACGGACAATCGGGTGATTCACCCCGTACTGCCCTAAGCAGACTGGGAACAAATTGGCAAAGTGATAAATATCAACTCCGTGAGCGAACCACCGAGAATCGAACCTGGAACCTTCTGCGTCAAAGACAGTCGCACTACCTACCACTGCGTCGTGCGTTAAGTGTGCGATCCGCCCGAGGCCAGCATGTGACGGCGGGTGAGCGTACCCAGATAGCACCGAGACGAGATATTAATATAAGTTTCAACCGAGAAAATGTACGGAAATTATAGCTTTTATAATCTTCTTTTAATGAAAGTAAAATGAAAACGCGTAGCTCATGTTTAGCACTGGTACGACGACCGGTGGTGTGGCGCAGTGGGATTGCGACTGCCTTTGACGCAGAAGGTTCCGGGTTCGATGCTCGGTGGGTCACTCACAAAGTTGATATTTTTCACTTTGTGAATTTGTTCCCAGTCTGGTTAGGACATTACCCGATTCCATGTTTCGGATGGCACGTTAAGCTGTAGGTCTCGGTTGCTGTCTATGATTACTTAGACGGCGGTGGTTATATATCCATGTCAGAAGCCAGCTACTTGTAGAAGGCGGTTGAAGAATTCTGACATTTAGGTTCATTAGGTCGTTGGACGATTCGGTGTCCCATACTAAAAGAGAGAGAGGACTGGTAGAGCGAGCGTCTTTCTTGGATGAAAGTATTGTAGCAATCTTGAAATAATACACTCAAATGCTCAGAACTGCCCATTTAAGAGGTCACCACACCGGTATTTTTTTGTAACCGAAAAAAACCCAGTGAAAGTTGTAGGTTAAAATAATGTATTCCGTGGCGCTACTGATTACATTTAAGGTTTCAGACAATAAGATTACGGGCCTAATCACAGTAAGTTACTTAGTTTTTGATTTGGTAAGGCCGTAAACGTCCATTCATGGTGATGACCCCTTTAACGCACGACGGGGCGCTAAATATCGCAGCGGTCCTATAGATAGGTCCATACTAAAACCACTCAACCGATGTCGACGCAGCGTTTTTAGCATGGGGAGTGACGATCTGACAAACCGCTGCGATATTTTAGCGCTTCGTCGTGCGTTAAGTGTGCGATACGCTTTATGTATGTTTAAAACATATATTTTGGTACCCACATTTGTACGAGTATGTTCTATACCAACTATATTTTTTGCATTTGTAAGTCGCTGGTTTGGTCCATGTTGTTGTTGAACGACAAAAACTCTGAGCATCACTTTTATTGATTGTTTTTCATTTGTAATTGACTCTACCAATCGTAAATTATGCTCAGAGTAACTGGAAATATCTTTAAAAAACTAAACAAGAGAAAAAAACAGGACGAACCAAGGTCGTGATGAGGCAAAGAATACAATAAAAAGTTTGCAAACATATCTACTTAATTACGAGTATAGAGTCGTAGGCGTGAAATATTCTTAGGTGTGAGAAATTCCAAGTCAAATATGTCTAGACATATTATTTTAGTATTTCTTCGAATTTGTGTCATCATGTTCAGTAGGCAGTGGACTGTTTTAGCTTTGAAAGTAATGAATCAGTGCCCTACATGAAGAGAGAGAGTAATAGAAGAAGTAATAGATACCTGCCTAAATTCCTTTAAAAAATCTTAGATATTGCGTGTTCATTTCAGAATATCTTTATCGGTATGTGAACAACAATACTACTGCGATGGGTACTAGAAACTATCAATTAGAATCTTGGACCCTATATTTGAGCACTCGGCAGACCCTATTCAACAATCGATGTAGCGCGCCGTCGTACGTAACTGTACTCAAACAGCGTCGCACGCGCAGCGCCTGGCACCGGCCGGCACCACGCACACACGCAAACACCCACACACACAACCTGAAACACACCTTAGCATTACCACATAGAGTCGAGTTTAGAACCTCAGTCGTCGACGCGACAGGGCAGCCTCAACATAGCCACGAGTAATTTAAGAATCGAACTATAATAAAAAGGTGGGAAGATTCACATTTGCATGAATAAATTAATCAAACACACTTACAAACAATAGGATTTAGAGATACAAATGAAGATAAGACTCTAATAAGCGATAATAGAGATGGATATTGATTGAACGATGATGCAGCGGTAAGAGATGAAATTAGCATCGTAGTGTGAAGAGCGAAATACAGTAAAAGTAAAAGAACCCTAATGGATAACAAAGATACGCTTTAGGCCTTTTCAGTAATAAAATAATGACAAAGACAGATTGGAGTGGAGGTTTGTTCGAAAAAAGGTTCTATAGAAATAGAAGGGTAACATTTTTCTCGAATAATAAACTGAAGAACTTAAGAATTATTTAAGTTTCTTCATCGAATTATTATGCATGATCGAGGGACAAGGTGCAATCTACATCCAATAACCGATTCCACAAATTATGTGATGAATGACAGTCAAACTTATTATCAAGAGCCCACTGCAGGGCAAAAGCCTCTCTTCTCTTTTTCCACGTCTCTGGGTCCAGAGTGCCAAGCTAGGCCAGGCTTTTAAATATGCGTCGAGCTCATCGCACTACCTCTTCCAGTGACGTCCACGTAAAACGTCAAATAGGATAAATATATTATAATATAATGTACAATCAATCTACCCATAGATATTAGACCCGTAGATGCCATTCCTTATCTTTGTGAATCTATAGCAGTTTTAAATTTCGAAACACATTATTATGTTTTTTTTTTATGTAGAAAGACTGACAAACCGAGATGTTTTTACAACAATGCATTCAATATATTCTCAAGCCATATATTTCGAAAACATCTAAAGAAGTATCACTCAATCATCGATATTAACAATCTTTCTGTCAAAATACTGATGATTGATACGAACAAGAACCATTAAATCCACAATGGGTACCGTCAAAGAGCCGTTTCGACATAACGGTATCAACTCACATGCGTGTTACCAAATGTGTTACAAACTATTTTAATTCAGTATGACAGCCATGGGACGTATGATGGATCAACAATGTGCCTACAATAGACTATAAGGCCTCTTTCACACTTAACGTCCAACGCAGCGCATTTCTGACGTCCGTCAAACGAACGCTTGAATAACGCCGAACCAACGCAGTGAAAGCGCACGACGCACGATCAAAATGTGAGGCAAAATAACGTCGTTTGGCACGACGCAGCGCGCGCTAACGGATGCGTCGTCAAGCAACGCAGCGTTGGGACATCAATCGAGAGCGGTTTTTGTATCGGGAGAGACGTTTCTAGTATGGATTTGAAAGACGGATCCGTTAGCGCAGGGTTTATTTTTGCGCTTCGTTGGACGTTCAGTGTGAAAAGGCCTGAACCTACAATAGAATAGACTATAACAGTATCAAACATAGTTGCTTTGTGTCAGGTCATCGTAGATGGTAAGGTAATCGGATGACCCCAAATTCCGAATGCAAGGAGGATCAAATTGTCAAAGCATCTGATGGTACATACCTACTTAATACAGTGACTTTGTTGTCCAATGTTGTTAGTCGGATTCCATTCTCAAGATAATTATTAATAAAACTAACAATTAAGCCGAGACAAAGCCATAGCGGCTTAAAAATGGAAAAGGAAAATAAAATAAAAAATGTGAATTAGCACTAAACTATAAACAAGCTCATAAAATAAGTAAACAAAACATTCGAACGATAAAAATAACATGTATAAATGGTAAAATCTAGAAAATCTAGCATGATATTTATGCTACGCAAATATAGGGCAGATCAGCAACTTTGTGTGAAACACAGAGAAATATACAAACTGAAATAAGTTTTAATAGTACCTATGATGGTTCATTTTCATAAATACATTTAAATTATGACAGCTAGGTTCATCGGGTCGTTGGACCATTTTGAGAGAAAAAGTGTTATAATTGATTTAGATACATGATTTCCCTTGAAGTGTACGAAATCTTATGTCTAATGTATTTCATATCTATCGTGATCTACTTAATTATACAATCATTAATTATATCAAAATATTATTTTTGTTACAATATACTGATATACCTACTTCACATAGATTTTAAGACGTTCCCACAAACAAGTAGTTACAAGTACAACCATAAACAACAAAGTACGTTGTCTACCAGTCTCAGAATTTATACAGCAACCAATAAACCTACAGACCTTGAACGAGGCACGACTCCGAACCTACCTACCTACTTACCTTAGACCAATACATACCTATATGCCTATACAGTTACCCACTCACCTGTAGTGGCTGCAAACACCATAGGCAGAAACTTGAAACCACAACGTACAGGGTCGTGCTAACAAATATTTCTTTTAGATATCATAAATGCGGGGTGTAAGGGACAGCGTCCCGAATACTGATAGGGTGTAAGCAGACCATGAAACTGAACAACTTTCCCCTAGGAACATATGTTAGGAAACGTCAAAAAAAAATTGGTTTCCCGTAGTGCCTAAATGCAGTCAGATCGCGATTTTGTATGGGAGCTCGAGAATTTTTTGTCGTTTCCTGACATATGTTCCTAGGGGAAAGTTGTTTAGTTTCATGGTCTGCTTGCACCCTATCAGTATTCGGGCGGGACGCTGTCCCTAACAATCTATAAAATTACCAAAATTTCGATTCACAAAAATTGACTTTTTGGATTTTCATGTTCTACTCGCCATCCTTTAGGTTTTTTAATTCAATTTTGGATCACTCTCCCATTTAATGTCACTTTTAATAAAGTATGAATAAAGAATGTAGGAGTTATCAACTCGTCACACATAGCTATCTAAAGTTTAGTTACGTAGGTGTAAATTTAAAAGCTTAGATTTATTATTGTTGAGGTCATCACAATACAGAGCACTATTACATAGTTTGATAGATCCTGAAACTCTAGTAGTTGGGCTTAGCTACCCTTTATGCTGTTTTCAAACCAACAGCATCACCCCGTGTATAAATGATAAATCACCATAGGCTAAACTGGAAACCACGGAGCAAGCTTGGCCGCTACCTGTTGGGGCAATATTCATCAGTGAAGGTGCAGGTTCGATTCCCGACCTGGACACTGTGACGAGAGACCGATGATGTGTTTTCAGTGCTCCATATTTGTAAGCAGACATCAGGTGATTGATTTCTACTCTGTACTTGTGTTTAATTTATTTGATAGCCTATAAGTTTTTCCTCCAAAAATACACTGAATTCTAAGAATTCTGTTACTAGCCATAAACGCTCTGCCTACCCCGCAAGGGATAAAGACGTAATATGCGTATGTATGTATGGCAAAACAAACTACATGCAGAACTTCCTATTGCTGGATATCAATCAATTTACCTTTTTTGGAGGCTGGCACATAACTACAATATATTAAGCAAATTTTTTATAGGATTAAAATGGAATTTCCATACTAATAAATTTTCTTCGTCAACTAGTACGTAACCAGTATTAATTGATGCCGTAGTATTAGATAGGTTGTAGTGTTGGCTTGGCGATAGTACCTATACATTATACAATGATTATGAGAAGTCGTATCTTTGAGGTTTTTTGTTCATTTTTTAGCAAACATCTACCTACGCCATTATCATGCAAATTGATCAGGAGATGTTTAGAATTATTTATTGGTCGTTTTTATCAGCTACGAGGAAAAATTGCTGTTTTATTCTTTTACTGTAGCATTTTAATGATTTGAATGATGATAGCATTGTTCCTCAACATAATTGTTATTTTATGATTGTATTTTTTTTGTCTAGTATCGACTAAAATTTTAAAACCATTGTACAGCAAGTATTAAAACCATTCTATTTAGTAATCTTTGGTTTTACTATATTGAATATCTTTTAGACAGAATACCAAACTACGTATAAAACAAAACACTAGCCGTGTTAGTTAATAGGTGATGATTACGCTAATCTAAAGTAATTTTTTTAAAACTCAAACAAGTGGAGAAAATATATATTTTTTAGCTTAAAATTGGACGAAACCTTTTATATCTAAAACTGTAGTGCGAATTGTCATGTAAATAGACAGGCACATTGATATGCAGTTATCAACGCACTGGATAGGTTGTCCTACACAAATGACAGATAGTTTTGCGGCCCTAATTGAAGCGCCACCTATGAGAGTACCGCGTACTTTCGTATTTGCTTTCCTTGACTGCCAGCGCCACAGTGGTGACTTCAGAACTAAATTACTTAGTTCCGGATACTTTCGTATTTGCTTTTTTTGACAGCCAACGCCAAAATGGCAATTTTCAATGAGTGCCACCAATATTGTAGCAACAACCAGTCTACAGCTAATTTCAGGTCAGTGGACAGGCATAATTAAGTACCTGGAACTCAGTATGCAGTAAGCTGAACAGGCAAAACAAGCTCGCAACACGGGATTCATGCCTTGCAGATGATTCTACAACTACAAACCGAAAGCAAATAACGAAACTTGCTATAGGAAACCCACCTGGTTCTCACATTTAACGCACAACGGAGCGCCATTTTATTTATAATATATGCAAGGTTTCTTTCCCATACTAAAAACCGATGTTGGCGCAGATCCAACCCTTGAACCTGCGGCAAGCGATGCGTCTGTCAAACAACGCATGTTCATCCGTTGGTGCAGCGTCATCGACAGTTTTTGCAATGAGGAATTCGGAATTTTCTTACATCTGACAGACGCATGCTTTAAGGATCCGCTGAAAATGAAAATGCGCAGCGTCATGCGTTACATATGGGATTCACCGACTGGCGGCTGTAAAGCCAGTTTTGCACAGGTACCAGGTTTTGCATTGTAGCAGCGGAGGGGGTGCAACATAGCGGATGCAGTTACCGGGTTATGGCGATGGGGTGTCGACACTCGTGTCACTACACCTGTGTGTCGGTTGGAAGACAAATAATTGGGGTTTGGGGTAAATATCAAAAGTACCTGAATATGTAGGTATGTAGGTATTTATCTCCTGTCATAAAATTTTACCTTAATTTTTATACAAACTTATTCCCCTGTTTTCTTCGTGAGTAATGACTCTAGAGCATTAATTCTTTTTTATTAAAATAAGGACTACTAAATGCATGCTTACTTAATACTTTCTTTTTTCAATAAATTATTATGAAATGGAAAGATAATGCATTTTTTGTATGAAAAATAAAACTGCTCATATTTTCTTCCCGCAATAATTTTTCGAAAAAAGAAAATAATAGAGGTAGGCTTTAGTAGGCCTTTATGTAATAAAAAAAAATGAAACTGTAAAGGAATTTACTCGTAAACATGGGAATACGTTTCTATGAAAACCCGACACTAGGGATAGCTCTTAAAAGCGAGGAATTCTTATACATTTAACTACTCGTTTCGGTTCTGAATATTTAGAATTAGTAAGTCAGCGTAGTAAGCAACACTGCGACATCACTAGGTACAGTAAGCAATTAAGCATGTAATAAGCAGGTTATGGTAATACGCTGTCGGCTTCAAGTCTAACACCTGTCCCGTCAGTGTAAGGTAAAGGTAAAGGCGTCAGGGCAAGGTAGTAATTGGTACAGAATGCGATGCTATATTAGTTACATACAGAAACACGAATTAGAAGACGACTAATTCGATATTCAAGGTGCTACCGAACGATATTTACCGAAAACGCTAAGCATTACAGACGTAGCTGACCGAGAAATATTATTTGAGAGGTTACTATTTTTCTTTACCTGTGTTCCTTGGGGAAAGTTGTTCAGTTTGACCTGCTGAGTGTTTCCGGAGAGTTACAATGATATCTGCAGTCGGTACAGACTTTACAAATCTTAACAATACCGTCTTTCCAAATTATACCGTAATAGGTACATCAAAATGTCATTAATGCCGGAAAGCAGCATCTCAGGTGGATCACACACTTGACGCATGACGGAGCGTTAAAATATCGCAGCGATCTGTCATATCCATACTAGAAACGTCACTCCCGATACTAAAACCGCACTCGATGGACGACACTGCGATAGCGCTGCGTCGACAGCGGTTGAGCGGTTTTAGTATGGGAATTAACATTTCTAGAATGGATCTGACAGACCGCTGCGATGTTTTAGCGCTCCGTCGTGCGTCAAGTGTGCGATCCGCCTCAGCTACTTACCAAACGACTTTGGCATCAAAATATTATTTCGATTCAAAACGAGGGGACAAATTTCGCATTTTGATCGGTATCTGGGTTAGTGAAAGTGGTCAAAATCTCTCCAAAATTAGCCGGTTTTCGTAAGGTCTCCAACTAAGAGAAATTTTGAAGCATATGAGATATGGGATTCGTCGGATACAGAAATATTTTACCACTATTAAATAACGAAAATAATATCACTTTTTATACTTTGTTGGATGCTTCCATAAATGCTCAGCTAATAGAGTTAAAACTAGGTGAAATCCTCCATTACCTACTTTCTCTTTCTCTTTTCGTGTGGATAACCGAATCGTCCTGCGACCCGACGAACCCTAGAGTCAGAATTTTTCAACCGCCTTCTACAAGTAGCAGGCTTCTGACATGGTTGTGTAACGACCGCGGTCTAAGTGATCATAGACAGCAAGCGGGACATCCGACTGCCATCCGAAACACGGAGCCATCTTACACTTGTCACTCACTTGTCACGAAGCTATCTTGACTTACACATGAAGTCCCATGGTTGAATCGTCCTCCGCGAAAGAAATGGGGTGATGCTGTTCTAAACCAGCATCACATCTTCCCTACAATACCTGTAATAACTTATTGCAAAGCACAATATGAATGTGACCGCAAAGTGACGAAACCAAGCAATTTGTAACAAATGAGCATCGACATAAACCAGCCGAATACAGAACGCGTGTTTGAGCACGGAGCTACAAGGAGGTGAAGGCCTATGTACCGTTGCTAGGTATTAACCAACTAAACAACGGGCAGGGTTGCCACTTTGACTAAATAAAATTAAATCAATTTCAAATATTTCGATTTTATAAAGAAATCATATATATGATATTATAATCAATTATGAATTATTGCTTATATGCAATAATATTTTGATCATTATATCATTGGATAGCAAAATGCAGTTCATGCCACCGAAATAAAATAAGAACTATTATTACTAGGGACGAAAAATAAGTTGTTTATTTATTTATTTATATATTGTTACGCAGAATGGTAAAACAATCAGTAATTAGTACCAATTTATGAGAAAAAAGGCTTTTTTACATCGAAAAATTGTAAAAATTTCGCGTTTAAATTAATCTGTGAACTTAAAATTGCATAATGAATTATTATTAAAATTCGTTTTTCTCCAAAAAATAATCGACTAATTACACTATTTTTCACATCCCTACCAGCAGGTCGTTGACCCTGCGCGCGCGCATCGCGTGGGAAACTGATCTTTAACGTGTGATCTGACTTTTAAGGAGATCCATTCGGCAACGGTCGGTTATAGCAAACAGTGAAACAATGAGATCTCCATTGATACTGCTATTTCAGCTATTGAGCCATTCATTAGAGGTACGTCTTTTGTAATCTATTGTGGCTTTGAGTCGCTTAAGATGGTTATCTTTTACTATTATTTCATTTTGAAGGCACTGTGGGCAAAAAGTAAAAAGCTGACGTAACGTCACCAAATAGTACTTTTTTAAAACAACTACACCAATAAGTATATATATATATATATATATATATATATATACCTAGGTAAGGTAGGGTTTCTCTTCATTTTTGTGTCAAAATTCCTAATTGAAAAAATCCTTTGATTTGACGTCTAAACTTAATAATAATTATACATCAATTTGATTTGATTACGTATTATCTCAAGCCTATAAGCCTAATCTGGAAGTAGGTATATTTATTTCCCGACGTTTGAAACGATACACATGATAAATACGAATACCTCCTCTTAAAGGATGCAATTTAACATAAAAGCTGTAAATGACAAAAGAGCAAGTAGGTCGAGGATCGAACCTATCACCCTTGAAAGGACTTCCATCTCATTTGCTCTTCACATCCTCACCATAGCACCTACACCAACACAAGAATACACGGTCATTATCAAACACGGCTGTTATGGAACATGAGGGTTATATAGGATAAAAGGTAGTCTTCAGAAATACTTGATATTTTATACTACACCTACACAGAAAATGCCCTATGGCTTTATGAAACGTGGAGAGGAACGTGTCGTTGTTCATGTTTCAAATTAGTGAGAAGGAATAATCCATACAAATCACTTTCCTCCCCTAGGGAGAAAAGATGCAACTGTCAAAGTTATGTAAAACGGAACGTAAAACTGTAAAACTGTATTTTTGCAGGTATAACGGAAGACTTAGCTGAATGAACTTATTGCTTTTGCTTTGTACGATATTCTTGAAGAAAAATATCGCCACACGAATTCGCATTAGAATTTTCATGACATTTTTTGGTATATTGAACAGTTTGTCTATTAGTATTATTCTTTTTTTTATTCTTACAGCTGCACTTCGGGCCTCAAACTACACCCTCTTAAGCAATCGGTTCTTTTCTTAATGCGTGTCCAATGTACTATTTTCAATCTATAGTTTCTCTTTCTATAGTAGAAAACACGTTTATAATGTTTTGAACCCAAAATTTTAACTTATCAAATGGGTATTATGATGACAGAAAACAGAAAGAGAGAAAGAAATACGGCCAAGTAAGAGGGCTGCCTAATGCCTATACATTTATGTATAATGGCCTTGTTTTGCTAATCGTTTATAAACCTATTTATAGGTAATGTGGTAGAGTTACTGTCAGCACAGATTTATTCATAGCCGTTTATCACCAAAAACAAGCAATTTCATACATTACTGGGCAAATTCGTGATCGATGTAATGTAAAACAAATCTCATTTGCAGTAAATAAAAGAGCTCCGTATCGGCTATGCACACTCTAGGCACTGCTGTGGCGTTAGAAGCATTTAAGACAGATCGCACACTCAACGCACGACGGAGCGCTAAAATATCGCAGCAGCGGTCTGTCAGATCCATACTAGAAACGTCACTACCCATACTAAAACCGCACTTGACGGACGACGCTGCGATAACGCTGCGTCAACAGCGGTTGAGCGGTTTTAGTCAATGGGGATTGACTTTTGATGATTGAGTACGGATCTGACAGATCGCTGCGATGTTTTAGCGCTCCGTCGTGCGTTAAGTGTGCGATCCGCCTACAGGGAGCGCAGGTAAGTAGGTATCTACTAAAAGGCTGTCATACTTTTAGATAGCGGCATAGAGGTATGAACATAGGGCCCGAATTTCATTGAAGCTGTTTAAAAAGGTTAGCCAAGTGGTAAAGCCACCGGTCTTACAATCGTGAGACCCGAGTTCTATCTCCGCTATGTACCAATGTGTATTACTCGCGTAAATTTACCGTCTGCTCTTACGGTAATGGATAAACATCGTGATGAAACCCAAATTCAAATAAAATTTTAGAATTCAGATGATATTTAAATGTGACTTAACCTAGGATTCGGGCCAGGACGTTCGAGTTGCAGAGGTCAGATGACAGTCGCTGTGCCCGAAACCGTTGTTTTTAAAACCGTTTCAAGCGCAGGGCAACCGGGTATATGGCGGGGATCGAACTCGGGTCTCACGATTGTAAGACCGGTGTCCAAACCATTTGGCCACCGAAATCTTTCCTACCAGTCAAACACATTATCCCACAAAAGTTCTTCCTATTCAAGGGTACACAAATAGGTGGGGTGGTTCATTAACGTTTTATATTCACACTGTTGCTTTCACGCGGGAAGTGGGACATAATTTATTTTTCTTGGCAACTTGGTGCCGTGAGGAGCGACGAGTGACAGATACAAAAGGCTGGAAGGGGACGTAGCTTCGTGGACGAGACGCGAACTTGCAGAGGGTGAAACAGATGTCATAAAAAAAATACAAGAGATTTTGTAACTTATTGGGACTTACCACACTCACAGTGCTATATTATCCTCAAAAATAAAAATAAGAAATCGATAAATTGACGTATCGAGAAACTTCTTCTTCAGTAGCCACAAACCCAAAGTACGCCTTCTACGCCGAGGTTCGTGGGTTCGTTCCCCTTCTTCTTATATTTAAGAGCTCATTGCACTTGTCGGTGGAGCATCTGCCAGCTGTTTCTATCCTCTGCCTTCTCCTTGACCTCCCTATACGTTCGTTCCCCACCGGACACAAATATTTGTTAATTTTCTAATATTTTTGTCTAGTCTGGGTGTCTATTTATACTCGTAATATGATTATCAGCTATCTAGTTCCCATGTTACAATCTTTGCTTAGTTTGGGGTTAGACGGAACTGAGTGAATTGTCCAGGATGTTTATTTACCTAATGATATTCCCATTTCTTAATAGAAGACCGAAATATAATACTGGGCTCTATCATCGCTTGCTTGAGATAAGAAAATATGTCTCGTCATTGTTAAGCAGAAATTTTTTCTCATCAAATAAATCATCATCATCATAAGCCCACATCCACCCACTGCAGGGTATAGGCCTATTCTCCAGTGCGCCACTCCTCACGATCCTGTGCCAATCTCATCCATTGACGGTCGATTAGCCGATGTCATCGCACCAACACGGGCTGATGATCTATTTACAAAACAGGTCATATTCTAGTTTAGAAGTTTGTCGCAGGTTTAGTTTATAAAGTTAAGTGAATTTTTTCTTCGACTTGTACCACATTTCCCGCGAAGTGTGTCGGGCCAGGAAGGCCCCATTGAGCGAGTGCTCTAGACTATCGCTAAGTGAATGAACCCGCGTCGTAAGGTAAGGGGGCACCTTTGCATACGGTCTCCTCTACAGTAGGTCGCGGGATGACGTCACATTATGCCAAGAGACCTTTGTGGCTTCAAGGACCACGCTCAAAAAATATGGTTTTCGCGTAGTATACACCTATGAGCGTTGAAAAATTATTACACTACAAGCATTCTTTGGTATTACTACAGTGAATTAGTAGAAGAATAGCAGTTACTGCGTCTAATAGAGTTTATCAGGTCAGGTGTGCTCAATCACTCCACGACCTGATACCCCCTTCCCCATTCCATCTCCGGGGATCGAGGCGCCAACTGGGGTTCCACCCTTATGTTGTAGATATACCTCTAATCCGCACTAAGCGTTTCGCTTCAACTTTTATCATGCGTACGGCTAAAGAGTGGAATTCCCTGCCGGCGGATCTTTTTCCGGAACAATATAACTTGGGCCTTTTTAAGGCAAGAGTGAATAGGCATTATCTAGGCAAGCATGTACCATCTTCGTCTGCATCTCCACTTACCACCAGGTGAGATGGCAGACAAATGCGGGCCTATTGCATGTAAAAAAAAAAAAAAAAACTCCATCCAATCAGAAAGAAGTAGGTAGGTACATAGGTTTACCCTTCAAAAACGACATTTCATAAGTAATGGCTTTGGTGAGGAGACCAGCGCTTCAATGGCGGCCATTCTAGTAGATACAAATATTATAACGAGGTTAAAAAGGTTAATTAGATATATCCATACTAGAAATCTCAATCATCATACTAAAACCGTTTAACCGCTGTCCGTCGAGTGCAGTTTTAGTATGGGGAGTGACGTTTCTAGTATGGACCTGTCAGACCGCTGCAATTTTTTAACGCTCCGTCGTGCGTTAAGTATGCGATCCGTCGCATGATAGACATTTTGCTCTTTCGTCGGTGCAAGTATTCAGCATTCCATATATTTTGTAAACAGACACCTGATCCTGGTATCACCTGTGATCTTCTCCACCGGCTTTGTGGCACGTTTCGCTTCCGCAGAAGGCACCTTTCTATTTTCATAGAAACAACATGATCACATACAAACTACTGAAACATGAACAAACATAAGTTTACCACCTATTTGAATGCATGTATGTGAATTTATATAATACAAAATGTGATAAGCAGGGCATTCAAAAATAAACTTGGTTAAAAAAAGTTAATCTGTCGAAAAAAAGATGGAGTAAATACTAAGCGCAGAATAAAAAAAATGTTTTGAAAACATAGGCGGATCGAGGGAGCGCTAAAACAGCGCAGCGGTCGCTCAGATCCACACTAGAAAATTCAATCCCCATACTAAAACCGCTCAACTGCTGCCGACGGAGCGCTAGCGCAGCATCGTTCGTAGAGTGTGGTTTTAGTATGGGGAGTGACGTTTCTAGTATGGATCCGACAGACCAATGCGATATTTTAGCGCTCCGCCTTGCGTTAAGTGTGCGATCCGCCAAAGAAACGATGGCAGTCCAGATGGTAGAGGCGTCGTCGTTAGTATTAATAACGACAGTCGCTGGTGGAATCCTTAGTAAATGCAAGTGTCGAAAAACTGAAGATGTAGCTCATTTTTATACACAGACTCTAGTCTAGGCGGTTGGGTATAATTAATATTTCACTTTCTTAAGAGCTCGTCAAATACATGAAATTCATCAGACTGTGAAAATATTTCTCCAAATACGTCTACATAGAAAAACCAGACGGTTTCACTTAATGCTCGGCTCATAGCAACTTAATTATAATCTTAGTCAGTTAATTTATTTTACGTCACTAATTAATTATTTTACAAGGTCGGTCAAACAAAACTCGAAAGTTTTGACAAATTTTGCTTCGAGCTAAATTAACTACTGTAAGATACCTTGAATTTGTTAATAATTGCATTTGAATTTAAATGCAACAGTATAACGAGCTAAGTACATACTTAACTAAGTATGTTACACTTACACAGGACAAACCCAAACTCAAATCATTTATTCAAAGTAGTAAATTTTACATTTAACTTTAAAAAAGTAAAATTGTAAAAAAGAGAAAAATGTAGGATGAGTACATTTTTCTATTTCTTACAACAATTTTATGAACCTAGTGTTAACGCGGCTCAGGTGGACTAAAAACTTAGAACTAGCCCCTAACGCACTGCCTCTGGGCTGGCCAAGCTAAACAAACAGTAGCAACAATATGAATGCAATTATATCAATGATCAATATAAATATGTTACATACAAAAACTCACAGATTGGTAGAGTGTCAAAGGCCGTAAAATACCATCATAACCACGACCAAATGTTTGAACGCCGTTTCAGTAATATTGTTTAAAAATGTATCATTATAGCCTTTTTGCATATTATGTTACTGACTGTAAATACGAGTACAGTTTTTATCTCACGAGCGCGGGTTCGCCATACTTGTGTGTGTAGTCTCTCTCTCTTTTCGTTGGATGACTCGGTGTCCAAAATAAAAAGAGAGAGAGATAACACACAAGTATGGCAAATCCACGCGCTCGTGAGATAAAAGCTCTCGTGAGACACAGAAATAATACGGTAACTCTATCACTTTATCTTTACGAAGAAACCTACTTCTTTATAAAGACATAGCTTCTTCATATACATATTTATAAAACCTGAGAGTTCGAACTACCAGCCAGCAGACCATGAAAACGGCTACTAATTTATGCTAATAGCATGCAAGTTATCTTAGCATCGCATATGCTGGATAAATACTTTCACTGCAGCATACTAGTTGCGTTCTTTGTCTGAGAAGCAAATAAGTAAAATTGAGACCACAGTAGAAGAAAGCAGCAGTACTTTAATTATTTTTTTCAAAGACAAACTACTAATCTCTTTTCTTGTGGGACACCAAGTCGTTCAACGACCCAATGAACTCTAGTGTCAGAATTCTTCAACCTCCTTCTATAAGTCGTTGACGTGGTTGTGTAACGACCGCCGTCTAGGTAACCAAAGACTGCAACCGGAAGCTACGGCTTAACGTGCCATCCAAAACACGGAACCATCTTTCTTACGGACAATCAGGTGGTTCAGCCGACAGTGTCATTTCAAACAAAGTAGTAATAATTAAGGAACCGCTCATTTCTTTCCCGCGGGTGTAACAGGCGGCTTAAAGACTCGAGGTTTTCATGTGTATTACTTTTGTGTTGACAACCTGTCATAACAGTGATACTTACATGAATCACCTGGAACGGCGGTATTTTTACTTTAGCTCTAGACAAGTTAAGGTGGTAAGAACTACATTTACTTTTGCCTATGTCTATTTTCACCGGTAGTTTGATGTCGGTGCAATGAACTATTGTTCAATTGAAGACTCAACCATTTATACTGTAATGCACTTTTTGTTGATAAAGCTTTTTGTATTGGTATTTTTGTATTTATACATATAAGTAGAACAACTAAGCGTCGTTGAAGTAAGTGCTAGTTTTATTAATTACCGAAAAAAATGTATCCAAATTAGTTAAAAGTCCTAAGATATGAAGAGATCCATCAATGAACCTCGTTAGAATTTTAACGAAATTTTATCATGGTAAGGGTACTTAGTATATAGGGTTATTTTTTAATCAGTATGCAAACTTTGCAGGACGTTTCTACTCGCGAACGCAAAAAAAATTAGGGTGTTCCATACATTTTTGCCGAGTAGGTATGAAGTTTTCTTTCATTTATTTCAGGGCATTGCATTTATACTGAACACCCAAATTTTGTTTTGCTATTTCGCAGGTGGCTTCCAAGTAAAAGTTGTTCAGAATCATGAGTAGAAACACCCTACGAAGTTTGTGTACTGACTAAAAAATAACCCAGTATTTATCATTTTTATTGAATGAAACGGTATAGCGGACGATTCGGACCGATAGATAATTCTGTAGATTATAGATAGGAGCAGATCTAAGTAAGTTCACCCAGAGGAAAGAGAGAAAAATAAATGAATACCTGTCACATACAAAAATGCGAAGACAATTTATAAATTATTTTAAGTTTTTTCAGTCTTTTATTTTAGCCAATTATTTTACGTTTTAAAAAAGGCAGCTGGTCGTACGGTGATGGAAAATTATGCGTGAGCTGATCAAATGAACAATATTTTTGCAAGATAAAACGAATGACTACACCATCTTACTTACAACTTTAGGTGACAACCTGTCACTACAGTGATACACGAATCATCTGAAGGGGTCCTTAATACTTGTCAGACCTACCTAGCGATAACGACCGTAATTTTACGATCGTTAACGGTCTGCCTACCCCGCAAGGGATAAAGGCGTGATTTGTGTATGTATGTGTAAAACGAATGAACAACTTGTGAGATGAAACTAATGGACATAAACAAAATCAAAGTTTTATTGTACTTCCCACCCTACTGCCAGGTAGGTACGAGATTGACCTAGCCTGTTTACTATTCACTATTTAGCTTGTCGATAAAATTGCGGCTCATTTTCCGGGAAGATTGATCCCAGTTGTTCACCGCTAACCGACTTAATTACAAGCCATCTTATACCTGCGAGATTTCTTGGAGGGAAGACCGATTTCATTCAGTCGGTTTTCCTGGAAGGCTTCGGCTGGTTTCTGATTGGATGTAGTGGGCGTGAAGCTATATTCACTTTTACGGTTGTTTCTGAACTTCTAGAACCAAGGTCGTCTATTGGTTCCTGTAGACTGGTTCTCAGAGAAATGTTTGTTCTGATATGTTTTATTATGACTCGAAAGATAAGATGTGTGGTTTTTACTCACTCTGTACGTTCAAACTCATACTATACTGCTTTCGTTCTAAATCGTCCAGTTAGTTCCGGGTGAGCTTGAGCTCCTCACTACGCCGACAGGTGCAGTTTTGATGGCCCCGGGGCCGTAAACGTAGAGCATATCACAATAAAACCGAATTGTCCAACGATCCAAAGAATACTATACAAGGTAGATACTAAGTTTACAAACATAGCCACAATAAATCACCTACTTCTATGTGCCTATTCCATTGCAAGCAACATAAGTATGCATGATTAATGTCAAGCATAAAATAAACTGATGACTTAAAGAGAGGGGCTGGTAGCGACTGGATGGCGAAAGCGGGAGGAAAATATATCGTCTTGTCTTGGGGAAGGCCTACGTCTAGCAGTGGACTGCTATAGGCTGATGTGATGATAAAATATCACTTTATTTATCAAGCTTTATTAAGCCCCCACATAAAACATAATTTCCTAAAGTGGATATAACCGCTTACCGCACGTGTGTCGTCGATACAATCACATAATAATCTGCATCACGCTCGCCGCTCATTATCAGCTTAATACAAGCAAATATCGGCGTTAATACAACCATACAACAAGCCCATTTGCATAAAATTTTACGCATGTATTATGTATTAACTTTTACATTATTCCCGTTGCTGTTTTTTAAAATTAGGATTCCCTAACGATGAAATTGAAATGGTATGTACATGTGTGTATTTCAATTCTCTTTGCTAGACAAATAATCTAGGTGAAAAATAAATAAATAAAAAACTAAAATAGAACTAGTAAACAAATACTTGCCCGCCTAAGTGGTCAGTAACAAGCTATTTTCCGGAAAACAGATTGTTAGCCCTGAAAATCATACCTTACCACCGCGCTTTAAAAACTAACAGTGACATCTATTGTCACCGAATATTACTAAATTGCCTGGGTACGTAGGTGATTCTCACACTTAACGCACAAGCACAACGAGGCGCATTTTTAGCGAATCCGTAAAGCATGTGTCTGCCAGATGCAGACTAAAAACCGACAATGTTGACACAGGTCCAACGGATGAAACTGCGTCAATGGATGCCTCAAACAAAGAACGCGAGTTCATCCGTTGGTGCAGCATCAACGTCAGGTTTTAGTAATCGGAATTTAAAATTTCCTTAGATCTGCCAGACAAGACCAAAAATATAATTGCATCAGATTCGCGTTAATAAATAAAAATGATGAATAATGCAAATGTAAGGAAGTATTTCTTAGCAAGCACTAAAGTTCAAGACCTAACTAAAAGAAGACTAAAGTTGAAGGCGAGCCAACCTATTGCTGATATTTAACTACAGGGTGTTAGTAAAACTACTTACTTCCTTTACAACGAATGAACCAGTCCATGAAACTGAACAATATTCCCCAAGGGACATAATATACTTATAAAAAAGTTCTTCACGTACCAACTAATTTAGTTCGTTTGGTACAATTTTTGGTTCTCACATACAAACTCAGTCGGGTGGTACATTTTGTATGGGAGGTCCAAATTATTTGTTCATATTTTGACCTATGTTTCTTGGGGAAAGTTGTTCAGTTTCATGGGCTGGTTCATCCCTTGAAAGGAAGTTAGTACTTCTCCTAACACCGTGTATTATACTATTGTGTAAGTTATGCTTAGCGAATACGAAACATGATTAAAAAAACACTATTGAGACTACTCAGACACCTCTTAAGTACTCAGCTTGAAAATATTATTTTGAAATCGTCGAACAATGGTTCAACAAAAATATAAACTTTATTTATTTACAACAAGCATTAATCATCTTTGCATTGCAGACATTTATTTTTGGGATAAGCGTATTTGAACTTATACGTAGGATTACGCATTTAGGCATTTTCGAAAAACTTGAAGCAAATTTCTAAGTCTGCAGTTTCGAATCCAAATAATTGCTAAGCTGAATAAGCTCGCTACAATAATAGAGATGTATTTTTGATTTGGTAGACTCTCAACTTAACCCCTAAGCTATTTTCATATACTCGATTCTAAAAACAATGTATTTAAACTAGAATTTATCAATCACCTAATAAATTCTCTGTGTAAAGTGAGTGAACGATTTAAATACAACTAAATCACAGCGTTCAGCTTTCTACTGCCTGGAAAATGAGTAAAAGTGATAGTAATTAATGATTTCACGGACAACTGGTTCCCTTCATTCTTTTTGACTTAAGTAAAAAAAATCTTCTTTGTTTTCGTGTGGGACCAAGTCATCCAACAACCCGATGGAGCCTAGTGTCAGAATTTCTTCAACCGCCTTCTACAAGTAGCAGGCTTCTGACATGGTTGTGTAACGACCGCCGTCTAAGTGATCATAGATAGCAACCGGGACCTACGGCTTAACGTGCCATCCGAAACACAGAAGCATGTTACTTACGGACAATGGGGTGGTTCAGCCCGCAATGTCCTAAGCGGACTGGGATCAAATTCAAATTCACAAAGGATAAATATCAACTTTGTGAGTGACTCACCGAGAATCGAACCCGGGACCTTCACACCAAAGGCAGTCACACTACTACTACGGCACATCGGTCGTCTGCAAATGGATCAAAAATACCGTCTTGTCGAGCTCAGCTTCATTCCAACCTGTATCTAATTCCAAGACGGTATTGACTTCTACTCGTTCGCTCTACTAGAAGTTTATGATGCCCCGGTAGATTGGACGAGGCTTGGGCTCCAATAACCTTATCCCAGGTTCTTCTATTGTGTGGGTATTCGAGTCAACAAACGGCATAAAGTTACTGCTGATGCAAAGGCTGCCTTATCGCTAGAAGCGATCTTTTGCAGACTACCGTTCGGTAGGTCGAGCACAGAAAAGCGAATGAACAAATAAATTTGGAGCTGTCAATCAAATATTCTAACTAAGCAGGCATTGAAAAATACTCGAATATCCATGCCATAGTCAGTATCTCAAAAATTTAATGTCTGATGCACATTTATCGCTAGGTTGATATCAAGTGTATTGCACCGCTTACGTTTATGGCGCCCTGGTAGATTGAAACCAAGCGCCTTGGAGAGAGCTTGTTCAATAACCGTCCTGTACTTCAGCCTATATTTCAGTCGATATCAGCACTATGCAGTTCTAGTATTAAACGACTTCGATACAACTTTGATTGAACAATCTATAAGTCTTACTTGGCGAAGATATTCTGTCCTGGCATATGTGTACACGAAGGACTCTGGTGGTATGTCTCTCAGTCTTATAGTCGCTTGCACTGCTTACGTTTATGACGCCCTGGTACATTGGAACCGAGCGCCTTGATGAGCGCATGTTCCAGCGTTTTCTTTAGTCGTTATCACTACTATGCACTCCTAGTATTAGACGACATCCTAGTTATTGCTATTTATTACATAGTCTTATTTAAGGATATTCTGTCTTTTCCCATGTCTCCGAGGGGCTCAATATTTGGTATCTGCCTGCTATAACACTTGCACCGCTTACGTTTATGACATCCTGGTAGATTGGAAGCGAGCATCTTAGTGAGAGCTTGTTCCAATAACCGTTCTGTACCTACTTCAGTCGTTATCACCCCTCTGCAGTGCTGGTACTAAACGACGTCCTGGACCGGTGCTATGCTTTTATACAGCTCTTAGTTGTACTACGCAAAGATCGAACGTATTTTGTATGTGCGGATTCGACTGAAATCGATTTATAGTTTCGAAAATTTAATCAAATGAAAATGAAGTTTTTAAAGAAACGTATCTAAACCAAAACAAAATGTGGCAGCCAAGCCTGTATTTCTTTTACACCCTGTATAGCTAGTTTAGAAGTTAACTACGAAAGATAAAGCAAACCACCTTGGTCAGTTCTTTACGAGAATGGTTAATGGAATCTCGGACCAAACCCATTTCCTGGCTCAGCAGCCTGCTGGAGACTACAAACGTCGTTCCGAGTCAGAGGTGGTTTCCACATCTAACGCACTACGGTGCGCTTTTTTTAGCGCATTCGGATACAATACCACAAAATGCAATATGACCTACATTTCCATTTTGTTTTTTATTAGCCAATGACATTGAAAAGGGTTACCCATAAATAAACAAATGCCCCCAATCCAGTTCGTATTTGCATACATATTGTTACTACCAACTATTTGTTATTATAACTACTTCTAGTAACGAGTAGGATCTGCATAAAGCCGGTTGCAGTGAACGGGTTAAAATGTTAATAGTAAAGCGAATCGCTTGCAGACTGGTGTAAGGGAAATGAATCACATTAGGGTGCGTACACAGAATAGAGCAGGGCGACAAACGGAAAATACCTGCACGTTTCAAATATTGCGGTATTTTTTGCCGCTTTTTTCTGTGCATGACTCCGTGCGTGACCTATCTGTCTCCGTAGTCTAGTCATCTGAGCTCAGACTCTGAACGCGGAAGTCCCCAGTTCGATTCTCGATAGGCCCAGTCTGGTTAGGACATCACGGGCTGAACCTGCCAATTGTCCGTAAAAAGATGGGAGTTTCGGATGGCACCTTAAGCTGTAGGTCCCGGTTGCTGTCTATGATTACTTAGACGGCGGTCGTTACACAACATGTCAGAAGCCTGCTACTTATAGAATGCGGTTGAAAAATTCTACATTGGGTCGTTGGACGACTCGGTGTCCCACACGAAGAGAGAGAGCTACTATAATAGCTTGGCAATCGTATGCCGATGTTAGCCTGGCGTTAGTGAATTAAATTGCATTATTTATGTAAAGTTATGCCGGTCGCATCACTGGTATTAGTAACATCTTGCAGTTACAATTGTAAATAATAACGAAGTTGCCTTTTGCATCAAATCTTATCCTTTATTATTATTAATTCGTGTTTCTTAGCTCCTGTGCCACAATTTGAAATTAAATCAATAAATAAATATGAAACAAATCATACATTCCTTTAAGATGCTGTTGCTGGTAACATTATGTAATACTGAGTAAATAAAACGTCCTCGAGCTGAAAAATATTGTTTCTCATTGCCTACTTTTAGTCAAAATAATGAACGAATTGTGCCAAGAATTTCACAAGAAATTCCTGTCTGAAGTACGGTCTGCATAAACGTCGAAGGACTGAGTAAAAACATCAATTAAAATACTCATTAACTTCTTGCTCGTCTCGCTCGTTGTTGCCTTGTCTACGGCACGTTTTGTTGCTAACCCTATTATGCTTGACAGGGCTTGCTATTTTAACTTATCGCTAAATAGGTATATGTGTACACGATGTGCGGTGCCGACTTAAACTAGCATCACCCCATTTCACCCATAGGTATCGTAGAGAAGAATCCAGGGACTGGGCAGCTTTGTTCCCCTTAAAAACACCTTGACACCTTGCACTGCGCTCGCCTATCCAAGCGCGGTGAGTGTGGCAAATATCTCCCTTAAATAGGAGGTGGTTCAAGTCCAGCAGTGGACGTTTGTGGCTGTTGTTGTTACATGTAACAAGCCTGCCGTATAATTATATTAATACAAGTTGTTGCGGACACTTTAACAACAGATGGCGCTGTAGGTTACTGAAACTCGCTATAGAGATGCTTTTTGTAAACTACATATCAGGCCACAACATATAAAATGTGATTATTACTTTATATACATTATGTATATGTATATATTTATTAGTGTAAGTAGATCATATTAGCGTAAGTGGATAATGGAAATGAATAGCGGTTGTGATAGTAACCCCAGTTAAGGGCTTTTCACAAACAACAGTTTTACTAAAATATGTACCTCTTTGTATTACTGTCTTACTCTAAATAAATAGGTGATTCTTTTCTTTGTGAACACTAATCCAACTTTCTCTTTTACCTGCGAACAAAATAAAAAGGTGGTTACATATTGTTTGCACACAACATAAAAATTAAATTTGTATAGGTATATAACAAAACTAACCGACTTCAAACTATCTGAATAAACGTTCATACATAAGATTGAAAATAGCAAAGCCCTTGTACGCATAAATCATTTGACCCACAACTATCGCGTTTGTCCAAGAATAAAATTTATCTTAGCCCGAAAAAGTATATATGGGATTTCTTGCAGGTGGCACTTGAGCCGGCTCTGATCACACCTGACGTCCGTTGGTGCAAAAAAGATAGGTATATTGTATGTACCAAAATTAGTATAACAGAGACAGATACCAATGCAAGTTTTTGCGTTGCTCCTGCGTCAACGTCAATTCTTAGAAATTTTCTTGCATCTGACAGACGCATGTGTAACGGATGCGCTAAAAAGTGAGGGTACCGCCATAGTAGTGATAAAATTGCTATTCCCTCTAATGTGAATAATGTTATTACCCTAGCGATCTTTTAGACGGATGGAGTATAGTAGCACATGGTTTTATTCAAGCAGTCTTTCAGACCCAGGATTCTTCTATCTCTTTCAAATTTTGAAGCTAATTATAAGAATACATCTCACCGAAGCAACGCTGAACCGAAAAGTCATTGACAAGAGAATAAGCAAAAAAACTAACAAAGAGTGTTCGATTAAAAACCTTTTTCTTTTCACTGTAGTCGGTTAAAAAACCTACGCTCCGTTTCAGCCGGTTTGAGCCGGTTGGAGCCGGTTTCAGCGCTCACTGAAGCGCGCAAAATCAATTGCGAACAACGATTCCACGATACTCTCATACAAGCGCACAGAGAAGCAGCAATATCTGAACTTTGACCAGTTTTTAGCTTTCTTTTTGAGGGGATATTTGTGAATACAGAAAAATTTAAATCATACATGCTAAAGCATCTATTTACATGTTATAAAAATTGTCGATAACTCATATTATAACAATTAGTACCAATTCACCCATAATCTTGATTGCAGCAACTATTTCAATGAGTCTGCAGAGCCCTAAGTCTGCTAAATAAAAATAATTACAGTTGGATGTCGATTGGATCTCAGTTGGATGATATTAGTAGTTTCGTAGTAAAATCACAATCGCAATGGAATGGCAGTTGAGTTTCGATGGCGTTACAATGACAAAAAAATAGCAGACTTGAGGTCCAGGTTTCTTAACTTTAAGATAATACCAAAGACTACAAAGGAGATTCTAACATATTTTTTACATAATTATTTAGCCTACTAGATCTTCATTGCTAGGCAAAGGCCTCTTCCACATCTTCCGATCCAAAGCCAATTCGGTCCACTCTTTATCATAGGCATCAAAATCGTAATACCATAGTTTTCGAGTCTACATCGGCGCCGGGGTCTGTCTTGACTTTAACATGAAAAGTGTTATTCATAGTTATGATTTTAAAGGGTTCTTAACGACGAATTTATCCTGTTTTGAGTTCCGAAAATCATAACTACGACTAGTGTGAAAAACCGCGATAGTTTAAAATGATAAGTGTTATTAGTTCCGGTGCCCCACTTGTCATAAATCCTTCAAAACCTAATTTAGCTCATTCTACTGGAGACTGGAGATAATTTTCCCCGAAACTTGTACCCATTGTCTCCGTGTACTAATTACCTTATTGCCAAATACTTAGAGCATTCACACGGAGATGGCAAAGCTTACCCCTTTGCCAGAATCGACTGCCCATTCCCAGCACGTTATATAAAACTGATATTGGTCACTAATACGAGTAGTTGCCATTTTGTTTGTGGTTGTCAAGTTGTTGTAAAATTGTCGTTGTCTGCTGTACGTGTTTACCTCTCCTCCCGCAAAATATGGCAGAAAAAGTTCGGTAATAGGTTTTTTAAAGGTTTTTTCTGAACATGGCACGTTACCGCAAAGAACAGAATGTAACATATTGTTTTTGGTTCTGTTGAACTTGGACTTGCACTCATTTGGATCAAAAAAGGCAGTGCGTGCCAGACTGTCAGTCAGTGTCGCAATGTTTTTTTAAAATCTTTTGGCTTTAGAATCAAGTAACATAGTCAGTTCAACGCCATCTACAGAGTTCTTGGGATACTATTTTTTTTTTATTCTCAAATAGAAAACCTTCTATTGACTGTTAACACCTCCATAGGGTGAATACTCTAAGTTCGCTACTGATTGCGAAGGGGTAATATATTTCCGGGTACTCTGTATGGGAACATTTGTTATCTCGATATTACCTGCATTTGAAATCGCGATGGATGACTTGAGGTCCTTTTGTCTTCACGTATGTTTGGTGATTAATAATCATGATGATGTACATGTGAAATTAAGTTCTGTTTTGGTTTTAAGCTAACGTAAGTTCTTGTCTAAAATGTAAAAATATTTGAAGAAGATATATTTTAACGGGTGAATCAGCCCATGAAACTAAACAACTTTCCCCAAGAAACATTGGTCGAATTATTTGTTATTTTGGACCTCATATACAAATTGACTTGGTTGGTTCGTAATTTTTTATGAGAGGTCCAAAATTTTTTTTCACCTTCCTTGGGGAAAGTTCGGTTTCGTGAGCTGGTTCACCCCTTAAAATATTTGCAGAATTTTTTTTAACACCTTGTATTATTTAGCCTATATTATCCCACTACTAGACAAATACCTCCCTCTTCTCTTTCCATCCAGTTCTGTCTAGGGCTTCAAGTCTACTATTTCTTTGTCATTGTAACGCCATCGAAACTCAACTGTCATTCAATTGCCATTCTCTCCCTCTTTAATCTCTTCTTACGAAACCTGCAGGAAAGAAATGGGGTGATGCTATTCTAAGCCGGCATCACACGGCAGACTTCAAAAAACGGTTTAATAATTCTACATAATAGTCATAACAAATAACAATGGCGTCTAACTGCAGCGGTTATTATGATGAGTTATGGCAACACGGAGTAGTGTAACAGTTGATTACGGTGTTGCCAACTGCAAACTTAAATAAACTACTATAACTGTGCCGCGTTATATACTAGGTTCATAAAATTGTTGTGAAAAAGAGAAAATTCCGTTTTGAAATAATTTCTTTTTTGACTGACTATACGTGAATTAATGACTATTTGTGAATTGATAACTACTTGTAACTTTTAGACTGTCAATATCAATAAGTAAAATTTTAATTAGCTACGTTGATTAAATATTTTGGTTTCTGATTCTCGCTTTATATACACCCGCTGGTAATTATTTTCCCGTGGGTTTAAGACATTTTCCCGGATTATATTATCCAGAAAAACCTTCCTCTTGAATCACTCTACCTATCTATTTATAAATAACTGCATCAAAATAAGTTGTGTAATTTATACTATGTAGTGAAGACTGGTTTGGCAACACTACCATTTAGTAGTACCACACTGGTTCATCTTCCTGATTGGGTAACTTGTAACTCGGTCGTGGGAACTGTCGTCTGTCATTGCGGTGCGCTTGTCAATTGTACACTAGCTTTTGTTTCCTTGACTGCGAGGGTAATAAAAAGATGTAATAAAAACGTGATGTAATCTGTTTCAATACATAAATACATACATCATGCTTGACTTTAAACTCATCCTACGTAGGACTACGGGGTAGACAGAGCGTAAATTGTTTATCACCAAATTTGTTTTTTTTTTGTTGACTACTCTGACACCTTCTACGCATAATTCATTGCGTTTGCATAGTAAAACTATCTGATGTTTATATACCTAGTACAAACTTTTCAATCTATTGACATCAATTCCCTAGATGACTGGGTCATTAATAAAATACAAAAGTTCTACGCTTAAAACTATTGTCCAAAAATACTACAGACTCCATTTCTCGAAATATTTAAAGTTTAAATCAATAAAAACAAAAATAATTTAATAGTTAGTGTTTTGACGACATCGAAACCTAGAGAGACATGACGTCATCTCTTCGTATTTTCATACAAAATATCGTTATAAAAAGTAGCTTAACTGACCTGCAAGTCATCATGCCTATTACTGTATTATGCAAAAGCCGTAAGACAGTCCGTGCGTTACATTCTCTCGCTAAAGTAAATAATATATTATCTCATATGAAAATCGAGTGAAAGGTTATCAAACCTGATAACCTTTCACTCGTGCTAACAATATCCACGCTCGCCTCACGATGTACGCTCGCTCGCGTCGCTCGGTATGGAAATTAACGCGCGCGTAAATCACATGGAGACAGGTTTTTCATTTGCCACCGTCTTACGACCCGCGCCGTGAGTTGTAAGGGATAGCAGACGGATCAAGATACATTACTAGGTTATCTCTCTCACTCTCTTCGTGTGGGATACTGAGTCGTCCAACGACCCAATGAACCCAAATGTCAGAATTTTGCAGCCGCCTTCTACAAGTAGCAGGCTTCTGACATGGTTGTGTAACGACCGCCGTCTAAGTGATCATAGACAGCAACCGGGACCTACGACTTAACGTGCCATCCGTTTTGTTCCTAAGGTATACATTGATGTTTTTTTAGTTATATAAATAGAGTTTCACTAGCTGCATAGACAACAAAAGAAATAATTTATTAAAATAATGTAGTTAAAGAAATATTTTGAATCATTTGCAGTGGCCCTCTACCTATATGCAAGTTCAAGTTCAAGTTCTTTATTGCATAGTCAAATTCACATACAAAGAATGAATATCGTGATTGTACAATACTTGTCAAACGCGCAATGGACAGCGTTATTTTCACACTACGCATCCTACGCGCTGTCTCAAGGTATGAATACACTTAGGCCATGTATCATCGCTTGCCGGTTCTACCAACTCATTTCTTATACGCACAATTTGTTTGTCAGAATTGCCTGTTAGCTGACGACGGCCAGACTAATTTGACATGCAAACATGGCGTCTGACGTGTAATTGTATTGAAAATACTTGACAAGATCGCAAGAGGAAAATAATTTGACATATACCATATAGGAAGAAATTGAATAGTTCTCAGAAACCCATTTTAAAAAATCGCTTAAAAGCGCCGCATCGCCTAGCAGCTGTCATTTTCTCGCTGTTAAAAACCGCAAAATTTTGCGACACATATCACCATCTTAGAGGATTGTGAATTCTTCTGAAGTCTTTTTTATCTGAAGGGCAAGTCCTACGCCGCAACTCGTAGCGATGCTACGGCGTAGAGGAAGTCTACAGACAAAGATTTGAAAATCGATTTCAGTGAGTGGTTAGAAAGAAAGGCAACGGTACTGGACGGCCATCTTCGATTTTTCTTACAGAAAAGTAGACACACAGACAGACAGAAGCACTTTATAACATTATATAGGAACAAAAACAAATATCTACCTAAAGTAGGTAGTTAAAATTAGGCTAAGTAGCTTCGAATAATTGGACCGGAATTATAATTTTAGACTTGAAATAAGTACTTTTAAATGAATATTATCAAAGAATACTAACTATAGCTACCCGTTCTTTCAAGAAATGAACCAGCCCATGAAACTGAACAACTTTCCCCAAGGAACATTGGCCGTAATTTGAAAAAAAGATGGTATTATGGCAAATTAAATTAGGAGTAAAGGCAACTAAGGCAAGATATCTAAACATTTCCTAACACAACCTATAGATATGTTTCTATTACTTTGCAACAGTCATGAACAAAATTGCGCCGCCCAAGATTCAGAAATAAATTTCCTTGTTTAGAAAAGAAAACAAGCAGAAAAGTTTTCCGTTATGCAAACATAATAAATACAAGAAACAATAATAGTACATTAGACACGCGGTAAGAAAACAACCGATTGCTAAAGAGGGTGTAGTTTGAGGCCCGAACGAAGCGCAGCTGAGGGCATCAATACACACCAGTTTGCAATCGGATTTTCTTCCGAGTGATGCATATTATACTACACCCGCAAAAATAAAAATAGAATAGTACTAATAGAAAAACTGTTCAATAAACCTAAAAAATTACATGAAAAATCCAATGCCAATTCGTGCGGTTTTTTTTAATAATATCGTACACAGCAAAAGCAATAAGTTAATTCATCCAAGTCTTCCATTTTGCCTGCAAAAATATATTAGTCTAACGTTCCGTTTTACGTAACTTTGACAGTTGCATCTTTTCTCCCCTGGGAAGGAAAGTGTTTTGTATGAATTATTCCTTCCCGCTAATTTGAAACGTGAACAATGACTCACGTTCCTCTCTACGTTTCATAAAGCTATAGGGTATTTTCTATGTAGGTGTAGTATAAACATGCAACACATTAGGTAAGCAAGTTGTATGGAGTTGTGACTTGATCAAGACACTCTACCCGTGTCACTGTCCAAGTTGAATGCTTACATTATTAAGTAGAGACGACGCGGACATAGGTTTCGCCGAATACGAATATTTGGCCGAATATTCTGTAAAAAGTGTGCCAATACGAATATTCGACAATAAATGGGCCGAAAATTCAGTAAAAGGTTTGTTGAACCAAATTATTCGACAAGAAGTCATCATTATCATGCGGTGCCATCTTCAAATTTAATTTCGGAGGTCAGCATATAGTAACCCTCGTGGTCTTGCGCCGCTCTTTTCAACTGGTAGTAACGAAGTCCGGTTCAATCTGGAATGTCCCGAGCCATGTTCACTCGAAGACTGCGACTAAAAGAAGCGAGCGCAACAGTCATTGCTGTGGCCAAGTTTCAAGTTTTATTTATTTGCATATTGTACATGCATATTAAAATAGGTCTAAAATTTGGCAGATAGGTACAATAACCCCGCCGTCACAATTAGATTAATTATAATATTTGATTTTAACATTATTATACATAATCAAAAATTTTACTATGATTATATGGTAAGTTTGATCAAATTACTCTTCACATTCATTTAAATTAGATTCATCACATTTACTATACCTAAATAAAAACAATAACTTAGTCAAAAACATATCAATACCTATACAATTAATAATATAAAAATTTTAAGTTCATGCATCAATAGAAAAAAATATGTATATCATGTCATTTCACTGTCTTATCGCTTAAAAATTCAGCTATGCTACAGTACGCTTTATTAAGTAAAATATTTTTTACCAACCCATCGAACCTTTTTTCGGTTGTCTCAGTCTTAATGGCGTCAGATAGTTTGTAGTATACTACTAGTGCTCTGTATTGGGGACTTTCCTTAAATATTTGTAGTTTTGGTGTAGGGAGGATTAATTTATGTTTGCGTCTTTTACTTTTACACGTTTCAAATTTATGTATGTATGTTTCTCCTTACGAATTTCATTATCTCAAATATATAGAATGTCAATAACTGTTCTTTAATAAAATACGGTGTACAGCTCTCTAGCCTTCCTAAATTTAGCAGGATCCTGATGCATTTCTTTTGGAGAATAAATATATCGTCAGCATCGCCAAGCAGTGGTCCAAGCTCTTATAAACCAGGTTACCATCATCGATTCGATGAAGAAGAAGATATCGGATGTCATGTACCCATTTTCTCTTTTCGGCAAGAAATAATGCCATGTTAATAGCAGTTGTTTACGTTAAGCATGAGGATTAATATCGGACCTGTGTGACTTAAATTAGAAAAATGCAGATTGATTACAAATAAAATACTGAATCAGGGTGGAAAATGGCGGGGAAGGCCTTTGCCCAGTAGTGAAGCCTTAGGTTAACTATGACAACAAATTAAAAAAAAAACTATGTAATTCACTCTTTTTCTAACAAGAACTAAGTATTATCAAAAACAATATTCGGCAGAATATTTGTCAAATTCGCCGAAATTCCCTAAATTTGCCGAACATGTCGAAATTCCAAACATAAACTAACAGCCCATCTCTATAACGAAGTATTGAAAGTCATGCGATTGACGCCGGTCGCGATCGGGACGATTACCCTATCAGCCGTAAAGTTCTGACAATTACAGATACAGGGAGTCGGGTAAGAGTCCCAATTGTGGGACAGGTAGCTTAAGAATTGACATGAGCATCTGTCTGAAAATGATAGAAATAGAAATTAAAATGTTATTATGAGTAAGAACAAGCGGCGTATGTCTAAATCAAGGAAAGATGATTCCGAATACGCCATGACAAGTTCTCTAAGCACTCATATCACACATTTTCACTTTATACTTCCCATAAGCGTATAAAGTAGTGCAAATAGTGAATTATATAGCGCGCGAAATCATACGACTGCTTACTACTGATTAAAAAATGCGCTTTCATCCAGAGCATTATTTTTTTTAGAGAGAACTGACAGTTTTCAGAGCGAATTTCCGGGAAGAATCATATCATTTCTCCCGAGCGCTACCGCGGTGCAACTATACTGCCGAATATTTTGCTATTCACGCGGGAACTTTTCTTAATGAAACGAACTGTCAAAAGCTTCGTAATTGAAGAGCTGTAGAACAATCACTGAGCGGGGTTCGACAGGAGGAATTTATATTAGATAAGATTACTGGCGCTACCCGCCATTTGCATTCCCTGATCATATTGTGGAGACTTGACTTGGGTATTGATTGGATTCGATAATCATCATCACCCTCCTTGCCATCCCGTTCTCTGTCGGGGTCTAACCTAGGGGATTTCACGTGGAACCAAATTTTTACACTGAGCGATCTGTCTGACCTCTGCAACCTGAAGGCTAACCTGGCCCAAATCCTAGTTTAAGTCCCATTAAAATCATCTGAATTCAAATTTTGTTTGAATTTGGGTTTCGTATCATTTATCATCTCGAAGTTTTTTCTTCACCGTAAGAGCAGTCGGTAAATGTCCGTAAGTAAAAACACATTGGTACATGGCGGGGATCGAACTCGGATCTCACGATTGTAAGACCGGTATCCTGACCACTTGGACACCGACGCTTTAATGTAAACAAATAAAAAATAAACAGATCAAATGTTGCCACAAATAGAACCAATACTAAAACAGGAAAGTTAACATGGCAAATGAAAAAATAACTACCTCATTAGTTACAATCTCGATACTGCGAAACCAGATATTGGATGAGTAGTTATGTAGTTTAGTGTTGTTTTTATCTAAAGCAGATATGGAATAAGGAAAATTCCGCACAAAATTGTTTTGAATAGATATTTTAGCTTTTAATAATTCAATTGCCGTGTGATACATTTCTTTCCGCGGGTGTTGTAAGAGGCAACTAAGGGACTCGAGGGTTTTATGTGAATACAACTTTAGGCGACATGCCTAAATTAAAACCTATTTATTACTAGTGATACACGAATCATATTAAATGGCCTTCAATACTTGTCAAACGTGGCGATGACGACTGTAGATTCGCGATCGTGTACTCTCTGCCTACCCCGCAATAATTCAACAACTAGCCGCTAGCCGCCCGCTCAGTGGTTGCGCTCGCTACTAATCATTTTCCTACTAATCATACATAAAACTTTCCTCTTGAATCACTCTATCTATTAAATATCTTTAAGCATACGGACATGCTTTGTACCTTCAATACTGTTGACTCGCTCGGCTGCTACATTTTGTATGGGAGGTCCAAAATATTTTTTTCATATATCGACCAATGTTCCTTCGAGAAACTTATATAAAAAACTCTTGAAAACATGTAGAAGATTCTCGCGGTATATGACACATTTGACGGATTGCACACCTAAGGCACGACGGACCGCTAAAATATCGCAGCTCTCTGTCCGATCCATACTAGAAACGCCAATCCCCGTACTTTAGTAGCGATTTTAGTAGACGCAGCGCTATCGCAGCGTCGTATGTGGAGTGCGGTTCTAGCTTAGGAGTGACGTTTCTACTATGGATCTGACAGACCGCTGCGATATTTTAGCGCTCCCTCGTGCGTTAAGTGTGCGATCCGCGAAACATCCTCGTTCAACTCCTTGCTATCACCATCAGCAGAACACGCCGAGCTTAAAAGCTGGTATTAAAACAGCTATAACAATCAAAACTTGCTGAGAGACACAGTAAAAGTACTAATGCAGTACCTAAGCTGAGTCTTATCCTGTTGTTTTTTTTTGTAATTTATCGGTTAAGTACTGAATGACAGTTCAGACAGTATGGTACATAATACATCACGTCGATTGTTGTAACGTTATGACATTAATGTTATCAATCGCTTTTTTTATTACGTATAGTCAGTTTTATAGTCGTATTATTAAACATCATGTGTCATATTTAAATTATCAGACATATAACGAGATAACTGTGTTGTCCACTTCCGTGGTTAGGTTTCTGACCCAATGGGACTTTTTAAACCTGTTCGTTTAGCTCCTAGAAGATGGCGCACGTGCGAATGATGTATAAACTCAGCAGTGATTCCCAGAGACAGGGGTTAATAGTTTCTTTTTATTATGCATTGAATTTGACAGGTAGGTAATTCCTCAATCTAAAATAACGCTTGTCTACGCCGCTACCGCGCTACGACATGAACTATAATTGTGTGTGTGGTGTTGAAATACTATTTGACCGCGTATGCGTTAACGAAACTATAGAACTTATTTTACCTATAGATTTGTATAAAAATCACCTCATATTTACGTCATAGTCTCAACAGCCAATAATGTCAATCAGTTAGAACTGTATTAGTTTTATACGTATTTTCAAAAGAACTTAAGTGTTATTAATTTAATTTGATTGTATAACTTATTTCATTGCCTTAAGGCTCATTTTGCTTTATATAAATATTCAACTCGTTAGCTGCCGAGCCGCCATTGCTTAAAATTCATTCTTACGCTCGCCGTCGCCTTTAACACTTGTCCAACTTGTTATATTTTTTGGTCAATAGTACTTTCCCTAAACACCAAAATTTCTTTTATTTCAAACCCCTTGTTTGGTAACAAACAAATTGGCGACCGCGACAGGACCCTGCACTATAAAATACGCCTAATCGACGTCGGATTGCAGGTCACTCTCTTCATCGAGCGAAACGTGGCGGACGTGCGCCATTCCAAGATTGTGCCACGTGTGTTCATCGTGATTCCTTTGTTTGGTGGTCAAGAACGGCTGCCTGCATCATCAGCAGAACAGCTTCGAAGCGATTACTACAGTGCACATCGCCCCCGCTAAGATTTCGCCGAGAAAGTCAACCAATCAAGAAAATACCTAAGTGTGAGGTGACGACGCTACTGCGAAGAATCAACGCCAAATCATCATCAACGGGATTGGGAGGTCTACTTAACAACGTGCTACGTTGGATACACATCGCCTCGCCATCTAAAAGTGAGCCCGTTTCTTTGTCCTACCTATTTACACAGTTATTCACTTTATTTGTGATTTCCAGGAGCTAGTTCCTCAATTTTGTGGCTATTATTTTGTGTGCTGCCTAATTTTGTGTGTATGCCTGTCTTTGCTGGTTGCAAATAGTTTACCAGCCTATTTACGTATACACACGCCTATTTTTAGCACATCATCTACTTTCCCACTGATTTGAGTCGCGTTTAGAGGTTTTTTTGCCAATAGTTAGTGGCTATAATTTTTGTGCTGCCTATTGCGTATGCGTGCCTACCTCTCGGAAGCAATACCTATAGTTTGCCGACCTATGTACACACGCGTAACGCCTAACGCACATACCTACTTTCCCACTAGCGAATCATCACTAATTCACTTCAATTAGCTTAACTGCTTGCGTTAAATCGTTGTTAAACTATCGTTAAATGTGTCACTATCGCAGTTCCCCATTTTTAATTAGAATTTACGCTAATATTTGCACTTTTACCCTAGATTACATACAGTGCTATTAATTTTCATGCTTAATATCACATTATTTTGCCTAATTCAACTTTTATTGAGCTAAATAAACGTAAATACGTTTCCACTAACTTTGCACATTAAGCATCTTATGAGTTTTTCTATCATTTCCATACCTACTGCACTGCTTTGCACCTCATACCTACCATTGTAGTCAGACGCTTGCATCTATCTATTCCAGTGTTCGAGTTCTACACCGTGACCTACATTGCATCAGCTGGTCGGCCGTGCCGCGCTGATTGTACGGAGCCAGGCCGGCCTGTACCGGACGAACTGCACCCCGTGCCACGTGCTTCGCGCGCAGTCAACAAAACGAGGAGCGTATCGTTTCGTATGAGATTTCATTCAATTTCTTACCTATTTGTTTTATCAGTGAATACTTCTTTGCAAAATGCCTGATTCTGAGAAGTCTGAAATGAAAGCGCTTACGGCAAAGCGAAGCAACATAAAAGGCCGTGTCACGAAGTTTAAAAATTATTTAGAGACTTTGAAAACTCTCGAACCTATTACCACCTTTGAAATATTGAAGTTAAAAAGTAAACTCAGTAAATTCGAAGAATTATTCGCTGAATTTAATGATGTTCAGGAGAATATTGAACTGTTATGTGCAACTCCAGAACTTCAAGAAACTGAGCTAACTTATAGGGATGTTATGGAGCAAGATTTTCATAATAGCATAGCTTTGGCCCAGCAGACCATTGAAGCTAATGCTTTCCATGATGCCAACAGCAACTCTTCATCCCGTCGATCTAGTGTTAGTCATAATCATAATGAAGGATGCGGCACAATTGGTTTTAAATTACCTACTGTTGTAATACCTAAATTCGATGGTACCTATTTTAAGTGGCTTGAATTTAGGGACACTTTTACTTCATTAGTGCATAAAAATTCACGTTTCAAAGATGTTCACAAATTCTTTTATTTGAATTCTTATCTGGAAGGGGAAGCTGCACGGGTTGTGTCCAATCTGGAGGTCACAGATGACAATTATACAGAAGCGTGGGAGCTTTTGTGCCAGCGTTACAATAATAAACGCCAATTGATTAATAATCATTTAAAATCATTAATGAGTCTTGAAACTGTCAGGGAAACTGAAAAATCTTTGCGTTTCGTCATTGACCATGTTACAAAAAACCTTCGCGCTCTCAAAACGCTAGGGTTGCCCACTGATAATTGGGATGCTTTGATTATTTATATTGTAGCTGAAAAACTCGATCCAAAAACTTCTTTCAAATGGGAAGAGAATAAGAGTTCACTAGGTGAAATACCTAAGCTGCAGGATTTCTTTGATTTCTTAAAAAATCGTGCTGACGTTCTCGAATCTGTAAACAGGAACAAGCAGGCACCTCGAAATACACCATCGCATCAAGAGCACACTTCACGTCATAAAAACCAAAATGTGTCACGGACTATGGTCGTGAGTCATGATGCTGGCAGCAGCTCTTCTTCGTCTTTTTCTTGCCTTCTTTGCAAGGGAGGTCATCGACTTTATGAATGTTCTGCATTCAAGACTAAATCGGACGATGATAGGTTGTCATTTGTCAGCTCTATGAAGTTGTGTCAAAATTGTTTGAGGAGGGGTCATGTTGCACGTCGTTGTAGGTTGCCAGGTGTTTGCAGAGTTCCAGGATGTAGGAAGTCACATAATTCACTCCTGCATGCTGCTTTGATTAAAAAGGTAGACGAGAAGCCACCTACTGAATCTGCTGTCATGACTGCTGCCGTCTCTACCTCGGAGTTAATGTTGTGTACTGCTGAAGTCATTTTAGCTAACCCCGATAATCCCGATAAGTCCATTACAGTGCGCGCAATGCTCGATAATGCGAGCCAATCCATGTTGGTCTCTGAACGTGTGGTTCAAGCTCTACAATTGTCCTCTCAGCCTTCTAGTACCAGATTGGTTGGTGTCGGTGAAACGCCATGCAAGATAGTACCCGACAGGTGCGCTGTCCAAATTCAATCTAAACATAACTCGTTTAACATAACAATTTCGTGTCTTGTGCTGCCATCGATCTCCGGTAAATTGCCTAAGAACTCTTATAGTGTAGAGCATCTCAATTTATCCGACTATTTACTGGCAGACCCCAATTTCAATAAGTCCAATACTGTCGACATGCTTATCGGCGTTGAGCTTTTCTGGGATTTAATTATCTTGGAGAAAAGGTCGTTAGGCCCTAAATACCCAGTATTGATAAATTCAAAGCTAGGTTGGCTTGTGGTTCCACCTAGCATAGTAGATGGAAAATCTTTCTCCTCTATAGAGGAGTCCTATTGCAATTTTGCGCGAAATGATGACATCATCAATCTCCACAGTGATATGAAAAAGTTTTGGGAGCTGGAAAAGGTTCCTGATAAGGCGAGTCCATCCGAAGAAGAAAGAGAATGTGAGCAGCATTTTGTGTCAAACACTACTCGTACTGAAGATGGGCGCTTTTGTGTTAAACTTCCACTTCGTGATAGTAGAGATTGTCTAGGAAATTCATATCATCTAGCTGAAAAAAGATTTTTAAATTTAGAATCACGTTTTCGAAGGCAACCTTTGCTCAAGGAGCTTTATTTCGATTTTATCAACGAATATGCTCGTTTGGGACATCTGTCTATTTATGACATACCTTCGTCTAACACGAAATATTACCTTCCTCATCACCCTGTTCTAAGAGAAAACAGTGAATCCACTAAATTGCGTGTCGTTTTTGATGCTTCCACACGCACAACTTCAGGATTTTCTATGAACGATGTCCAGATGACAGGGCCTAACATTCAGGACTCTCTTTTCAATATTTTGACCAGGTTTCGCTGTCACAAATATGTATTGTCAGGTGACATTGAAAAGATGTATCGCCAGATCTTGGTTGACAAGAATGACCGTGACTTACAATTAATTTTATGGCGAGAAAACGAGTCTCTGCCTATTCATACACTTCAATTAAATACCGTTACATACGGATTTTCCAGTGCCAGTTTTCTTTCCACCCGTTGTTTATGGCAACTGGGTGAAGAATGTAGTGACTCTCAAATCAAAGAAATAATCCAAAAGGATTTCTACGTCGACGACTTATTGACAGGAGCGCAAACTGAGTCTGAGCTTCGTCAAGTCCAACTTTCAGTTTCAGGGGCTCTCTTGAAGGGCGGATTTCATCTCAGAAAATATAGGTCCAATCTTCCATCTCTACTACCTGATAGTAATGATCAACAGGGTCAGCTTGTGATAAGTAAATCCACAAATACATTAGGTATTGGGTGGACGCCAGATTCGGATGAACTTCATTTTCCTACTGAATCAATTTCAGTCGAAAAAGTTACAAAGAGAACCATACTTTCTTCAACCTTTAAGGTTTTTGATCCCCTAGGATTATTATCGCCCTGCACTATTAAGCCTAAAATGCTTATTCAAGAACTCTGGACCAAAGAAAAACGTGACTGGGATGATCCTGCCCCGGAAAACATCAAGTTAGAGTGGATTAAATTTGTGAACGGTCTAGAGACAATTACTAAATTAAAAATTAAGAGAAATGTTTTGATCGACAATCCAGTAAACATTGAAATGCACATTTTCTGTGACTCATCCGAGAAAGCGTATGGAACATGCATCTACCTACGTTCTTCAAATACGCAAGGTAACACGCAGGTAAGACTACTTTGCGCGAAGTCACGTGTCGCGCCAGTATCGCCAACAACTATTCCTAGGTTGGAATTGTGCGCAGCTTTATTAGGTGCACAGCTTAAATCAGTTGTTTGCCAGGCTCTTCGTGTCGAAATCAATCGTGTTGTGTGCTGGTCGGATTCTAAGGTTGTTTTATCTTGGATCCATTCGTCGAAAAAACTCAAAACCTTTGTCGCTAATAGAGTCGGAACCATACTCGAATTGACTGACAAATCTTCATGGCGGTACGTGCCAACAGCTCAGAATCCAGCTGATCTAGTGTCCCGAGGTATAGATCCACAATTATTACCTGATTTAACAGCATGGTGGAATGGACCTTCCTTCTTACAATTGGCAGAATCATCTTGGCCAGAGGTCGATATTCAGTTTTTAGAGCCAGACCAATTGCCAGAGGTTAAGACTTTTCTTACTTTCGCGGGGGAGCCCTCTTCCGATCTGCCCAGGATCTCCAGATTGAGCATAGCGCAACGAGCTTACGCCCGAATCTTGCGGTGGTTTGCCAATTCAAAAAAGGAAAATAAAAACAATCAAATCACTGGTCCTCTGAGTAGCTCTGAGCTTGATAAAGCCTTGACAATTTTGATCAAAATATCTCAGCAACATTACTTTTCAAATGAAATTGATTTATTGTCTCAAAACAAGCCACTTAAAAAGAGTTCAAATATAGCATCTCTACACCCATTCATTGATGCAAACGGCATTTTAAGAGTCGGTGGTCGTATCACAGAGTCCAAATATGATTATGACAAACGTCATCCAATACTGTTGCACTCAAAGAGCAATTTTACTAATCTTCTTTTGCAGCAAGAGCATAAGCGTTTGATGCACGCTGGCCCTCAGCTTTTGCTCACATCTATCAGAAACCGTTATTGGCCCATCGGAGGTAGAGATCTAGCCAGACGCACGGCTCGTAGGTGCATGATATGTAGCCGGTTTCGAGGTAGAACTCTCACTAACATTATGGGAAGTTTACCTCCAGAGCGCGTCAATCCTGATTTTCCATTTACACATGCCTCTACCGACTTTGCAGGTCCCTTTTTTATAACTGACAGAAAATCGAGAGGATGCAAAATCACTAAATGTTATCTTTGCATATTTACTCGTATATGCCTAAACTACAAGTGTGTTCACCTTGAGGCAGTAAGCGAGCTTTCCAAGGACGCTTTCATTCTAGCTCTTACTCGCTTTACCTCTCGTAGAGGCATCCCTAATAAAATCTTTTGCGATAATGGCACAAACTTTGTTGCCGCGGCCCGCGAGATCAAAGAGTTTTTAAATTCAAAAAACAATGTAGATTCTATTTTAGATTTCGCAGCTCAGCAAAGCATAGAGTTTGTATTCACACCGCCATACGCTCCTCATTTTGGTGGCTATCACGAGGCCGGGGTAAAGTCGGCTAAATATCATTTAAATCGAGTTATGGGAAAGACCCACTTAACGTTTGAGGAACTAAGTTCTTTGTTTTCACAAATAGAGGCAATCCTCAATAGCCGACCCTTGTGTCCCCTCAGTCCTTCACCAAATGACCTTCATCCCCTGACACCGGGACATTTTTTAATTGGCAGGCCACTCACCGCACTACCAGTTCCGGACCTAAAGGACTGCAACGTGAATCGTCTCAACCGTTTCCAGCGCCTCGAACAAATACGCCAACACTACTGGCAGCGTTGGTCAAACGAATATATCGGCGAACTGCAGCAACGCACTAAATGGCGAACCAGATGTAGAGACCTCAAAGTAGATGACCTGGTTCTGTTGAAGGAAGAGAATGCGCCCCCACTTTACTGGAGACTCGGAAGGGTAGCGAAAATCTTCCCTGGGTCTGATGGTGTTCCCCGCGTTGCTGATGTGGCCACTGCGCGTGGCTTGGTGCGACGTGCTCTCAACCGTATCTGCCTCTTACCTGCTTCGGAGCTTCATACAGATTAAAAGCTCACTGGCTTTCAATGGGCCCGGAGGATGTCTACGCCGCTACCGCGCTACGACATGAACTTATAATTGTGTGTGTGGTGTTAAAATACTATTTGACCGCGTATGCGTTAACGAAACTATAGAACTTATTTTACCTATAGATTTGTATAAAAATCACCTCATATTTACGTCATAGTCTCAACAGCCAATAATGTCAATCAGTTAGAACTGTATTAGTTTTATACGTATTTTCAAAAGAACGTAAGTGTTATTAATTTAATTTGATTGTATAACTTATTTCATTGCCTTAAGGCTCAATTTGCTTTATATAAATATTCAACTCGTTAGCTGCCGAGCCGCCATTGCTTAAAATTCATTCTTACGCTCGCCGTCGCCTTTAACACTTGTCCAACTTGTTATATTTTTTGGTCAATAGTACTTTCTCTAAACACCAAAATTTCTTTTATTTCAAACCCCTTGTTTGGTAACAAACAACGCTAAAGGGCCATCATTCTTGATGACATTCCAAAAATTATACTGTTATACTGTTTTTAGTACGCATATTATACTGTTTTTAGTAATACTGTGGCGGAGAGGGTTCCGTGAAAAACTTGCCTCGTAACAGGAACGCAGAATTAATAAATAATAGCGTAATGTAAGGGACCAAGTAGCGGTGGATGGAAGTGTACTTAAGGCATCTTACAAATATTGCTTTAAAAAGTTAATCTGATGGTAATTAGGGAATTTTAGAGTTCACAGAGGTACAACGACTCAATAGACCTTTGGTTTAGAATAGAATTGTACGTTAAAATAATAAAAAAAGCGCTAAAAATAACGCATCCGTATGGATCTGACTGACCGCTGCGTTATTTTATGCGATGCGTTGTGCGGTAATTTCAGTGTGAAAAACACCTTACTACTTTGAAAAAAAAGGAACACGATTTTACAAACAGTACTCAAAAACATGCGTAAATGAGTTTATTTCGATTGCATGACTACATTTGAAACTGGCTGTAGTGCACTGGGCTTATATTACCCTTACTACAGGCTTGTCTCCTTCTCTATTCGTGTGGGACACCGAGTCGACCTACGACCCAATTGTCGCCCGTGCGCGGAGAAGAGGAAAACACAAGATGTAGTAAAAAAAAGACTCTATTGAAGAAGTATAGAAATACGACAAAACCTCCTATCTTCAAGCAGATAATACCTACTTTACCTCTTTTTTTACATGAATACCTACTAACCAGACTCTATATTTTCTTTTACATAGATATTCTGACCTTATTAAGCTCTACAAAACTGAACATCATTTTGAAAGTTGCTAAAGTCTAAACTGTATCATCGAAGCACTTTGCGGCATCAGTTTCCTCAATCGCGCGGACGAAGCAGAAAAATCAGGAAATCTCATCGCTTTTAAACTAAGCAAAGTTACAGATCGGACACAGTAAAAGGCAAAAGGAGTACGTGGTCTCGCTTGTAACTATAAAATATAAATAAATGGTCTGTGCAATCTCATTGTGTAAGAGTATAAACACACGTCTGCTGAAAGTTCGGTTGAGGAAGTCTACATTTGTACCTGTTAAAAATATATCACTCACATTACGTTTTATTTTTAATAAGCTATACGTTACTTGCCATACGTCAGCGCAGCATTATTTTTGCGCTGAAGTGCGATAGAGGCCTAAGTACGGCGCCGGTATCTTTGGATCTTGTGGAAGTAAAGTGTAAAATAACATTCACAGGCAAATTTCTTTCTAATTTCTTTAATCTCTATCCCTTCGTGATGCTACTCGAATTCTAGTCAGTAGGGTTCCATTTTGTAGATATTAAAGATTTACTGCTTGCAAATCTGTTGCAATTATCTATTTCTTTCAAGGTGCAAACGATAAAGCCGCTTTTGCTGTTAACTTTGAGTTTCCTCTATAGTTTTAAGTTTTTCGATGTGGATGTTGTAAGCAATACTCGTAAAGTGTTCATCTATGTATCCATTCACCAGACATTGGTGTTGCCGTCTTGCCTCCCTACTGTGGCTCATGCCGGGCGTTATTTTGTGCCGATTCGGCTCGGCGCAGTGTACAGACCAGTGTAACGTAATTTCCCCGGCTGAGGCAAACCGATCGTGCAATGAAGCTTGTGGCAAGTTTCCGTGTTTAGTGCAGTTTGAGCGGTTGCGGGTAGTTCGGAGAAGCTTTTAAGTTGGGAATTTGAGTATCTGCCGAAACGAGCGATTGAGGAGGACTTTGAACGCTTGTATCTCTTTGCGATTAATCTTGTTGTGCAGATAATTATCAAAGTAAAAGATAAGGATGTTAAAATACAGTAAACACAAGTACTACCTATTTTTGACTGTACCTTACACACCTTTGACAGCTTAAAACTATTTTTGCTCATGTTTCATAATTGGACTGCATCTAATCATGTTTTTAATTTATGACTCGAAGTATTTTGTATTTGTATTTTGTAAATAACCTTTCTCGTTTGGAACGCTCTATCTTTAGATCTACATAAGTTAATAAGGTTTATCGACGATTACCGATTTCATACGAATGGAAACGGATGAAACTACTAGACTGCTCTATCAATTAGATAATGTAGTTTCTTACTCCACTTCTTCTATTAGTTGCACACGAAAAGGGCAAAATGATTTATAGGAGAAAGTGGGAAGAAAGTATCGAAACAATTTTGAGGCCTTTTTGCGTCTGATTGAGCAGTGAGACGAGTAATGCGATATATTGGACACATCTGGACCAGTTTATTGAATAAGAGGTCAGATCAGTCGCAGCAGGAAAAGTGGTATTTTAGGCACATACGCACATATACCCTACACACAACTACCACGCCTACCTTGTTTGCGGAGTAGGCAGAATGTCAACTGTAGTAGAGATACGATCGCTATCATTGGATGAAAAAATCAGGATGTATTGTTTCTAAGGATTGGCAGAATTAGTCAAAGTACGATGAAGTTACCTACCAATCAGACAGACCGCTGCGATGTTTTAGCGCTCGGCTCCGTCGTGCGTTAAGTGTGCGATTCGCCTTAAAACTTAATGAATACACTCATATCTATCGAACTCTTTCTTAAATAAAACCTTTACGCCCGTTAGCCGGCTGTAACCGGATATTAAATCAATCCGGAACCGCGCCATCTGCTGGTTATTAGCTGCAGCAATACCGGAGCGAAATTGATTACATTATAAGATGAAGCAGGTTGCTAAGTTTAAGCACTAATATAGGTTTAACATGTACACATCACGCCTTTGAACCTCACAGGGTAGGCAGCTGCACCAACACCGGGGCTTTTCAAATTCTACACTGGAGTAGAGCTGACCTTGCAAGTATATTTGAACTATGTAGGTAAGTTACTAGTATAGTGATAGCCTCTATTTTTCCATTTCCATCGGCTTTGCTCTAAATTCAAGCAACACAAGATAGGCACCAACACATTAGTACTAGCTATGTTCTAAACTAAACTATAATAGGTACGTACTAAAAATGTTACTTAAGTAGGAAAATATAAGTAGAAGGTAGAAGTAACTTTTTTGAAATTCTTGCAAGCGATTGGCGAAAACTTTGTCAATAGCCTTTTGTTAATTACTTGTTTAAGTTGAGTAACTTACTGAGTGTAAGGTATGTTTTAGGCTGTAAGTTATCCGAAGAAATTAAATAAAATAAAAAAACCGAAAATGCCGAAATCTCGTATCGGAGGCCAAGATTCACTTTGGATCTTCGAGCCGGCGAAGTAAGTAAATAACTTTTTTGAAGTTGTTCATAGTTATCATTTTAATGGGTTCTTACCGACGAATTTACTTTGGTTTGAGTTGCCGATATCTCATCACTACTGTTGCAAGGTCATGATCACAGCTAAACAGTTTAAAATTTAGTTTTTGAAGTTGTTTTAAAACGGGTCTCAAACACACTGCGCAGGAATTTTCACACTCTTTTAAAATGTTCCTAAAGTCGTGAACTCCGCAGCTATCGTTTGGAAGCACGCTCTACAAAATTGATTTATGAACCAACTGCATCGCAGATATCTCTATAGTTTTGAAAATATAACAAAGCAATCTGCCTTATGTTGCCGGTATACTGTATGACGCCGGCTTAGAATGCTTTCATTCCCGTGGGTGTTGTAAGAGGCGACAAGGGATTCCAAGGATTCATGTGTATTACAACTTTAGGCGACAGGCTGACAGCCTGTAACTACAGTCTGAACCATACTAGAAACTCACCCCCACACTAAAACCGGTCTCTACGCATGTCCCAACGCACAACCGCTGTTGAGACACTGCTATGCGTTGAGTGAAGTTTCTAATATGGATCTGACAGACGCATACGTTAGTTATTTTAGCGCTGAAGTGTGCAAAATGCCTTACTTGAACCCACGACCTCCAACTAGAGAACTCACGCTACAGACACAAAGGCAACCAATCACCTGTGTGACAACCCTCATCACTCGGGGTCGGCGAGCGCAGTAATGAGCGCGGTCTGCGGCGAGCTTTGCGCCTGAACACGCGTCGTAATTGATATTGAAAACATGTAACATTGCTTTGATTCATTAGGCTCAATTTTATGAACTGTCGAACTGGAATGCTTTGTCTAATTTATCTACCACGATATTTGATAAAATTTCTAACTATTTTACATTAAATAGCAGCTAAACCGTACAGCGGTGTTTGGTAGCGTGTTTTAAAAAGGTGAATAAAAAAACCTATTACCTTTTTTGAAATGAATGATTCTACAAACATTCAGACGCAAAAAGCGATGCAGTGATGTATAATAACTGTTCTAAAGAGTTTTATTTTTCCAAAAATGAATTATTGTATCATCCATCAATAATATTTGTCGGACATATTTTAGAACAAGTTATATGCTAAAATATTTTTATTAAAAACTCAGTTACGCTTTTTGAATTTTAATTGCAATGATATAAATATGACAGCTTGCACAGAAATTATTTTATGTCACATTTCAACGATACGACCTATGCATTTAAATTGTACGCTGGCAGAATCCGAAGAAAGAAAATGTTACTGAGGTGACCACGAGGTGAAGTGATGATGACCACCTGGACGAGGCACACAGCGTAATCTAGCCAAAAACTAAGCAAACGTGCCCCTAATAATAATAATATGTCGGAGCAGATTTCGGCTATAGCGACTGCTGGACAGGCTCAGCAGCTGGCGTCTCGTTGGTCCACGCGATGTGGCTGCAGTAGCCTATTTTGACCTTAAAGGTCCTTGAGCACTTCGGATAAGTGAGCACGCCACCACTATAGTGGTATGTTACAGCCGTTGGTGGTCTGGCTTTTAACTCGTCTCTTTTAGCAACGAGTTCATCTTGGCGAAGTTTCTCAAAGGCTTCGATATTTGCCTTACCTTTTCCCTTTTGTGTATATTATGAAGTCTGTCGTATTTGACTGTTTTATCCAGAGTCCACAGAATTATAAGGCAAATATTCATGAAGCTAAACTCCTTATGGCGTCCGCGGTCGGCCGGTAATCGTGTGTAAATTAATGCTAATTCTTTACGAAACAGCGGAATCCAGCTAAATATTCCGAATTATTATTCATAAGGATTTATCTTCCACTGTTCTGTCCCTTGGACAAAAATGCAGTTAAAAAGTTTCAACCGTTTTGAGGAAGGAATCTCTAAAGTATGGAATACTTTTAGTGGTTTAGTATATGAAAGAAGTTGCAATCTGCTAAGACTTTTAACAACAGATGTCCCCACACTGTGCCATGGGAACAGTTGAATACACGTATTGTGGGAGCATCTTTTAAACTACAACCATAATGTTGACGTTTTAGCGACTTTTAATACTAACTACTCTGAGCAGGAGATGGTTAAGATAAATTATTTGATCTTTCTGCATCTTTATTAAATCTTTTGAATATTGTGTGTGAAAATTACATACATGCACACACAAATCAGGCCTTTATCCCTTGCGGGGTAGTCAAGAGCTTCAACGATCGTAAAATCACGGTCGTTATCGCCACGTCTGACAAGTATTGATTGTAAAAATTAATTAAACGAATTAGAATTACAATATACAGTCATAGCATATACACTTTCTTTTTTTCTTACCATGTAGGACACTTAGTTGTCCAACGACTCTACTAGTAAAATCAGTATTTTATGAAGGTACTTTTTGTTCTACAGATTAGGTACTTTACCACATTTCCTCCGTAGACCCTTTATAATCAGGCGATCAGGGAATGATATTCTCTGCAGTCCTTATTCAAATGACGGAGATAATTACCTGAAACAGAAGGAAATCATTTGTGAATGAGGGAAGATGAAATTCAGATTTAATATTTAATGGATTGTATTCAAATTGCCGTATTAACAATTCAACTGAAAGATAATGATTAAAAGAAATTGGGAGTGGAATAAATTTTGAAGATCAGTATTTTACCGTACTCTTTTTAAGTAGGTACTAATGTAAATGAAACAAATAAAGATACATACGGGGTGTAAGGGACGATGTATCGATGATTTTGGAGGCATCATCAGACCATGAAACTGAATTATATTCCCCAAATTCATGGTCGCACACTTTAACGCGCTAAGGAGCGCTAAAATATCTCAGCGGTCTGTCAGATCCATACTAGAAACGTCACTCCCCAACCATATTAAAACCGCTCTCGACAGACGACGTCGACAGCGGTTGAGCAGTTTTAGTATGGGGATTGTAATTTCTAGTATGGATCTGGCAGACCCTGCGATGTTTTAGTGCTCCGTCGTGCGTTAAGTGTGCGATCCACCTAAGTTTTCGCTACATCCGTCCCTTATATCCGCATGTCATCTACATAAAAGAACACATACCCAGCAAATGAGTGTGAACACGGAATACTTCCATAGGAATATTCCATCATGGCCGATCATCGTGACTAAAACAATTTCCTGCTCTTCAGCTTTTCCTTGATAATAAATAACAAACAATGTCGACCATCAGCACAAACGCATTCATTTTTATTACTTATTAATCGGTTAAGTATGGGTGAGCTCGGAGGGAAGTAACAATTATTAGCTACACAAAACTAGGCAGATGTAGATAGGTATAAGTATGTTAATCTGTGGCAACAGAAATGTAACAAATTGTGTAATAATGACAACATTAGTCGTACAGTGACCCGTTACTCGCTCGTTAACGTTCTGCCTACACCGAAAGGGACATAGACGTGTGTATGTATGTACGTGTGTAGGTACGTACAACAATAACAGTTAATGTAGTCCAAACGCTTTCCACATGTGAGCCTTCTGTCGGAATCGTTAAAACAGGAGTATAAAGTTGGACGTTAGTGTTGAAGCAGACGGATTCCGAAGCCACATTAGTGCCCCGAACATGTCCTAACTCGTGTCTGCATTAGGTTCCACCTGTCATAACCCCACCCCCGTCCCCCCCTTTTCTAACCACTTCCTTTTATTCTCGCATCTGTCACAATGAGATGCATGTTCTCTGTCTTACAATGGAATTATATTTACACCCAAAATATTTTACCATGTGATGCTGGCTTAGAATAGCGTCATCTCATTTCTTTCCCGTGGGTGCCGTAATAGGCAACTAAAGGACTCAAGCGTCTCGTGTGTATTAAAAGTTTATGCGACAGGCTGACAAACTCTCACTACAGTGATACATGAATCATCTGAAAGGGTCCTCAATATTTGTAAGACGCCACGTCTATGTAACATAATTTAGCAACTATAGTCTTTTTGTCAACCACACATCCATAGCCTTTTTGTCCAATCCTGACTAGGATTGTTCAGTTTCATGATCCATTTTACACTCCGGTTACGTCCAATACGATCTGAAAAAATATTCAAAACTTTCTGAATAGATCAAATCCATACAAACTATACCAGACCTACTGTATGCTACTGTTGACGATGATAGTATTTTTATTAATAAATACTTCGCAAACAAGTTGCTACTTAAAAGTACGAAGATAATATGTATTTTTCTAACCAGTTTCTGTTGTCAAGCAAGATTGGTAAGTAATCCGATTTTTTGCCGCATCATCGTTGGCGTATCGCTGATACATAATGACAAGGAGTAGGCAAGTAACAGGCTTGTTATTTCATAACTACATACTTGATGGCATAATTGATACGAGAAAAAAGGTAGGTATGTAATACCTTTTTTAACTTTTTTCTATCTGAACTGTATAGTAGAATTTTTTCCGCAAACTGCTATCCCTTTTACTATGAGTTTATTATTAAATAGGCATCGGGTAATCGGAATATCGATCAGTAGTTTTTCGATAAATTTACTTTTCCATCAACTTATGATTTTTTAGGTACTCTCTTTCTATCTTTTCGTGTGGGACACCGAGGCGTCCAACGACGCTATGAAACCTAGTGTCAGAATCTTTCAATCGGCCTCTACAAGTAAGGCTTTTGAAAGTGTAGATACTGGTGGTAGGTTAGGCACATAATTTGATTATGCTCTAATGTAACGAATTTAAAGAAAATTACCACTACCATTATAAGTACCTAATTCACAATCTAATTAACCCGTCATTCTCGAATGTGATAGAACATCTTCATCGTAACCTTAGCGGTGACACAACGTCGTCGAGGTACCTATACAAGTGCATTGGTCGCGACGCAGCGCCTGCGCATGGCGCGGTACCAGCCGGTGCCACTCGCGAGACGCCGCCTGCGCGCGCGCAGCCCACCGCGTGACCGCAGGGCTGACACACGTACTAAACCTCTCACGCTATTACAATACAATACAAATGCTTTATTTGTACAAAACACAAAACAAAGAAAAGTACAATAAAAGAAAAGGTATAAAACTTTTGTTATAAAAAAAAACTTTGTGTCAAAGTATAGGGTGTAAAAAAATTGCTGCAAATATTTCAAGTGGTGAATCAGCTCATACAACTGAAAAACTTTCCTGCCGAAAAACCTATGTTTCTTGGGAAAAGTTGTTTAGTTTCATGGGCTGATTGACCCCTTCAAATATTTACAGCAATTTTTTTTAAACATTATAATATTTTACACCTATCCTACTTGAAGAAAGTTGTTCAGTTTCATGGGCAGATTCACGCCTTAAAATATTTGCACCAATTTTTTAAAATTATAATCTGTATATTTTTTTGCTCGTCGCGTGGCGATTGGCAGCCCTAACCTACCTGTTGTGATGACGCGCCACTATTGACCACTCATTAGTTGAGGTAGGTACCGGGGAAACCCATTTAACATTTTGAGATGTTGTTTTGTTTTTATCATTGCATTCTGTAAACAGCAGTATCAGGTAGCACTGATGATAAAAATAAAGGTACATGTTTTGGGATAATTTATGGCAGGTAGATAGTACTAAGAAGCATTATTATTTAGTACCTGACTGTGGTAATTTTCAAATTGTACTTTACATTTGAAATACGTCTTTTAAAATGAAAAATGATCTTAATGTAACCAGTGTCATTCGCGCTGCTGAAACAAATCTAACAACACCTCGTAGTTCAACATCAAGAATTTTCATAACTGCCTAAATACATAGGTACATACATACGCTTGAAAAACATAAATCTTCCTCTGGTTAAACAAAGTATGTTATTAGAAAGTGGTTCAAAGTATCGTTAGCTTCTATGATCACATAATGAACCAATGACGTTGTTGAATCAATGAGTATTTAAATTCAACCATAAAATATGTTATCTATAGGTATACATGGACTATGAATGCAAATGTCATGAGTGTCGTTATGCTACGACTTGATTTTCGTCCTCTACGATTGAACATCGATGGATTGGGATTGGTAACTACGTACAGTTACAGACTCGATCCTTATTGAAACGCCTCTAGTGACACACAATACTGAGCGGGCTCAAGCCCGCGTGTCTGTGACGTTTCCATTACAGTGTCGCGGGAGTTTACCGCCGCCATGGCCGTCTTTTGTCGGCTCTTGTATATCTGTGGCGCTCATTTAGCTTGAACGATTTCCTGTAGGAGAATTCTAGGGAAATTCTTTGTACTGTTGTTTTATTTAAAATTATTGTAATTCAGCTTCAAAGAGATATTGTGTACAGACAGGCGCTTAGCATTAGATAATAGAGCAAGTCCTCAAAAGAGTCTCCCAGGCAGCCTGACTTTTGCTCCCATACGACATGAATAGATTTGACAGTACCCAGTTACGTTAAGTTTGACATCCGTCAAATTGAGACAAATGTCAGAATATTTTGCGACTATTGCCAACAATAGATGACGGCATCTCAAGCTCTATTCAAACCGCAATCATACCAATAGACTGGATAATTCGAAATTAAGTGGATTACTTTAAATGTCTTAAGAGGTATTCATTCAACAGATTCATTCAAATTTCCTGGAAGTGACAGGTTTAAGTACGTGGATTGTAAGAATCTATTGTTAGATCGCTTCATAATGGATTGCCACCCAGAATTTAGATAATGAGTGTGAAGCAGCAATGAAGATAGTCTTTAGATCGACAAAAATTGGTTTGCATACAGTTTGTAAGATTAACCAGTATTTGAAGATCTCTGAAAGTGGTAGGTTGGTTGGTATGCTGCTAAGTACTGTACCGGGATTATTATACCTTTTAAAATGGTCCAGGGTAAAGGAAATAATGGTTATTCAAGATTTTTCTGTTCAATCCAATATTTTAGTTCAATTATTATAGTTGTTTTTTTTTGCTAGCAGTTACAATTTCTTAGCCAAAAACCTTTAGTATTTCATTATGACCTACATACTTTGAACTACTGGGATTTCACAGATTTAAGTAGCTAATATTCAGATCATGTAACTTGAATAATACTAGCCCCATGTTGGGCGCCAAATTTCAGTTGTATGAAAATCACGCAGTCGCCAAGATTGCATGCGAGATACCTCATTGTGCTAGTTGAAATATGCATTACGACTACATTACATCTTGATATTACAAAGGCGACGACGCTAGGTCTCTTCTCAAATATAAAAGGTATAAGTAGGTTGCTATATACCTCGCTGACAACAATATGGCTGCCTTGATGTATTCAAAACTGCTTGTGAAATTTACCCGGAAAAATATCAAAAGAATTCGCAATGAAACGTGAATCAAAAACACGTTTTAAAAGTTGTTTTTAGAATTGGAAAGTAAAGTTCTGAAGTGGCATTTGATAAGGGCTTCCAAAAGTAAGTTTGAGTCAGTTTTGAAATTGAGTTAGATTTACGCCAGAATCTTGGACCGATTACCAAATTCGGACATTTTTAAGAATTTGAAAGAGTTTCTTTTTACGCTACACTTTAAGGAACTCCCAAGAAATGTATCTATAGATTAACGCTTTCACCATCCACTTACATTTAGGCATTGGCTTTTTCTCAGAAGGCTTCTAACTAACGTTTTTCTAATAATGCAAATAATTCACGTAAATACCAGAGACAAAGATTCAACTCTGTATTTTTTATGAATTGGTAACACTGGCTGAAAAAGGCTGAGTATTTCGGTACGGAAGATCTAATGACAATTATGAAAGGCCACATGCTGTGTTTGCTGACAATCGGTGAAGCCTTAAGGATCTTAAGCTAACTTTTAGCTTTTATGGACACAGGAAGTTTTTCTTCTTTAAATAACCAAATTAACGTCAAAGTGACAATAATATTTTATGGCATTTCCTCTCTTTTTAAGACTTTGTTAAGTATAATTCTTGCTGAAGCTGTTTTTTACGCAATTTTGAGTGAATCACTCGATGCCCCACACGAAAAGAAAGAATAGTACAAAGCAAATTAACTGGCCGTGCCTGTCTGTATGTATTTTATGTATGCTTAGATCTTTAAAACACACCACCGATTTTATGCTGTTTTTTCAGTAAGTAAAATGAACAATGGATTTTGATGCAGCTTTTTCATTATGTAGAGTGATTCAAGAGAAACGTTCTCATGTATAACACATTCCAGGAAAACATGTTAATACTACAAGCAAATAGATTACAGCGGCTGAAACCGCTGACGGGCCGATAGTCAGCGTATAATTTGAATATTCTATATCACGGATCATTGAATATGGTATTGCAAAAGTCTCGCCAGTAATTCCACTCGAACATTCCACGATTCGACCTCACCTTTGCCATCATTGCATGTAAAGCGAACAACAACAAGCGAGCAAGGTGGCGTGTCGACATTATTAACCGAGTTTCTTTGACGTTCGGTGTGGTGCAGGTTCCGGGTTCGATTCCCGGTGGGTCACTCACTAAGTTGATATTTATCACTTTGTGAATTTGTTCCCAGTCTTGTTAGGACATTGCGGGCTAAACCACCCGATTGTCTGTAAGTAAGATGGTTCTGTGTTTACGATGGCACGTCAAGCCGTAGGTCCCGGTTGTCGTCTATGATCAGATCACTTAGACGGCGGTCGTTACACAACCATGTCTGAAGCCTGCTAAAGAGGGCGATTGAAAAATTCTGACACTAGGGCTCACGGGATTTTTGTTTACGGGATATCTCAGCTTTTTGTAAGCTAAAATAGCATAGTTATTCCATACTCATGGCCCATGTAACTTAGACGAAATATCTGTCAAAATAGATCGTGGTAAGAACACCGTACGATTTATTATTTGAGTCATCAGCACAACGACCATTGCGTTACTTTACAATGCGAGGGTTTCTTAAAAATCTACTGCAAACTCTCGATTCTTTCTCAATCTCGTCCAACAGCCGCTCACCCATCACCGCATGCGCAGGCGTCTGACATTTCGCGGTTTCCCACCGCGGTCGTTGACCCGGCGCGCGCGCTGCACTGCGGTGGCCGGCGACGCTGTTGAGCAATGAAGAGCCACTTTCTGCTGTATTCGATACACTACACTAGCTCCAATTACGCAGAGGTACCTAGTACCTACTCAATTACGTATAGGAACAGGTGTATGGGACGGTGTAATGAAAACTTACAGATACGATCAGACCATGAAAATGAACAACTGTTTGTATGGAGCCACTAAAAAACAAATTACAGTTCCCATAGAGAGTCAGTGAATATCGCTTGCTAACATAGCTCTAATGGAGAAAATTGTTCAGTTACATGGTCTGATCATGTCAGCAAAATTTTCGTGCTGAATCTAATACCCAGAATGTTTTACTTCAACCATATTATTACTTCGATACCTACCTACGTTAAACGCTTGTGGCATGTTTGGGCAATACTAAAGAAGGGTTAGGTTACATGAGTGAAGAGGTATCATTACATTACAGCAAACATCTACCTTTGTTGTTGCTTGATTACGAATAGATCGCTGAGACACGAATATTTACGGCAATAACTTTCTTTTTTACTAATATGATGGTTAACAAGTTGAATGTGAGTACTGCGACACCCAATTCGCTACTTGACTGGTAATATGGTAATAAAATACAAAATCTGTAACAAACCCAATTTTCCAATATATTCAAATTTAAGAATAATTAAACAGAAACATATTTTAATATTTTCATACAAAATATCGTTTTCGATTGTTTTTAAAGTAGCTCATTTGACCTGTCAGACAAGTACCTAATTATAATTTGGCAACAATCATCCCTTCAAGAAAAATTCCCTCCTTGCACTTTTTAAAAATTGCCGTGAAAAGAAACCTTGTTGATTTGTTTACTCAATATCAATAAAATGACCAATACCCATAATGTCCAATCCAAAGTACTTAATATTTTGTCGCTATATTAATTAAAAGGACAGGAAAATCTGAAATCTATAGAACTACACGACAGCAAAATAAACTAGCTCCTTTATGATGACAGTACAGACTTATCTTGAGGGCAAGAAGACTTCACAAGTGTCAAATCGTATGGATTTTACCAAACAAAGGATAATTTTGTCTAAAAGTGTAGAGAAAATCGAAGTCGCGGTTGCGCATCATAGCTGGGTAGGACATACTTACAATGAAACATAACATAAGTAATTTATGCAATGAAATAACCGTAATATTTCTCATCTCACATCACATCAATATGACACCCGTACCTACCTAGTTATTAACACAAGTATCGACAATAGCAAGAATAGCGAGTTTTTGCTGATACATAACCCGGCTGATGTCTTCGTCAGCGTAACGCTACAATGGCGGGTAGTCACATTACCATCATGGCGCCGTCGCCGTCAGTGAAAGTGTTCCCACGAGGTGCGCGCGCGCATGCAAGCCCGCGCACCGTGCTGCAAGATCGCTCACTTAGGATTAGCTGTTATGTTTATTTAGGTACTTCGTCAACTAAAGACTCAAGAGTCCACCTTAAAAACAACTTTTTCAGTTTAGCTCAGTGCCATTTATGTACACTTTGAAGATTGGCTACTGTTTCTTTCATTACCTTCAAGAACCTCTCCTTCAAATTGTTTAGAAAATGTAAGGTGTAAAAATATTAGATGCAAATGTTTTATGGAGTGAATCATCCCATGAAACTGTATATTTTAATACGAAATTCGTTATCTCTACGTAAACCCAATAAATAATTTTGTAAAATATACCCTCTCTCTGTCTCAGTTAGTTACCTTCGCTGGGCTCTCCCTCCCCTCAGAGCAAGGTAAAATATAGAGAGATTGCTATGTTAAGAGACGGGAAGAAGCTATGTAGAATTTTTTGCAAATTAGACTTTGCGCGCGCCAAATTGTAACATAGTTCACAAAAACTGACTCATTTCAGCATTCTTGCTGATTTAAGTACAGAACCCTGATAGATGGCGGATACTCCACCGACGCGACAAGGGCAATACTCTTAGATGATGAATAGATTGAAGTTTCTATTGTAGGTAAGTATGGGATTTCTCAGGAGTCTAGTATATTTGATTATTTATTTCTTTCATAGTAGAAAATTTTACATTTATCTTTTTGTGTGTCAAAATCAGTCATCGTAAAAAACAGATAAATGTAGGACACAGTCTGGGTCAGAACAGACCGAGTCTTTGATAAAGCGAGCACACCTTTTGCTTTTGGTAAGATAGGGGCATTCTTCAATACTTTTTACTTGGCTTCAAAATATTCCAACAGAACAGCATTTCCTTTAAAACATTCTCCTATCTCTCGGAGTCCATTGAATTTCATTTCAATGCTAGTACAGTGTATTCGGTCGCCGCGCGCTGCCTGATAATTGGCCAATGAAAACCTTTATTGACCGAGAGGTGCTTGCGAATGCCGCATGCGGACGGTTAATGGCTGGAAATTATTGACGTTCCGTTTTTGAATTATTGTTTTTAAAAGTACTAGCGACCTGCCCACCGGCTGCGCCTGCTGCAACCCATTTTTCCGAGTGAATAAGATGTTTTCCCGACAATATAATAAAAACCTTCCTCTTGAATCACTGAACATCAAAAAACCTGAATCAAAATCCGTTGTGTAGTTTTAAAGATTTAAGCAAACATACATACATACAGATGCGAAAAGCGACTTTCTTTATACTTTGTAGTGATTCTTATTTCAAATATTTATTTTATTTTGTGAGCTTGCGTTTCAAAGAGGTTATAATGTATATAATATTTTTTTACTTTTATTTATTTCTCGTACCTAAACATATCAGTCGTGGTTGATTGCTATTAAAGTATAATAACTGGCATTTCATTGTTAATTGCCAGCTATAAAATAAAATTGTACCCACAATATTTGTTCAGGAAATCGTAGCCATATAGGTCGGCGGTTACTAACGAATAGTGTTGATTTCATTAAAAATTATGCTATTGCAATAAAAAATCTGAATAAATTTTACTCAATTACTGATTTTAGTCTTTTTTATTGTAATATGTAACAAACAAACGTTAATGTCTAGATCACTGTTGACTTTTTCCTAAGCATGCGAATAGCAGAGTAGTGAAAAAGGGAAAGCTCATATGTTTCTGTTTTACACAAGGTTCTAAATTACAAAAGTTCTCAACTAATCTAAAATTTAAACATCAAAAAGCTCTACCTACAAGCTAGATCAAAATAATTGTATTCTACCCTCAAGAAGCACAATTTTCTAAACAACAAACCAACTCGCTTACAACATAAGAACATCAAGTGCAGCTCAGCGTGCGAGACGCGAATACTTTACAATTTACATACTTTAACAACATAGTTCCTTGGACCGGGAGCAGGGAACGTTTCAGATGTAACCCTATGAGCAACCAGAATGAAGTCGTGATAAACTTGTCGCAATCAGACATGCACAGCTTAATGCACGAATATGCAAAACTTACTGTGGTATAATTTAAGTGGATTCCATCCATGCCATTCGAAATGAAGGTAAAACAACCTTTATTCCAAGATTTTAGAGGATAGCGACCCTTTTTATGCATGTAGCAGCATTTTAGGTCGTACAAACTCGACTTGCGACGACTTTTTCACGACTTCTTCCTGCTTGTTAGTAAGGTTCATTTAAAAAATATCCTTGGTCTGAGTTGGTTTAGTCTATTCAGAGTACATGCACGAGGTTTACTTTACTTTAGTTTAGAATACTATCGTAACTTTAGTTAGACGCTGAAGTTCGTTAAGGAACTTATCTAGAAGGTACAAAATATCAATATACAAATGTAAAAGAACAGTTGTCATCATCAGGGTTTAGCTTTCTTTCTGCCGTGTGGTGCCGGCTTAAACTAGCATCACCCCATTTCTTTTCCGGGGTTTGGTAAAGGGACTCAAAGGTTTTTAGTGTATTACAGTTTTAGGCGACTCATCTGAAAGAACCTTCACAATCTGTTAGATGTGGCGGTCTCTCTGCCTTCCTCGCAAGGGATAAAGGCGTGACGTCTAAATTCTGTTGTGTCGAAAGTCAGTCATGTCATATTTTCATTGGTATCGAAAACGTCGATTGTCGAAGTAGCGTAATGTCGTTAGTTAAGTCGAACATGTGTTTTTCCGGAGTAGCGCAAGTCAAAGTTCAGTTTTCGGGTCGTGATATTTGTATTTATGTATGTAGTTTTCTTAGCCTGGTATAGTGGTATAGGTATAATGACTGACGACCGATGTGGCACAGTGGTAGTGCGACTGCCTCTGACGCTGAAGGTTCCGGGTTCGATTCTCGGTGGGTCTTTTACAAAGTTAATATTTATCACTTTGTGAATATGTTTCCAGTCTGGTAAGGACATTGCGGGCTGCACCACCCGATTGTCCGTTAGTAAGATGGTTCCGTGTTTCGGATGGCACGTTAAGCCGTAGGTCCCGGTTGCTGTCTATGATCACTTAGACGGCGGTCGTTACACAACCATATCAGAAGCCTGCTACTTGTAGTAGGCGGTTGAAAAATTCTGACACTAGGGTTCATCGGGTCGTTCGACACGAAAAGAAGAAGAAGAAGCCCGGTATAGTCCCTAGTCGCAACTTCACACGAATTTATCAAGTAAGAAACTACAGTAATATCAATATGAAAAATGCACCACCGAAATGCCGCAAGCCTGTGACGCTGCTAGCTGCATAAGTAAGGCGGATCACACACTTAACGCACAACGCTCCGCTAAAATAACGCATCCGTAACGCAGCGCCCTGTCAGATCCATACTAGAAACGTCAATCCCCATACTAAAACCGCTCAACCGCTGTCGACGGATGCGTTACGGCTGGGTTATTTTGACGGGTGCGTTATTTTAGCGCTTCGTTGTGCGTTAAGTATGCAATCTGCTTATGTATGTAACTACAGAAAGTATCTGCAGTCCCTATAAAAGCGCCTCCTTACCCCCGGAGACGCGGAATGCCACGTTACAAGGAGTAAAATGTTCTTATTCTTGGAAAGGATCTTCTATCGTTTGGGACAATCAATCGACGAACGGCCTAATGAAATCTAGTGCCAGAGTTTTTCCAACCTACGGTCTGTCAGATCCATATTAGAAATGTCAATCCCCATACCTACTTAAACCGATCAACCGCTGTCGAAGCAGCGCTAGCGTAAGGTCATCCGTCGAGTGCGGTTCTAGTATAGATCTGACAGATCCAATCTAGGTATGAAACATAATAAAAGTTGATTTAGAATGCAGATCGATTACTAACTAGTTTTCTGCAAATTCGTCGACCTAGTGCATGTTTCATCTACATAGATACATAAATTACACCTCTTTTCCGTTGGGCTAGGCAGAGACTTCCTTATTTTTAATCTCTATCGGAATAATCCCACACATTATGCGGAAAACTGTGAGGCAAGCGTATTGACGCGAAAAATTCTACAGAAAGTGTTGAGCCCGCCTTGTACATCGCTACATGTTACCAAGTAACTAAACACTTCATTCGGGTCGTTGGACGACTCGGTGTCCCACAGGAAAAGCAAGGGCAGGCTATAGAGATGGTTGTTATTTGATTGTACTGTGAAGATCTATTTCAATCATCTATTGATTGGAAGGAGGCACAATAAAAAATGTTTTCATGTTAAATGTCGTAAAAATGAGAGAATAATATCAACCAAACTTCTGAATCTACATTTCCTAACTTCACAAGTCAAAGTTGACGGCTTGGCGGTTTTGGTAGATAGTCTATAATTTTTTAGATAAAAGGCCTGACCTTTTATCTCACGAGTGCGCGCTAGCCATACTTGTGTGTGTTTTCCCTCTCTCTCTCTCTCTCTCTTTTCGTTTTAAACACCGAGTCTTCCAAAGAGAGAGAGAGTGATAACACACACAAGTATGGCTAACGCCCGCTCGTGAGTTATAAAGACTATAAGTAGGTACTTCAATCAGTTGTCATGTTTCGACAATATGTAATTTTGTAAGTGAACTCAAATATACATAAAAATAACAAAGAAAATACTAAAACCATCTAAGTACAAATCGGTGTTCATAGATAAACCTGCACGTTAAAGCCTCTTTCCGGTTGTATCGCATAACGCGGTCCCTGAGGGCGTAATACCCGCGCCACAGACGAGTGTTATGGTGGTCATTATTACAACCCGTGGCCCCGGTATTGCTTCCTTTATGAAGCAGGTGATTGCCCTTATAGTACCATCATGCGGGTATCTGTTTTAATGGCTAAGCTTAAGTTGGTTTGGATAATAGAGCGATAAAAATATTATAGTTACGAAAAGTATTTTTTCTTCTTTTCAGCAAGCCGCGTTTACAAAAAGGTATAGTAGTCTGTATTTCATCAAAGTCCACTCAGTTATTAGAAAATTGCGAACTAGTCCATGAAACTGAACAGAACGTAATATTCATAGTACTCGTACTTTAGATAGCAATATATCGTTTTCCTCAGTACCTAAATGTTAACGATATGAATATCGCTAGAGTACAGGGATACAACCCAAGTTCACTGCAGAGGCTTGGCTTGTATCCCTGTACTCTAGAGCAATTCATATCGTTTACATTTACTGAAGAAATATATCGCTATCTAAAGTACGAGTACAGTGGTAGTAAATGTCAGCGATCGCTATTGCCTTGCTATCGTGAGAACACTATAATATTCTTTCCTTGTACTATCAACGTGTAACGCAAACTCTACCTCGACGATTTGCCATATATTCGCAGGAGATCTTGTATCAGCAATGTTTTGAGGGATTCGTCGTAAAACCGAGATGGCTGAGTCAGCAATACGCGACTTGGGCACAACTTCACAAGACCGATTCATCTCCACAACCGGTACTAACGGAACTCACTGCTTTTTTACTCGAAACAATAATCTCTCTCTCTTTTCGTGTGGGACACCAAGTCGTCCAACGACCCAATGGAACTAATATAATAATAACTAACATAACGTGTTTTCAAAAACGATTTGTATCGTTAACGCTCTGCCTACTCCGCCAGGGTTGTAGGCGTGATTTGTATGTATAGATGTTACTACTTGCTTTGTGGCGCAGTGGTAGTGCCACTGCCTTTGACGCAGAAGGTTCCGGGTTCGATTCTCGGTGGGAATTTGTTCCCAGTCTGGTTAGGACATTGCGGGCTGAGCCACCCGATTGTCCGTAAGTAAGATGGTTCCGTGTTTCGGATGGCACGTTAAGCCGTAGGTCCCGGTTGCTGTCTATGATCACTTAGACGGCGGTCGTTACACAACCATGTCAGAAGCCTGCTACTTGTAGAAGGCGGTTGCAAAATTCTGACACTAGGGTTCATCGGGTCGTTGGACGACTCGGTGTCCCACACGAAAAGAAGAAGACTACTTGCTTACTTTAGGGCCAAATCAATGCTAGATGTGGCTCTGTGACAGCATAGGCATCAATTTTAAACGCGAAATTTACTATAACCTCGATAAACTCACATAGAGACTCGTTTTTATTTTATTTTTAGCTTGCCATTGCAAAAAAATTGTTTTGCTTGTGTTCTAAAAAACGTTATTTGTTCCTAACCTTCACAATTTAATTGAATTCGCACATTTAATCATATCATTCCAGACATCAGATAAATTGTAAATTATAATTTAGTTTATTACGTGTTACTTGGTCATAAATCTAAGCAATGAACAAGGTTATTATGAGGCGAAGCAATAAAGTTAAACCTTCTCATCATTGTGTCTAATTACACGACTACATTTGATAAACTGGCAAATACAGTGGCAGTGTTCAAGTACGGCATTCTCTTCTTGTATTTTCTTATCATCCATCATCAAGAGCCAAAACAAGACTAATGCTGGAAATGATACTTCTTTTTCTTCGGGGTTATACCACATTTGACACGCGGTACAGTCGCCAAGTTGCATTCACCAAGAATGTTATTATTAATTTCGCACATGAATAATTTATTACATTTTTAAAATTCAAAATATATTTATTTGCGACAAACATGGTAGTCAGGTTGGTACAATAATTAAGCAAGAGGTACATCATGTTTCGCCAAGTCAAGGCATGCAAATATTTAAACAGTGTCATCAGTCAAATATTCAATATTCATGCATTATAAAATTATAACTATTATTAACATGTCAAATATATTATATTACAATTTATTATTATTTATTACATTACAATTTCTTTACATTCTAAATATTCATTAATTTTATAAAATACATTACTTTTCAGCCATTTTAGCAATTTTGTCTTAAATAATGAAATGGGCAGATTCCTAATGTCTGCAGGAAGTTTGTTGTATAGTCGTATACACATACACAAGCAACTTTTATTATATTTTTCAATTCGTGGTATTTCACCAAAAACAATTCTATTAGGATTTCTACGATTTCTAGGGTTAACAACTGAGGCTTTTGTGAAAAGTTGTGGGTTTTGCTTGACGAAAACACAGGCTTTAAACACATAAAAGGACGGTAGCGTCAACAGACCAAGATCTTTAAATATGGGCCTACAAGAGTCCAATGGTGATTTACCAGTCATGGCTCGAATGCATTTCTTTTGGGCTAAGAAAACCCTTTGCGAATCTGTTCCATTACCCCAAATAACGCAGAACAGAACCCACATATGCGTGGTAAGCAGACAAGGCTGTTTTTAAATTGGTAATATTTTTTAGTTGTTTAAGTGCGAATGCAAATTTATTAATCCTATCACTGACCTTTTCAATTTGGACAGTCCAATTTAATTCTCTATTTATATGAATGCCCAAAAAATTGGTTTTTGTTACTTGATCAATAGTAATGTCATTATATTTAATATTCAATGTCCTTATCAGTTGGTGATTAAAATTCATGTAATTCGTTTTCTTCAGATTTATTTGCAAATTATTTAATCACAGCACATCAGCATTTAGCAGTCCACTGCTGGACGCCCACCAGGGTACGCCACAAGGCACGATCTCCCGCTTTCGACATCCATGTGTTACCAGCCGCTCTCTCTAAGTCATCGGTAATTGCTTAGTAGCATTTTCGATACCCCTTGATATAAAGTGTGACGTATACGAATATTGTAGTCAGTCCCCACACTTATCTACTGTCAGTTTAATATTATTTTCTTGTAGATACAATGGTAGGGGAGGATATATTTGCAATTTTGCTGTATGCAACAAAAAATATTCTTACCGCGGCAGCGTTTTGACGATCCATCGTGTATAGACGGGTTATTTCACGACCCACCGTCTATAGACGTTATATTGAATAGCTGAACCCTCGGATTGATAAACTGCCTTCGAGATGAGATTCGGGATTGGAGACGTACCTGGAAGGAGATTGAGATGTATTGCTAAGTATTTTGACGAAAGAATTCATCAGGTAGATAAGGCAGCTTGAAGCATTTATGTACGATTTATTGCGATTTTATTGTACTCACAGTGCTATCATCATTATTAATATATTATTTAATTTATAAGCTAGTACGGTTAACTATTTATAATTTTCTCGTTCAAAAGTAGGTACCTATATTATTTTATTTGCTGGAACCAGCTAAACCGCAAAATGTTGGTTTATCCTACATTCGTTGAAACACAAATAAAATCAAAAAACAGTGTGAATTTAATTCAGCTTTTATTAAATTAACGGTCTATCTGTATACCAACATGCTTTCTGGAAAAGAAAATCATAATTTTATCGATAAATGCAGTTCTCAATTTTCATACGTCTGCGTCTGCTATAAGAAATTTTTTTCTAGAAATAAGCTGTTGCTGTTATGTTATTTTCCTGTATTTATTTGACCTGTATCTGCTTAATTTGTGCAATAAATGATTAGATACTAAGGGACTAGAGAGTATTGGTGTATTACAATTTTTAGGCGACAGGCTGACAACCTGTCACCATAGTGATACACATGTTTTCTGAAACAACCTTGAAAAACAATTCTTAAAAAATGCCAGACGTGGCGATAGTGGACGTATTCTTATGGCCGTTATTGCTCTGCCTACCCCGCAAGGGATAAAGGCGTGATATGTGTATGTATGTAATGATTAGGTAAATAATAAATAATTATAATCCCTTCTTTTAGTTTTCCTTTTGTCCAGAGTCCATCCATAGCATTCTGTATCGGTTTCGGTTGCTGTTTAGACAACAGGCGTTCACAACCATGTCAAATGCCTACTATAAAAGTAGTAGTAGATGGATAAAAAACGTAAACACAAACAGGGTTCGTCGGGTTGGTAGACTCTGTATTCCCCACTATAGAAGAAGAAATATCGGTCACCAGAAAAAAATTGGAATACACAAGTACATTCAGACAACATAACAACAAAAAGAAAGAAAAGAAATGAAAATAAATGCATATATTGCAGATGGGCACTACAGACTCGCAGACACGGCAGCGATATTGGCTTAGTTTAACAACCTCACGTGGGTTTCTCTAAACTGACTGTATGCAATTTGTTAACAAGTTTAAATCTAGTCTAGTTTACTTTTTAACACACAATGCAACTAGTTCCAAAATAACCACATACTTTCTTGACAAATGTTGAGAATCTGGCGGGTCGCACACTTGACGCACGCCGGAGCGCTAAAATATCGCAGCGGTCTGCCAGATCCATGCTAGAAACGTCACTCCCCATACTAAAACTGCACTCAACGGACGTCACTCTGAGAGCGCTGTGGCGACAGCGGTGTAGTGGATTGAGTATGGGGATTGACATTTCAAGCATGATCTGACAGACCGCTGCGATGTTTAAGCGCTCTGGCGTGCGTCAAGTGTGCGATCCGCCTAATCTTTCTTGATAATCTGTGATGATTCACATCAGTCTAGATCTAACCGTCATCTGTTGAACGAAGGCCTCTCTCAGAGAACGCCACAAGGCACGATCTCCCGATTTCAGCATCTGGTGTCCCCTACGAAAAGAGAGAGAGAGAGAGAACGTCTGGTTACTACCAGCCCTGTTTTTTTCTGCTACTCGTGCCTAAAGTACCTTGTGATACGAAGCGATGGTCCGATTTTCAAATAAATGATCACTCGCAGTGCAGAAGTGGTGTAATGCAAGGATGTCAGCCTGAGGCACTGCAGCGCTTGATACGTAACTATCGTTCACTAAGTCTGGATGCAGTTCTATGGCCCGCGGATAGTATTGCTATTTCATCCAACTAATATTATCAAAGAATCTTCTATAGGACTCAGATCTTTGATTGAACTATTCAATACATTGCTTAAACAGGATATTTGATTACCAGATCCTATGTTTGTGTTGTATATTTAATGGCACTTCAACCTTCTCAACAATAGACTTCAAAATATAGACAAAAAATAGTAAAGGCCTCTTTCACACTCAAAGTCCAATGCAGCCCAAAAATAACGCTGCGCTAACGGATCCGTCTGTCAAATCCATACTAAAAACGTCATTACCCATACAAAAACCGTTCTCGAGGGATGTCCCAACGCACAACCGCTGCATTGCTTGACAACGCATCCGTTAAAGCAGTGTGGTGCCAATCGACGTCATTTTGCCTGACATTTTGATCGTGCGTCGTGCGCTGTCACTGCGTTGGGTCAGCATTATTTTAGTGTTTGACGGACGTCAGAAATGCGCTGCGTAGGACGTTGAGCGTGAAAGAGGCCGTACAGTTTTGAAACCAAATAAGTAAAGCATATAATATTTGTCTTTTCTTAGGTTCAAATATACAGCTCCAATATCAATAATAAAAACAAATATCACCTCCAGCTATTTATTTTCTATCCTAGGTCTCTCGAAAGGTACCTACATAGTTCGGATTTATCTTCAATATCTTTCTGAGGTCATTTGGCACAGAGTAGTTCGTAGCCTGGGGCCATACAACTGTAAGGAGACAAGACCTATTTTATTGCTCCTGTATTTTTCTAAGGCCACTTCTCCTCTGAGAAACTTAGGTTTATGCAGAAAATATTTAAAATGGAGTAACAATATAAAATAGGTTAAAGAATGACGACTACTATTATCCATATCTATAATGGTCTCATGGTTCATCGGGTAGTTGGACGACTCGGTGTCCAATACGAAAAGAGAGAGACCATAATGGTAGAAGCATAACTACTAATAATCCAAAACCCGACTGCAGTAATTCGAAGTTATATTTCTGTTTTCAATTAAAAATTTAATTGAAGTTTTGCTACAGCTAGTGTCACTTGCGCTGCAAAATGTCATCATCCGCCAAACCGTAGGCTTTTTCCTGTTAAAACTAATAGCCAAGTTTAAATACATATATTCGCTCGAAAAATATAAACCCCCTTTTGAGGTAGGTGGGTAAAGAGTATGAAACTGAAAGGCTGAAATGCAAACCGAGTATTTTAGTTTCTGGTTGACCGCATCCGATGATTGCGTTGCCTTCAAATTGAAAAACTAAACCAATTGTTAGTTTAGGTGACTTTAAAAAAACTATCTGGTTAGTTTGTTATTCATTGAAGTTGAATGCGAAACCGATATTCATTTTCACGAGAAACGAAAACATTGAAATTGATATTCCTGTATTCTTTTGTAACTATAACACATGAATGCTAGTTCAAATTTACTTTTAAACATTTAATCCTTAGGAAATTTAGTCAAACAACTTTGGAATTAATAACTACATCAAATATAACAACTTGCACTAAAATCTATCAAGTCATATTAAAACAAAAACAAATACTGGAACCAAACTTGTTTCGGATTATTTGACTGTGATATGGAAGAGTCAGCATAGGCGGATCTCACTCTTAACGGACGACGGAGCGCTAAAACATCGCAGCAGTCTGTCAGATCCATACAAGAAGTGTCAATTTCCATACTAAAACCGCTCAAGCACTGTCAACGTAGCGCTAGCGTCATCGGCGTCGTCATAATGACGTTTTTAGAATGGATCTATTAGACCGCTGCGATATTTTGGCGCTCTGTCGTGCCTTAAGTGTGCGATCTGCCTTACTAGTTGTTATATCTTAAAAAGTCTTAAACTGTGATAGGTACAATGTTGCAGATGAAATTCAAAAGCCTCCAATATCGCCATTATACCCACTTTACTTTTACCTGCAAAACAGTCCCTTTTAACCTGCAGTTCCAGTCTCAAAAAAAAGTGAAGTTGCGAACAAACTTCAGTAATACCGAATGCTAATTCCGCTGCTCAAAAGCCCTAAACGCCGTTTGTCAACCTCTCATACAGTCTTTTTGTACACCGTCCGTGTATCGCACAAGCACTGCACGATTTTTCGGTTTTTCACCACAAGCAAAATGCGTATGTTTTTTATATCAAGTTCATGTCATATGCCGTGATTATGTACCTCTATCTATTCGGTTATTTAGGCTATTTCATAAGTTATTTTGTATGCAGATACTAACATATTGTTACGTCATAAGCCTGTAGGTATAAAAGATGACGTCAAAATACAAACTTTATTAATGTTGACTCATATTTTGGGACCAAATTTTTTTACCAACATGTCCTTTTTTTCCTACTCAAGAAAATAACCTATTGTTTACATCAGGAAAACCGGACTGGCAAAATCATGGAAACGAAACACCTTCATACAGAGTCTATTGTGAAGCTTTATTTTCCAAATGGTCCGTAGTTTCCTAACGAATGCACAACGGGATTCTGTATGCAGCCGGGGTGTAAAAACTAGCGCCAGTTACACACTTTTTTACGTTTTGTCTAGAGTATATTCGCTGGTTCTCGTTTATAAGCTTTGTAGCACACTTGGCTGCGTGGCAAAGTAATAACAACTTGTAGATTTGTTTGAATCTATATTGTTAAAAAGTCAAGGTAGATTCATTTTATTCCTATCTTGATAGCTACCATGGGGTCTCATTCCTTACTAAAAAAAATATCATTAGTCCAAAAAAATATCAATAGATGGCGATACGGGTAGCGAATATTACTTAAGAATCTGAAATAAAGGCAAATTTACAAAAACAAAGTATAGGAAAATTATAAATACATTATTTAAGACGTTTTGAGACGGAAAACACGCGAAATTATTCAAATTTTGTCAATATTTTTCAATACAAATGACGTGATACGAAGTATCCAATAAATAACCTAGATGTCGCTAGCAACGCACGCGCTGAGTCGAATATCAAATAGCCCGCCAATAGCCGTCTTAGAGCAATCGAACTCCCTCTATGACGTTAGGTATCTGTACTACTCTAGTAGTATTATATTATCTGTGTAGCTACTCAGAAAATATCATCAACATAATCAGTATCGTTGCGTACCTACAAAATTTTTCTCTCTATCCTAGGAGACAAGATTACGAAACGTAAGTTAGTTTTATTTCATACCGAAGACTAATCTATTTCGGTCCAGTAGATTCAAATTTGATTAACCTATGCAGCGTCGTCCAACCATCTTTAATTCTATTATAACCTTGCCTTCAAACTTTGGTTTCTGTTCCTAACGAACCTGCGACCCCCAGGTCCTGTACAAAGGTGTGTCCGGCGCCAATGGACCACAAACTCCAACTATAACTGGATTCTCGCTCCGTTGCCTGCAAACTTAGTTACAAAGTATACTGGCTCTTGCAAAAATCCATCCCATTTTTCATGAATAATAAAAGGAATAGTATCATTTGCCTGGGTTCCATTAATAAATTTCCACCTAAGTAGTACACGCCTGTATATTTTTGCAAAACTTCTGATGCTGGTAATACGAAAGTAAATACTTGCTAGAAGTTGCCTATAACAGTAACTTTTGTGATCTTTCAGAAGCAATATTGGAAGATGTATGAGGCGCTGTAATGTGGTAGCGGGCCTGCCTGCATTTCCGACGTTCGATTCCCGGCCCCAAGCAAGCATTTGAATGATGGATATGTAAATCTCTTCTCAGTTCTGGGCGTTCTTTGTGTTTGAATCTGCGTATCCAATACAATACTACAAGATAGTGAAACATCAGTTTGAACACAGGTAACTATTCAAAAATGGACTTAAACAATCATCAAGTAACAACGCTATTTGAAACTGATTATCAATTGATCACAAAATTAAACTAATCATGAAACAATAGGGTGTTTAAATAGAATGATCAAATTACCCTCTATCTCTGCAATGAATCTCCACATTATCATAACAGTGTGGTCAATCAGTGATCTAAGGGCGAGTGTGCACACTAAATTCGATTGACTTAGGCCCGGTGTACACTGCATTGTAACCTACACCAGCATTAATTGATTGTTAGGCTACGTTTACACCGAGTCGCACATGAGATTAGTGACCCACAGTACACTACAAATTGATTGTGCTGGGTTAGTACACAGGGCTTGAGACTTGTAGTATACGTAATTGAAACTGGTATATATTGTATAGCTTTAGTATTTGAGGCAAATTCTGCGTTGTATGCTATCAACTGAGCTAAAACAATTTAATTGTATAGGTCTTAATGAAGACCCTTGAGGTACGCCGCCTTTATTGTGTCATAAGAAGTAGGTTGGATAAAATGTGCGCTGATTATGTTTTGATGGGTATTCATAAAGTAACGCCTTATCCTCCTATTATCAAAAGTTTTCATCCATTGCGTTAAATTGAGCTTTTGGTTCTCTGACTCTCATGATCGAAAGCTTATTTGAAATCCAGTTTGGGTTTCTCATTGCGTTCCACATTTGCATATTGTATGGAGTTTGAGTTGGAGTCGGAAACTCAAGCCAGAACTCTTTGTTTGACAAATATCTACATTTCGGCGCTTTGTTCCACATTCTCGTATTGTTTTATGGTGAAGGTAAATGATAAGGAAATTCAGATTGATAATTAGTAATGTCTGTTTATTACTTCAACAGTGTTCCCTACATACAATATTATATCGTCATTTTCTTTGCAATTATATAGGGTGTAAAATATTTTATATGGGAAATAGATCAAACATGAAAAATTATTTAGGACCTCCGATACAAAAACTAAGTCAATTTGTATGGGAGATCCAAAAAATGCTATCATATTTTGTCCTATGTTCCTTGGGGAAAGTTATTTAGTTTCTTGGGCTGATTCACACCTTATAAAATTTGTAGCTAATATTTGTTCACCTCAATGGTATGTTACTCAGTAAACCTAACCTATACATAAATTTAGTTTTAGAAAAAAAATGAACAAATAACCCGATGTGTTGCTCCTTTGGTATTTTAAAAATATTAATATAACCAGCTTTTTTTAACTGATTTTCTACACGCTTGCACAGTCAAAGGAAACATGTTGTAGATGAAACTATTTTATGTTTACAACGTTTATTTAGGAGTCGGGGTCAGTCATGTGTATTTTTTTTCATTCATCACACTAAATGAAATTTTCACAATTTTCACATGTTTTCAGTCAAAGAAATAACACAATGTTTCTAAATTGCAGGTGAATTCGGGAAGGACAAACTCAAAGGGATTTCGAAATTCTAAAATTAGAGGCGTAACTAGCAGAGAGAATTGTAAATATGTTTTGCCACAAAACGTGTACCAATTTTGACTCGTTCGTTCCTACACAAATTACAGGAGTATGATGTAATGAGGCTTTTTTGGGCAGATAGCAACACTTGTCTGAATTCGACCTATGTTTCTTGAGGAAAGTTGTTTAGTTTTATGGGCTGATTCACCCCTCCAAATAAACGCAGTGTAAGGGACAGCGTCCCGTATACTGGTAGGGTGCAAGCAGACCATGAAACTGAACTACTTTCCCCTAGAAACATATGTCAGGAAACGTCAAAAAATTTTTGGTTTCCCATAGTAAATGTAGTCGGCTGATCGCTATTTTGTGGGGGGGGGGGTAGATTTTTTTTTGTTATTTACTGACATATGTTCCTAGGGGAAAGTTGTTCAGTTTCATGGTCTGCTGGCACCCTATCAGTATTCGGGACGCTACCCCTAACACCCTGTATTTTACACCTTATACACATTTCTGCCGGAAACTAGCAGTTTAACGCTAAACTGGAAACATCTAATAAACGGAACGGAAAATACGTACCTTGAACTAACATACTGCTACGGTAACATCGCGGCTACGAGACTACGACTTCAGCCGTAGCGGACTGAGAGCTTCAGGCGTAGCTGGTGGCTATGATTTTTAGTTTATTTTAATAGGTAAGTTAAAGTTAGGCCGATCACACACTTAACGCAGGACGGAGCGCTAAAATATTGCAGCAGTCTGTCAGATCCATACTTCATAGAAACCTCACTCCCCGTACTAAAATCACACTCGACGGACGACGCTGCGATACCGCTGTGATATTTTAGCGCTCCGTCGTGCGTCAAGTGTGCGATCCCCCTCTAAAGTGCAAGTGTACTTCCTAACTAGACCGGATGTTCCCTACCTACGCTGCACCTACGTTAAAAACCGACACCAAACAATGGAGGAGGTAACGGTAAACTGATGTGCTTTCTTTAAGCCAAATTAAACAATGATTCAGTCAATAGGCGTAGGCGGGACTCGTTAAACGCTTATTTGGCAATGATTGGTTTATTTAACTTTCCGTGTGACGCCGGCTTAGAATAACATCACCCTATTTCCTACTCGTGGGTGTCAGTCAGGCTGACAACCTGTCACTATAGTGATACAGAAACTATCTCAAACGGCCCTCTATATTTGTCAGACGTGACGTATTTTTTAAGAGGTAAACGCTCTGCCTACCCTGTAAGGGATAAAGGCGTGATATGAAAGCATTGCCGTGTGATGCCGGCTTTACCAACCAATCAAGCCAATTTGTATAGGAGGTCCCAAAAATTTTCTTATATTTCGACCTGTTCTTGGGGAAAGTTGTTCAGTTTTATAGGCTGATTCACCCCTTAAAATATTTAGAGCTAATATTACATACATACATATATCACGCCTTTATCCGTTGCGGGGTAGGCAGAGCGTTAACGGCCGTAAGAATACAGTCGCTATCGCCACGTTTGACATTTTTGAGGATTGTTTTCCAAGGTTGTTTCGGAAAACATGTGTATCACTATAGTGACAGGTTGTCAGCCTGTCGCCTAAAAATTGAAATACACCAATACTCTCGAGTCCCTTAGTCGCCTCTTACGACACCCGCGGGAAGGAGAGAAGGAGAGCTAATATTTTTACACCTTATATAGATTCTAGACTTAGGACTTTATTTGCAAAGGGTATCTACGTATTATCACTTCCAACGTAACACCATCATAGTTACTTAACGTTCGTCTTCGGTCTTATAAAACAGGCTCAGAATCAAATGCCAACATCCCTTGTGTTAACAATTTTACATACGTTGAAAGTAAACCATCAGGTGCAACTTAAATCACCACAACTCCAACAAAAAGCGCACGGTGGTAAATAAGCCAAGTCCGCGTCCGGTGGTTTGGTCAACTCGCAAGTTTAAATTATCCACTCCAACTCTACACGAAAACACTGACAGGATTATACCGACCGTTTCGTGTTTTTAGATGCGTTGTGAATTAAAGTAACAGATGAAACGACTATTGCGTATGTGCCGGGTGTGGAAACTATAGTTTGATTTTTACGAAAGGAGAATTATCTAGCAATATGTTGTAATCTCTTCGTTAATTAATACGTCTTTCCTCGTAAAAGACTTTTTTAATATTCTACAGGGTGTAAAAATATTAGCTGCAAATATGGAAAAAAATTTGGACCTCCCATACAAATTGACTTGGTCGGTCAGTTACTGTCCAGGGGGTCCGGCTAACCATACTCATGTAACACAACAGTTTCTCTTGGCATGAACTCGATGTTATTTTATTTACCACCTAACGTTACATGTTGTTTGGTTAGCTTGGCCAGCCCCGAGGCAGTGCTTTAGGGGCTAGTTTTAAGTTTTTAGTCCACCTGAGCCGCGTTTACACTAGGTTCATAAAATTGTTATTGTTAAAATTGTTAATTCTTGACCATCAAAAAGCGAAATGTAAAATTTACTACTTTGAATAAATAATTTGATTGATTGATTGATTGAGTTAATTCTGTATGGGAAGTCCAATTTTTTTTTTCATATTTCTACCTATGTTTCTTGGGGAAAGTTGTTCAGTTTCATGGGCTGATTCACCCCTTAAAATATTTGCAGCTAATATTTTTACACCTATATGATTGCTGTTGTTCTATAGTTATATCGTGTAATGCCGGCTTAGAATAGCATCACCCCAATTCTTCCCGCGGGTGGTGTAAGAGGCAACTAAGGGACTCGAGGGTTTCATGTTTATTACAATTTCAGGCGACAGGCTAGCAAACTGTCACTACAGTGATACACGAATCATCTGAAAGGGCCCTCAATACTTGTCAGACGTGGCGATAACGACCGTAATTTTACGATCGTTAACGCTCTGGCTACCCCGCAAGGGATTAAGGCGTGATTTGTGTTTGTTCGTTTTGTTTGTGTAGTTATTCACGGGAAAATGAGATGCAGCGGGCGCAGCCGCTTGGCGGGCCGCTAGTTGATAATAAAATAGTCATAACAATAATTAATTTGACGATACAACTGTAGAAAACGGGTATGTTTGTTTTGTATCTCCAGACTAAAATCATAACAGTCGGTCACGTCAACAAATTTCAGGCTTTGACCGAACAAACTTTAAAGGGAGCAATGGATAACGTGCTTTAAAACTTATGTCTCGTCCATTAGGCGGATCGCACACTTGACGCACGACGGAGCACAAAAACATCGCAGCGGTCTGTCAGATCCATACCAGAAATGTCAATCCCCATACTAAAACCGCTCAACCGCTGTCGACGCAGCGCAACCGCAGTGTCGTCCGTCGAGTGCGGTTATAGTATGGGGAGTAACGCTTCTAGTATGGATATGACAGACCTCTGTGATATTTTAGCGTGCGTCAATTAGTGTGCGATCCGCTTAGGATCATTTGCGGGTGCTTAGGGTCTCTGAACACCTGGCGGAGGTCAATCCGTGACCAACAGTTGTGAAAGATGATAGATCGTTGTATTGGCGAAACAGGGAGAATAGTTGTTGAAAGAGAATCGTGATAAATCATTGTATTGGTGGAATATTGCTAAATGTTATTCACTGTGATACACGAATCATCTGAAAGTGGTTTCAATACTTGTCAGACTCGGCGAAAATGACCGTAAATTTACGATATTTAACGGTCTGCCTACCCCGCGAGGGATTAAAGCGTGATTTGTGCGGGTGTGTGTGTGTTAGTTCACTGCGAGAGGATACTTGATTCCGTTTGTATTTACTACTAGATTTAAGCTAAAAGAATAGTAACCGCGAAACTTTTTTTGCAATGACTTTTTATATTATGTCAATCGGCGGATGGCACAAATAGCGCACGACGGACCGCTAAAATATCGCAGCGGTCTGTCAGATCCATACTAGAAACGTCATTCCTCATTACTAGAACCACACTCGACGGACGACGCTGCAATAGCGCTGCATCGACAGCGGTTGAGCGGTTTTAGTATGGGGTTTGACATTTCTTATATTGATCCGACAGACCGCTGCCATGTGTTAACACTCCGTCGTGCGTTGATTGTGCGGTCCACCTAACTAGGTATGTAAAAGAAGTAATTTCCCAGCTCACTGGATTTCTAGCGTTAATTTAATTCACTCTACAAAACGAAAGTTACGAACTAGGAATTTTAATTTCCCGTTCAACTTTCAGCAGAATCGGTTCCATATTTACACTCACGAACTTTCCGACCCATATCCATGAAAAAAGGAACTGGTCCTAACAGTTTTCTATTAAAACCTCCACTTACTATACTTTAGTAGACATTATCGGGAAAAGAGTCTAAAATAAGTGCGAGAACTTTATACATAAGGCTTGCTTACCGGTTAAGTTTTCAAACCGGTATCACCATCACTACATAGTATAAAGCAAAGTCGCTTTTCGCGTCTGTCTGTATGTATCTGTGCTTAAATCTTTAAAACTACACAACGGATTTTGATGCAGGTTTCTTAATAGATACTGATTCAAGAGGAAGGTTTTTATGTATAATACTTGCCGGGATTTTTTTTATTCCCACGGGAAAATGAGTTACAGCGGGCGCAGCCGCTAAGACAGGCCGCTATTAAGTACATAAAGAGCGTTTCGTTACTCTATCTCTTCGTGTGTGACACCGAGTCGTCCAGCGTTTCGTTACGATTTGGCTTTACCGTAACCCGAAAAAACCTGTTTCTCCATGAAGCAAAATTAAAAGGTTTCACTTCAATTAACCGGTTTATAGAGAGATTTACCGGTTTTATGTGCATTTCTAGAAAAAGTAAACAACTTGTAACCGTCGCGTGACGTCACATTTGCAGTTTTGGCTTAAACCGGTTTATTTAGGTTTTGGAACCGCTCACTTCTCAAATACGCTCTGAGCGATTTTTAGTAGAAAACTCTTTTAAAACCGTTTATTTTAAACCGGTTTCAAGCCCTGCTTTATACTAAGGCGAGATTCAGTCCAGACTTTTATTTGGTCTAAGTTTCATTTGGACTAGATTTATCTTTTTGGCAAATAAAAAGTTTAAAGCGGATATCTAAGGGGTGATTTTTCGTTCTACTGAAAATCGCCCCCAGTGAAATGAATTCCTAAGTTATTTGATAATCTGCCAATCTATGTAGATAAATGCGGTTACGAAAAGTGATTGAGCGAATCTAAAGTCTTTTTCACACTTAACGCACAACGCAGCGCTAACATAACGCATCCGTAACGCATGTATCTGTCAGATTCATACTTAAAACGTCAAACGTCAGGTCCAGCGCAAAACGCTGCGTTGGCGTTTTAAGTATGGGTTTATTATGAATCTGACAAACGAATGCGTTACGGATGCGTTATTTTAGCGCTGCCTTATGCGTTAAGTGTGAGAGAAACCTTAGCTGAGTACTTGTTTTCAAATATACTTTTTCCAAATTGAATTTGTCTGCATATAAGAAATTGTTCATGAATATCGAAATATTGAAAACTTTTCTGAATGCACAAAACCACCTAAGCAGATCTTTCAATAGAAGTAGCGGTCCAACTTTGTCCATCTCACCCCGGATTGGGGTAAATGCAACCACGGGGCAACTTCGTCGTCTTACCCGGACTTGTGGGCAGCAGCGGCCACTTCAACTTAGCTAAGTCAGAGTCCGCAAAAACTAAGTTGTGACTTAACTACGCGTGACCGAGTGACCCCTCCGTTCCTATTCTTGTAACTGTTCTATTACTTGGTTAGTAACTAAGGCGGATCGCACACTTAATGCACGATGAAGCGCTAAAACATCGCAGCGGCCTGTCAGATCCATAATAGAAATTTCCGCTAGCGTAGCGCCGTCCGTCAAACGCGGTTTTAGTATCTAGGAGAGTAGCGTTTCTACTATGGATCTGACAGACCGCTGCGATGTTTTAGCGCTCCGTCGTGCGTCTGACTTAGTTTAAACTTAGTAAAAATTTGCCGTGTGGTGACGACTTCGAATAACAGCGCTCATACAAATCCAAAGAATAAAAGATTTGCATTTATAGTCCAAGTGGCCTATACCTATCCCAAAGTGTACTATGGACACTTCCATGTTTAATCATGTTGAGACATCCGGGACCTTTCGTCTTCGGTACTCAAATAATAAATATAATTTTGTGTATAATATTCTGTACTACGCTCGCCAATCAGGCTAGTGTCTGCTTGCGAATCTTGTAAAATTGAACAATAGCCGTCAATGAACAAATATTGCATCCGAAAATCTTTATTATTTAAGGAAATAATTTATTTTATACAGAGTAAAATTAATTCGCTGTTCATTTTGCTCCCTCGTAGTGGTAACTCATTAAAAATAACTACGCCTCCGAAAATTCTGAATACTTTTAAATAATTTATTAACAATCCGATACTGAAGAAATATTCTCTCACATATTTTTTTACCGCAGACAGGACTTGAACCTGGTACTTTCACTTGGTACTAGTGATGCCTCTACCACTGGGCTACTGCGGCAAAATATTAGCTAAGATTGCATAATTTCGCTGGCCACGATTGAGCCGCCATGATAGAGGTACTAGTACTAATAGTGAAAAAATAATGTCTTGTAAATGTCGTTATCTTTTCCCTCATGCCCTCTAAGGGACCCTAAGGGTCCGACTAACTGATTTAACTCCGTGTGACTGGCTTAGAGCCGCATCGGTTCGTTGATAACCGGTAAATACCGGATCAAAACCGCAGTTAGCGAATTAAATCCGAAACTGCTAAAAGCTGAAAGTGGTCTTAAAATCCAGTGAAGCCTTTTCGAAGGGTTTAGTTACATTGAGTTCCCAATGATTGATTTGGTTAACTTAAAGGAGATGTTTAGTGTGATTTGTAGGTATATCATCATCATCATCGTATCATCCATAGATGAGCTACCTAGCTTTGTACGAAAAAATTAGAAACACTTTTTAACCGTTCGGCTCCAACGGGCTGTGGGCAATTTTGAACCTTATTACCCTTGCTTTACTCATTAAAAACATAATAAAAGCTGGTTCGATAAGCCGCTATGCCGCTATTTTTAGCGCTATATCATAAAAAATATTAATAATTTGATTAAAATAAATTATTTCCATACTAAAAAGTTTTTATTTGGTCCATTTCATGTTTGAAGCTGTATCTCATGAACGGAACTAGTCTTCTTCTTTCTTCTTTTCGTGTGGGACACCAAGTCGTCCAACGACCCGATGAACCCTATTGTCAGAATTTCTCATCCGCCTTCTACAAGTAGCAGGCTTCTGACATGGTTGTGTAACGACCGCTGTCTAAGTGATCATAGACAGCAACCGGGACCTACGGCTTAACTTGCCATCCGAAACACGGAACCATCTTACTTACGGACAATCGGGTTGTTCAGCCCGCAATGTCCTAACCAGATTGGGAACAAATTCACAAAGTGATAAATATCAACTTTGTGTGTGACCCACCGAGAATCGAACCCGAACGGAACTAGTTGTGATCGGTATTCTGTTGAAAACTCATATAATTACTTACAAAAATAAGTAGTAATTCTAACAAAAGATTTCAGAAAGAGCTCCAATCCGAATATTTTGATTATTTGTGCAAAGAATAGCACGCAACCCTATGTGCGCGAGTCTAACTCACACTTCACCGATTTTTTCCGTTCAAACTCTCGTCAAATCCCCGAATAGGTTCTACCGAGCGCTCCGCCACGAAGTTGCCCAACTTTTTCCATCTCCTCTTCGTGGCACGGGTATTCTTTTTGACACCTCAGATGGGAGCCGGCAGCCTATCAATATTTTCCACTGTTACAGCATTTCGAGAACAAAGTTTTGCGCCCTTCAAGAAAGATGATTTAAAAATTTGCATTGAAATGTAAAAATATAGGCGATTTATTCTGAAGCAAATATAGAAACCTAATGTACGCTAGTAATATTATTTATGCTGTGCTAATGTTTACAGTTGTGAAGCAAATAAAAAAAAAAATTAATCCACACTTCAATTTTAAAATTTAATTAACAGATATCGGTTTGTTGATTTAATTTGATTAATATTCAAAGATATTGTTCTAAAGTAGATACAGGGTTATTTTTTATCAGTACATAAACTTTATAGTGTTTCTACTCACGATTCTGAACAACTTTTACTATGGAGCCACCCACGGTATGGCAAAAAATTTTTGAATGTTCCATAGAAAAGTTCATACTAGGCAAAAATGTATGGAACACCAAAATATTTTTTTGCGATTTCGCAGGTGGCCCCATTGTAAAAGTTGCTCAGAATCATGAGTAGAAACACCCTACAATGTTTGTATATTGACTAAAAAAATAACGCTGTATAGAGCGTCAGCAAAATTATACTTCGTCTAGATACCATTCTTGTGAATCATGATTCCGAGGCAAGCAATGAAACTACACTCCAGCACAATATTTCCTCATTAAAAACAACCGACTCTCCTTAATGACTGAAATCACCTCGTAACTCCAACTTAGACGCTTGCACACGACTAGCGTTCAACACTACTGTTTGGACGCTTTCGAATACATTGCTGCCTTTTTGGAACATTGTTATAATGAGATGGTAAGAACACACGCAATGTACTCTTAAGTTACAGGAAATAAAACTGTCGTTATAAAAGTGGCGCTTTCTTTAGCATAAAATGCACTTGCGCTGTATAAAAGTAAAAAAATATTAAAGGATTTTCATTTCGAGCGAATGAAAAGGCATTGAAGTACATTTTAGTGGATTTTCGTGCAATTTGATGGCATTTTTACGATCTTTCGTGATGGACGTTCTGTCGGATCGGTTTAAAATGTTCTTTTTATAGTGAATCCATTATTATGTAAAGTGCTCCGATGAAGCGTAGGCCGTTCTCACACTCAACGCACAACGCAGCGCAAAACGCATCTGTAACGCAGCTGTCTATCAGATCCATGGGGATTGACGATTTTAGCATGGATCTGACAAACCGCTGCGTTAGCACTGCGTTTTGCGTTAAGTGTGAAAAAGGCCTAAGTACTTATATGTGATATTAATTGGTCCATGGTGGTATGATGTTTCTAGTACGGATCTGACACCATCGCACAGCGTTATTAAGGCGTTATATTAACGTAACGCAGTATGAGTACGGCGGCAGTTTTTGTGGACGAGACAATACATGTTCGCTAGAGAAATAAACGTGATTTAGTGATTCCGATTCGATTCACTACATTTTGAATACAATGTTCTTTTTCTATTCTACAATAGTGTCTGGTTCTTTTATCATCATAATTATAATAGGAAAGAACTAATGGTTAGCAATCAGTAAATGTGGTTACCTACCAAAGTCTTCAAAAACATCATTTATAATGCATAAGTGTATCTAATTAAAGCGGAACCAAGTTGGCTTACAATATCTATAGGTCAAAACTGACACCATAGTACCTTTGAAATAATTGCAGTCCACTGCTATACTCACCACGCTAAGCCGGTGGGTTGGCGAGCGCAGTGTAAGATGTTGCATTCGCAGGGAACGCTGCTGCCCATTCCCTTGATGATAATCCCTAAGTCGACTCTTATGACGCCCACGGGTAGAATTAGGGTGATGCTATTCTAAACCGGCACCATACGGCAAAATTATTGATGGATGATAATTCGCTAAAATTACTGTAATATTGTTGTAAGCAAATCAAAATGCGGTATCACAATGCAAGACTGTAGAATCGATCATCAATCGCATAGTAGACCCAAAGTCTAGAATACTCAAGCTGTCAGTCAAAAGTTGTCGAAATAGCCGACGAAACAGTCGAAATGAAAAGCCTGGCTGAACCTGGCTGCCGACATCAATCCCGACTGAACAAAAAAAAGACGACCACTCGGCTAGCCAGCACTCCTACAGGGGATTTTGACAACGTGATAGCAGGCGGATCGCACACTCAACGCTCGACGGAGGGCTAAAATATCGCAGCAGACTGTCAGATCCATACTAGAAACGTCACTCCCTATACTAAAACCGCACTCGACGGACGACACTACGCTAGCGCTGAGTAGACAGCCCGTTTGCCAAAAGTGGTGAGTATGGCAACATCCCCCAATTGGGGGAGGGCCCGTGTTCAGCAGTGGACTATATTGTAGCTGTAGTAGTAAAATCTGGTCTCTCCTAAAATCTGTCGGGTACTCGAGTACTGGCAATAAAATGTGCATTTTGTTCCGACACGAAAAATCGAAACTGCAGCAGGTGCAGTGAATGACGTATGTTAGTGCACCCTTTTTTTAACTCTTGTTGCGTCCTGTCATCCGTGCAACGTTTTCGGGTTCCGCGTACGAGAGTCAGAAATAACCTCACTCACCGCGAGAGAATTTTGGATCGCTGTGAAAGACTTTTTGCAATACCGTTGCTCAATTTTCTCACACTTTCTCACATCGCATTTTAAAAATACTCGAAAATTTAAATTAAATATGTATTTAATACTAGTGGGCGCCCAGGGCTCCGCCCGCGCGGGAGTCGGTTTCCGTAGCATCCCACACACGGAGGACAGCTATTTTCGGGATAACAACTGTTCTATGTGTTAATCCAAGTTCCCCTCTATCTGTGCGCCAACTTTCATGAAAATCTGTTCAGTATTTAGTGTGAAGGTGTAACAAACATACAGAGACATTAATGTCTGTATACTGTCAATAAAAATAATCCTTCTTCTGAGGCAGTCGGGTAAATACAAAAATACTGAAAGGTTTTTCATTATTGAAATTATTGTGCAGCACGTGGTACCTCAAAAAGATTGAACGAACTAAAGCTTATCAGCTACTGCGCTAAGTAACCAGCTGTTTACCTTCTGATAACCAACAGAAACCACACCAAAATACCCCTAAACTACTACCACATAAGCGCCAAATTAGTACACAGCGGTACGCGGTATTTAGAAAACAATACAGCCCATTAGGACTAGGAACAAAGGTGTTTTAGGAGATAAAGCCATAGTTTTGTTTTAGGCGATGAATGATACCGAGGTTTGCGTAGGAATAATGGTGGACTATTATGCTCTTATGTACTCCTGGTAGCTCGAGGCTCATTCATGAGACAAATAAGTGGGATAGGGTTGAATGGTCTTAATAAAAGGTGGTCCACAATTGGGGCTACAGCAATGCTAATTAGGGTAAATTAAGACGCGATTTGCTTCACTACTAAGGTAAGCCAGTAAGAGTTATTTAAGACTAGGGTGTGCCCGCGGCTCCACCTGCGTCGGTTTTTATCCCATGACGTCCCAGAGGAAAAAAAATTTTGAGATAAAAACTATCCTATCTGTTAATCTAAGTTACTCTCTCTCTCTGTGTGTATATGTGTGCCAAATTTCACGGTCAGACCGCTGCGATATTTTAGCGCTCCATCGTGCTTTAAGTGTGCGATCCGCCTTAGGAACGGCATGCTTAACTGAAAAGGCATGTTTGTACATCAAAAAAGGTCACTCAGCTAGCTGTTTTAACTAGCTATCATAAAAGAAGCTATCTATCTCTTTTATCATAGAAATGTCACTCGTAAGCTCCTCCAAAGAAAGTAATTTACCTGTTATTTACGCATATATACCAAAGGTAAATTATATGTAAACATGATCGTGATTCGTTACCGTTAATACCGCTCTTTTATCATCATAATTATTATAGAAAAGAAGTAATGGTTAGCAATCAATAAATGTCAATTAAAAAATTTTGTACCTGCCAACTTCTATAAAAGAAACAAGTGGGCTTACAACATCTATAGGTCAATACTAACACAAAACGTAGACGACCGATGTGGCGCAGTGGTAGTGCGACTGCCTTTGACGCAGAAGGTCCCGGGTTCGATTCTCGGTGGGTCACTCACAAAGTTGATATTTATCACTTTGTGAGTTTGTTCCCAGTCTGGTTAGGACATTGCGGGCTGTACCACCCGATTGTCCGTAAGTAAGATGGTTCCGTGTTTCGGATGGCACGTTAAGCCGTAGGTCCCGGTTGCTGTCTATGATCACTTAGACGGCAGTCGTTACACAACCATGTCAGAAGCCTGCTACTTGTAGAAGGCGGTTGAAAAATTCTGACACTAGGGTTCATCGGGTCGTTGGACGACTCGGTGTCCCACACGAAAAGAAGAAGAAGACCGTTAATTAATAGGTAATTCTGAAGGAATCAATCCCCTTTGAAGCCTTAGTTAAAGATTCATCTACTGATTGAGGAAATAGCGACCGGCGGTGAATACTTGTATTAGATTTCGTTCAAATTACGACGATTGTAATTTACAAATGTCAGTGGAAACCAGTAAAATTGGCTGCGATTCGGAAAAACAATTTTCTTGGTTTAACTTAAAATAGCGCTGTCAGTTTTCATCAAATAGATTTAGAGAAGATTATGTAATATCTAACTCATGTAATTTTACAAATGTCAATGGATTCTTCAACATTTCTAGTCAATTTACTCGCCATTTATATGTAGCTTTATTTTGACAGATTTGAGTTTAAATAATACACAAGCTAGGACTAACACCCTTTTAAGTTTAAGATATCAATTTTATTCTTATCTAAGCATACTCGTATTCAACTGAAAATGCTAGCGATATTTTTAGCTAAGAGGATTACCGAATTGACACCCTATGCAAAAACACGGACTAATTACGGCTAGTCAGAAGACGCGGGTTCAAATCCCATCGGTAGCGTGAGTTTTTACCACTTGTTTCGATTGTATTAACTTTCTAACAAAAAGTTAATATCAATATCTAGAGTCGAAATTACTATCATGACGTCGATATTTCTACAAATTAGTATACATTCGGACTTCGGAGTCATTCATTTTCACTTAAATACAGTTATACAACAGAGCGCATCAAAAATGCAGGACACAGCGACGACACAATAATTACGAAGAACCATTTGTCGTACAATACAATACAATGTTGCGGATTATTTCTTAGAACTTGAACAATAACCACAAAAGCAATGGACTGGCAAATTAAGCAATTTTGGTGCTTTGAGAAACCAATTAAATTAATATCTTATGCTTATGGCTAGTCAGATAATTACAACAATAGAAAAATATTTCCACTTTGACAATATGTATTTGTAAGAGGATTCATGGGAGGAGGGTCATCATCAGGCCCTGTCATCCTGGCGTGGGTATTGAGCGAGGTCTTTTAAAGGAAATATATGACGAGATCCACAGATAATCGAATTATAATTAGCCTTCAACAATTAACATCAACTTATAAACGTAATTGGCACTGATTAATACGGATATAATCGAATGGCGTAGACAATCCGTCGATGCAACGACCGTCCTGTTCAAAAAGTGATGAACAACATGGCCGCCGCTGGTGACGTTCTGTCAGAGTGACATTTGATCTTCACTCTCGCCAAGATAAGTTTTTATTGAACATTGACGGCGCTAATGGTTCGCCGTCACGGCCGGACTGACATAAGCCCGTCCTCGGGCGCTCTTCTTTCTCGTTTTTTCTCACATCCTGTAAAACAGAGAAATAAATACACGGTTACAATAACACAACCAAAGCTCGTCTATCCTGACATCACCAACGTTTAATGTTACAACAATGACAATAACTCAACACTTATGTCAATGGACCGGATGATTGGATGTGGTAAATACAGATATCCCTTCAACCATTAACCCAAAACTCTACAAGGACCGGATGAGTGTACCCTTTCGACTGTCAGTAAGACAGACCGGATGACACTACCCTTTCGACCTTGTCTCTAGGGCGCAGGACCGGACTAGTGTATCCCTTCGACTATCCACCACTGACAGACCGGATGACACCGCCCTTTCGACCTGACCCCGTTGGACCGGATAAGTGTGTCCCTTCGAACTTGAAAAGTATCAAGAACCGGACGACACCATCCTTTCGACCAACCTCAAAGGACCGGATAAGGTGTACCCCTACGACTGGCTATCATTGTATTGCAGACCGGATGACACCTTCCTTTCATCCTGACACCAGATAAGTGACCCCTTTCGAACTTGACAGCTATCAAGAACCGGGATACACTACACCACAACGTTATGAACCCAGACCTTGTCAAACCGACACTACCATTCTACCGCAATTAACATGAGAGCTAAGCACTTTCACTAATAAAGCAATTTTGAACAGAAATTACTTACTCTCCATCAACATGAACATCTGCGTTTATCTCAAATGTCATGACAGGATTTTCATCCTCGGATTCAGCTGAGAGCGTGTCTGAGTTAGCTGTGTCTGTCATACTGGTTCCTGTTAGACTATGAGTGCCAGCTGTCATCGTGTCAAAACTACAAATAGATATTGTGTCGTCATTATCATGATTGATCCTGTCAATTTCTGGTGCCGTCACGGTTATCTCTTCTTCATCATTAATTATGCTTGATGCAATTTGGACTAAACCTTCATGTCCCCGTGGTACTAATCGCAGACTATCATGAGCGTACTTTAAAATTCGGTTGCAACCATCGACACTACGCAGTTCGTATCTGTCATTTTCAAGAACCCGAGATATTACAAATGGCCCTCTGAATTTTCGGTCTAACTTGGTCTGATTGCGCTCAGAACTTTTAATGAATACGTAATCTCCTTTAGAAAATGGTTTTATCTTTGCTCGCCCGCGATTAAATCGTTCAGTGTCAGATCTTGCAGCGTTTTTTATATTCTGTGAAGCATCGTCACGAATAGAGCTTAAATCTAAGCGGGGTGTTGGCGACGACGCCACTGATATCTTAGCCAAGCCCAATGACTGTGCTTGAACACCAAACATCAATTCAGTTGGTGTATACTTTGTCACAGTAGACCTTGTGCTATTTAGAGCAAGCTGCACATTCCCCAACTCATCTCGCCATGTTTTGTTAGGGTCATTCTCTATAATGGTGAGCAGGCTTTTGAGCGTTCGCATCACCCTCTCCACCTGACCGTTGGCTCGGCTTGAGCCAGTTGCTATAAAGTGCAACTCAATGTTGTGTTCGGCACAAAAGCGCTTAAACTCCGAACTACTGTAGCAACGACCTTGGTCCGCCACTACACGTTTTGGTGCTCCAAATAAATAAACTGCTTTCTTTAATGCAGTAACTGCGCTAGCAGCATCTACGGACGTTGCGTGTTCCAAGAGCACGTACTTCGTAAAACCGTCTATTATAACCGAGCAATACTCTTTTTGGTCACTCTTCCCGCTCAGTTTCCCCGAAAAGTCTATGTGAATAGTGTGCCAAGGAGTTGATACTTTCGGTATCGAGTGCAGGCGAACTGCTTGAGCTCCAGATTGCCCTTTAGAAGCTTTACACACAATACAAGAGTCCACGAATCGGCGGACACTCTTGGACATTTCTGGGAACCAATATTGTTCGTATAGTTTGTCGAGTGTCTTTTCACTACCTAAATGTTGAATTTCAGAGTGAACGTGGCTAATAAGCGTCCAGATTAGAGATCGAGGGACAATAGGGAGCCAAAGTGTCTTTTTGTTGCGTGAAACTTTACGATAAAGGATGCCATTTCTGACATCGTACGTTTGAGCCACTGTTTCTGGAAGGTTATTGCTGACACATTTAGAAATGAGATCTTGAATTTCTTTATCTCGTTTTTGCTCAGCTGACAGCCAACCTTCGTGCAGTTCAACATAATTGACCACCTTCGTTTTATTAGGATGATCAACCTTTGTAACATCATCTTGTTGAACTGACGTGTTTGGATTTTCTGTCGGGAGATTCCTCGACAGGTAATCTGCGTGCTCCATACAACGGCCCTCTCGGTATATGATATCGAAGTCGTACGCCTGTAAAATCGCCCACCATCTATGGACACGCGGCGTTAAGTCAGCCTTCGACTTCGATGCTTTCAATGAATTGCAGTCTGTATGAACTGTAAATTTACGGCCGTACAAGTAGTGGCGAAAGTGCTCGACCGCCCGTACGACTGCCAATGTCTCAAGCTCGTAAGAGTGGTAGCGAGACTCTACCTCAGTCGTACGGTGGCTGTAATAGGCCACTACATGCGGCATGTTGTCCTTCTTCTGAATGAGAATAGCACCATAGCCGTCCGAACTCGCGTCACAGTGAAGCTCTACCGGTAATTTAGAATCAAAAATGGTTAGGACTGGCTTTGATGTCAAAATCCCAATAATTTTTTGACGAATCTCTTCAAATCGGTCAGTCCACTTTATAGCACCTTTCAGCTTTGTCAAGGGGTACAATGGGCCCACGATACGTGTAAAGTCCGGTATAAATTTCCTAAAGTACGACGCAAGGCCAAGGAATTGTCGCACTTGCGTGGCACTATTGGGCGGAGAAGTCTCGGCCAAAGCTTGTATTTTTAGTGAATTAGGTCCTATCTGTCCTGCCTGTATAGCGTAACCTAAGTAATTGACCTGTCGTTTCATGAAAGTGCATTTTCGAAGGTTAATCGAAAAACCCGCTTTTGATAGCGCCTCAAGTACCTCATCTAAGCGCTTCAGACCCTCTTGTATATCCGCGGAATAACATAGAATGTCATCCATATAGACTAAGGGCTTCTCATTCAATCCCTTAAGTGCAGTGTTGATACACCTTTGATAGACTGAAGGTGCGTTACGAAGTCCGAAGGGCATTGCGAGATACTCGAACTGCCCCTCGGGAGTAACGAAGGCCGTCTTTTCCACAGACTCGGGATGAATTAAAATCTGGTGGAAACCAGCGGCCATATCCAGCGATGAGAAGAAATGAGCCCCCGCAAGCTGATCGATTTGATCCTCTATAAGTGGTAAGGGATAATGTTCAGGTTGTGTGTTAGCATTTAACTCGCGATAGTCAACACACATGCGATCAGTGTTGTCCTTCTTTTTTACAAGCAAAATTGGGCTCGCGAACGGAGACGAACTTTCGCGGATGACCCCAGCATCCAGTAATTCCTGAACCTTTTCCCTTACAACTTCTTTTTCAGAAGGAGCTAATCTATACGGTCTTCTTTGCACTATTTTGGAAGGGTCAATCAACTTAATTTCCATTTGACCAGTTTTTACGCGCTTAGTAGGTGTACCAACAACGAAACTGCCAGCATGTTTATTCAAAATACGAATAAGTTCCTCCCTATCTTTCCCTGTCAAATCCGTGTCTATTTGTCCCAAATCAATATTCCCTCCTAGCTTACACACGTTAACGCGCCGACGAAATGATACGGCATCGTCATCTACTTCCGCCCGCACCCCTTGTTTAAGAAGATCCCTACCAACCAAAGCAGGTGCTGAGATCGCGGTGTTAGGGACGATATGAAATAATAAGGTCCTAGGAATGTCGTCAATTTTTACATCACAATAAATTTGTGAATGACATTCGAGTAGCCCTCCCCCTATACCTGTCAAATGCACAAGGTCCCTGAACTTGGTACCCGATAGATTTTTGGTAACGCTCTCTCTGACTAATGAGCAAGATGAACCGTTATCAAAAAGGAATGATAATTTCTCACCAGATGACGACGTCAGGATACCTAGTGAACCGCTGTGTTCACAAACGTTGACTTTTTCCCTTAGAGGTTCACTGTTCTTCTTCTCCGGGCAGATGTTGGAGGTGTGGCCAGGCTTGCCACACGTGAAGCAGGACATGGAGTACTTCTTATCATCGAATCTTATTGCTTGTGTCTCTCCCAGTTTGGTTCCAGTGGCATCTTCGCGGCGCTTTCTGCACTCCGCCATTTTATGACCCACGTTCCCACACGAGTGACATCTTCCAGGGAACTTTGAATCGTTGACGCGCGGTCGCTTCGTATCCACATCGTTTGCATCGTAGCCTTCCGCTCTTCGCTTTAGGAAAATTCCACGTAAAACACGGAATAATTGTGTCTTTGTAGTGATATGGTTGGAATTCAACTCCCGTCTGATTAAGCCATCCTTACTACACAAAACGGATATCACGAAACCGGTGATAATTTCTTCTGGCATCTCAATTTTGGGTATTCTTTCAATCATGACCCATAATCGCAAAGCTGCTTCACTTGCAGTCTCTTTTGGTCCGATTTGGAACCTTAAAATCTCATCAAAATGGTCTTGCACAAGTCTAGGTCTCGCAAATTTGGCAATGAGAAATTCCTTCACTGAACTCCACTCAAGCTGGTCTAAATTCACTTTAGTAAGGCAAGCTGCCGCTCGCCCTTTCAAGGCATTCGTGAGTGCGAGTAACAGATCTACTCCTTGTACTTTCTTTTGCACAATAATCATTTCTGCGACGCGACACCAGCCTTCTATGTCGGCATCATGGTCGTCAGGATCAAATTTCAATAAATTTGTCGCACCCGAATTCGATGTAGACTGCTGTGATGTCAAAATTCGAGATAACATACCCTCCATACTTTTTAAAATCAAATGTGCACTATCATCTGACGGCCGGTTTATCTCGGTTGACTGCTCTTTTCGTACCACTTCTGATGTAAGAGGATTCATGGGAGGAGGGTCATCATCAGGCCCTGTCATCCTGGCGTGGGTATTGAGCGAGGTCTTTTAAAGGAAATATATGACGAGATCCACAGATAATCGAATTATAATTAGCCTTCAACAATTAACATCAACTTATAAACGTAATTGGCACTGATTAATACGGATATAATCGAATGGCGTAGACAATCCGTCGATGCAACGACCGTCCTGTTCAAAAAGTGATGAACAACATGGCCGCCGCTGGTGACGTTCTGTCAGAGTGACATTTGATCTTCACTCTCGCCAAGATAAGTTTTTATTGAACATTGACGGCGCTAATGGTTCGCCGTCATATTGTTCATCTTGTTTTCTGATCATCGTCATCAAAATACAGTACAAAATTATGTCTACTTTAGCGTTTTTTATGGGTCTGTCAAGGTTCTAAACTAAGCAACGGATTTAAAAACGGTTCTTCTTTACAATAAAGCGGGAATACAGAAGGATTCAAGAGGAAAGTTCAAAATGTATGACGAGAAACGTCTTATTACCACGAGAAAACGGTTAGCACCGGGTGCACCAGGTATAACACATTCCTGATGAGAAATACCAGTAGGTAAGTAGGTAGAAGGTAGGTAGGTAGGTAGGTATAAGTACAACTAGATTTTTTAAAGAAAGGGTCACTGTCATGCTTTCTCTTTCCCACTGAACTTAACTTCATCTTCTAATTCAATTTAATTCAATTCAAGTTAATTTATTAGATTTTGACATTTTTGGCTTTTAATTTTATTTTATTTTTAATGTTTTTTACTCATGAATTGTTATAGACATTGTCTGAAATGAATGATTTTTAATTTAATTTAAGGCTCTGACATATGCCAGGCGCTCATGCTTTCTCCCTCATACCTAGGTAATCGCCGCCATTTACAGACCCTTTAATAAATAGCGCTATAGGTAGGTATAAGTATATACTTATATATAGCTATATAGCTAGAAGATATTAGGCATATCTACGTTGAACCCTGTCATCTATTAACCCCCCTCGTATCCTGAAACCGACCACATAATTCGAGCGGCGCATAACAATACATCGGCAATAGAATGTAGCAGCCAGCGGGCCGTGAGCAGTTGTGCTATATGGACAATAGAGGGCGTTAGTTGAGGGCAATAGCATTGGCCACTGTGTGTTTAGTTTAGGAATCACTACATAGTATAAAGCAAAGTTGCTTTTCGCGTCTGTCTGTGTGTTATGTATGTTTGCTTAAATCTTTAAAGCGCACGCATTTCGGTATTTTTAATAGATAGCGTGATTCAAGAGAGAGGTTCTTATGTATAATACTTGCCGGGAAAAATCCTTATTCCCACGGAAAATAAGTTAAAGTGGGCGCAGCCGCTGGGGCAGGCCGCTAATACTACATATAGTAAAAGGCAAGCAGGTATAAATAGGTCCGTATGTAAACCAGGTCAATATTAGACAAGTAGATGAAAATATTTCTCTGAAGAAAATTCACATACAGTGCCTTTACTTACCTTATACTATGTAAACTCAACTAACCACTTAATCAGCTAGGTTAAGCCCGCTTTATTAAAACTAAAGGTGCGAGGAAAAACGTCACAAAGCAACAACCAAGAGGAAAATAATGCACTACATTTAAAGTAGGTACTAAATCTTTATTCTGAAAGTTAATTGCAGTCGCGAGATGGCGCTGCAATTTGCGACATTAACATAAGGGCATTCTTCCACTACTCCAGCGCGACAGGAAGAAATTAACTACACTTCTCTTCAATGCTCGTCAATCCGATTTTCATTAATTTAGTTATATGTATATTTTGGATCGGTAAAATTGAATTAATTATCTTCTCGTCGATAAGACGAAGAAGAAAAATCTGAGATGTCCCTATATTTTCTCTAAGTATCTTCTACGGCTGAAAATTACCTTATACGTACAGAAAAATCACACACCAACACGTTCATTCTTCACTCAAATAAAAGACTCATTGGTCGTGTCGTATCAAGAGGTCAAAACATTGGCAAGAAACAGACAAGAATGGAAATTTCTCCACTGACAAGAGCATGGCTCTTAAGTTTGATGATGATGATGTACAGGAAAACAATTGTCGCGAATGAGCTCGCTGTGCGTCTGAATTCAGAATCCTTCAAAAGGGGGCGCTCTGGTTTTTCTTTTAACCACTTTCTTTGTTAACCTACGCTACGCCTAGAATAGCAAAAGCTAGAAGTGAATACACGACATCGTAAAGCAGACTCCGCCGGTAAACGCGATGAGTTGACGGCCCGCCCTCTCTAGGATGGCAGTTCACTGCGAATGATGGCAACAATAGCCATCTACAGGCGCATCAGGCATGGCCAAATTCGTTCTGAGAGATCATTATTATCATTCCCCCGTGTCTTTGACTATGTCCGCTTCCCAACACCGGACGGAATAGTGCAAAAAGACCCTCGCACTGTGTGTGCCGACCGCTGGGTGAAAAATTGCACCCTAGTTGAGCGAATAAATTATACAGCAGTTGACTTGGGCTGATTAAAGAGGAGGAAATGCGACATGTTGCAACCGGTCCGGGATAAACCCGCGTTTACTGCTAACTAGTGGAATCCTGGGAATAATGGTGAAGATGAACCACTGAACTGAAATTAGCTATGGACTGGTTGTTGCTACAATATTGGTGGCACTCATTGAAAATCGCCATTTTGGCGCTGGAAGTCAAAGAAAGCAAATACGAAAGTACGCTATACTCTCGTAGGTGGCGCTTCAATTAGCCAATTAGCTGTCATTTGTATGCGGCAACCTATCTAGTCTGTAGCTAACTTCATAAAAATGAGACGAATAGTGTGAAAGATAGAAGTTGTGTAATGCTCTACTGCATCTGCTTTCCCTAGTTTGGGAGACAAAGTCGTCCAATGACCCGATGAATCCTTGCTAGTTCTATGAGCGGTTGAAAAATTCTGACGCTTATTATGTATTAAGTAACTGCCAAAAGAGACGAATATTGGTAAGAAATGCTAAAATCGTTGGCAATAATGGTAGTTTGGCCAATAATATTTATGTAAGTAAGTAAAAACACTTTATTGCACATAAATTACAAGTATAACAAAATATGTAATGTGCTTTCTTTGTTTAAAATAACCATGTTTTACCTTCATCGAACCTAGATACCTACTATGCGGGCCATGTTGTACTTGTACCTACATAGTAGAACTAGTAGGTATAATAACGTATAATAGCCTCAAGACGACCTAATCACCTGCAACATAAACTGTACAATCTCTTGCGGAAATCACAAAGAATTTAAACAACTCCCTTTCACTTTTATTGTAGGTTAGTGCTGCGATTAGGTACTTGACGTATATACTTAGTAGATGATGATATTTTATCCAATAACAATGACAAAGTTAAATCTGGACAAAAGCGCCGGTTCGTATTTATTTCGCACTCAACTCTGAGATCGATCTCAAGAGCGACTTTGACAAATGTCAGTAAATACTAACAGCATCTCAAAGTCGCACTCCAGATCGATCTCAGAGTTGAGTGCGGTTTATAAATACGGGCCATAGAATTTTTGACGAAATTAAACCTCCATTTAACGCACAACGCAGCGTTAAACGAACGCATCCGTAACGCAGCAGTTTATCAGATCCATACTAATAACATCAATCCCATACTAAAACCGCTCAACCGCTGTAGATGCGTCAAAATAGCGCGTCGTATTTGCAGTAATGGTCTGACAAACAGCTGCGTTGTGCGTTAAGTGTGAAAAAGCCCTAAAGCTATTCTCATCATCATTCTCCTTGCCTTATCCCGTTCTCTGTCGGGGTCGGCTACCTAACCTAGGGGATTTGACGTGGAACCAAGTTTTTACACAGAGCGACTGCCATCTGACCTCTGCAACCCGAAGGCTAACCTGGCCCGAATCCTAGGTTAAGTCACATTCAAATATCATTTGATTTCAAATTTTATTTGAATGTGGGTTTCATCACGATGTTTTTCCTTCACCCTAAAGCTATTCTAGATATAGGTTTTAAAATAAAACTAAGATAAAGTTTCTAAATAATCTACCTACCGAAAGTTTGCAGTTTCACAGAAATCCGCGCCATAAATAAATCAGAAACACTCACCAACAACTGCCAACTTTTTAAACTTCCAAACAAAAACTGGGACATGTACCTGCGAAAATAAAATCATATGATAAATTCATATCCACAAATAAACCTGCCAACCAATATACCAGCTTTAATTGAATAAACTACGAGAAAATAGAAAAAAGCAACAGTTTTTAGGCGGATCGCACAGTTGACGCGCGACGGAGCGCTAAAACATAGCAGCGGTCTGACAGATCCATACTAGGAATGTAAAATGTCTCAATCCCCATACTAAAATGGCTCAACCGCTGTCGACGCAGCGCTATCACAATGTCGTCCGTCAAGTGCGGTTTTAGTATGGGGAGTGACGTTTCTAGTATGGATCTGACAGACTGCTGCGATATTTTTGCGCTCCGTCGTGCTTTAAGTGTGCGATCCGCCTTGGAACACAATTTTTCAATTCCTAATAAAAACACAAAACTTTATTGAATTGCATAGGCTTTGAATGTTTGATTGCATTGCAAATTTTCAGCTTCAGTGAATTCAATAAACTCCTGCTTAGGCGGATCGCACACTTAACGCACGATGGAGCGCTAAAATATCGCAGCGGTCTGTCAGATCCATAAACGTCTAGCGCTAGCGCAGCGTCGTCCGTCGAGTGCGGTTTTAGTATGGAGAGTGACGTTTCTAGAATGGATCTGACCGACCACTGCGATATTTTAGTGCTCCGTCGTGCGTTAAGTGTGCGATTCGCCTTAGATAGATAGATAAACTCTTTACTTTATCGCTTACAACAAACACAATATTAAAACACAAAACGGCACAAAAACTATAACTACCTACTTCTCCTATGAACTTTTGAATCTCTGAGAATAGTTGCATCACATCAGTTTTTTTCCATGCTCCGTGGATGTCGTAAGAGACTACTAAGGCTCTCAAGCGGTATGTGGATGTGATGCTGGCTCAGAATAGCATCAACCAACTATACCCGTGGGTGTTATAAAAAGCGATTCAGGGATAATTATCCAGGGAGTGGGGAGCAGCGTTTCCTATGAATGAAATATCTGGTACTGCGTTGGCAAATCCGCCTGCCAAGCATGGTGAGTAAGGAAATGCCCCCTGATAGGGAAAGGCCCCTGTCTGTTGTGACTGTTTAGTTGGTTTTGCATGCATGCGTGCAAAATGGGAGGTCGTGCTTAGGGGCGTATCTGGGGGTGGCCTACTGACTCAAATCATTTAAGACGTGATTCTTACCGCGGTACAATTCGGATGGATTGTCCGAAATTTCAACTTAGTTACATAGGCCATGATCACGGAACAACTGATGTTTTTCGGGTGGGTAGATGAAGACTTCAGTTTTATAGGTACGCATTTCTGCATACCCTCTTCCTACGATTCTGTCGATCACTACCGGAATTAACTTGAAAGTCACGACAGTACGAACTCAGTGTCCTCGCGTTTATAGTCACTTTCAGGACGATCACTCTTCTAGGGGAGGCCTGTCCAACAGTGGTCTGCTATAGGTTGAGTGACGTGTGTACGTATGGAACAATGTGACTTGCATTAATCACGTAAAGCACTCTATATAATCTGATTAAGGGCGGAGATAATACGGCCGATATCGGAATGAACGGAGGCGGCGAACCCGCAGCCCGATTGGCGGAAAATTGCCGGTTAATGGCGGCAATAGCCGGTTTTACCGGAACCGGTATACCGGTAATCACAGGCCGGAGTCGGGCGTTCCCGTTTTGGGTTACGTTCTCGGCTAATATTGTTAGCCAGTAGGAGGCGCAATTGAAACGGCCAATAGCTTAGAATAAAATCACCCCATTTTTGTCTCACGGGTGTCGTAAGAAGCGACTAAGGGACTACACACAAACATACGCAAATCACGCCGTTATCTCTTGCGGGGTAGGCAGAGCGTTTCCGATCGTAAAATTGCGATCATTATCGCCACGTCTGACAAGTAGTGAGAGCCCTTTCAGATGATTCGTGTTTCACTGTAGCGACAGGTTGTCAGCCTGTCGCCTTAAATTGAAATACACATTAAACCCTCGAGTCCTTTAGTTGTTTTTTACATCCGAGTACTGATAGAGTGCATGCATACAGACCATGAAACTGAACAACTTTCCCCTAGGAGCACATGCCAGGGAACGACATAAAAGTTTCGAAATTCCATACAAATTCACAGTTGCATTTACTTAGAGACGTCAACAAATTTTCGACGATTCCGGGATATTTTCTTGAATTCATGAGTCAGAGTATTTTTAGGATGAATTCCATGGAGCCAATTTCTTCCGTTTTCGATAATACTAACTGAACTTACATTGTTACCAGTTAACCGAATTGTCTGAAATGGAACTGAATGAAACAAAGTTTAGCAAGTTTTCTTAATCTTGTTCACTATTTAACTGACTTTTAAAGTTTAATTTGATTCGTTGAAAATCCAGCCGAATACCTAAGTAAAGTTACATGCGTCTTGTAATTAAGTACAAACTTACATCAGGGCTGATATTCAGCCGCGCAAGTTGTGAATCCTTCTATGATATAATTATCATACAGTTGACATAATTATAATACTATAATGTACCTAGATTCAAAGATACATTATGGCAGATATAAAATATCGCAGCGGTCTGTCAGATCTATACTAGAAAGTTGACTCCCTAAAACCGCACTCGACGGACGACGCTGCGCTAACGATGGATAGATAGATAATCGTGCGATAGTCAAATAGACACAAATACCGTCTGTTGCACTGCACTCGCCAATTAATTCGCAGATAACGAGGCATTGTAGCCGAAATCACGGCACAGTATGCTTTACCGGAGCGATTGTCAACACTAATACATTTGGCGGACAATTTATTAGTATTTACTTTTGTGCTATGCTTGTACAAGAATAACTTGGCTAGTTCGACCAGGAATCGAAATAGTTTTCATAGTAAGTCTTACGTTATATATAAAACTTTGAACTAATTAATAGTTTGCAAATGGCAAGAATCGAACCATTATGAAAACTAGCCAAGACGTTCTTAAAGATGCTGTAGTTTTAAGTTGTTTGAATTATTTTACCAAATAATGGATCATTTGAATTATTTTGCCGTGTGATGCCGGCTTAGAATAGCATCACCCCACATCGTTCCCGCGGGTGTCGTAAGAGGCGACTAAGGGACTCGAGAGTATTGGTGTATTACAATTTTTAGGCGACAGGCTGACAACCTGTCACTATAGTGATACACATAATATTTTCTGAAATAACCTTGGAAAACAATCCTCAAAATTGTCAGACGTGGCAATAGCGACCGTATCCTTACGGCTGTTAACGCTCTGCCTACCCCGCAAGGGATAAAGGCGTGATATATGTATGTAAATAGTGTAAATCTTAAGAACAAATTAAGTTTAGGATTGTCTTCCGGACTTGGCATCCAGATAGATATCAATTCTTTTGTCAGCGGACATATTGGACTAGGCTATTAACTTTCACATTTGTGTTTTTGGTGGGATCCCTTTAACTGTCTTAAGGGTGGGATCGTTCTTTCTGATAATGTCTGACCCTGCAAGAGTTATAATAATATGGACTCTAGCACATTACATACAAATACCACCATCCTGTATGCCACTGTTCGGTTCTGGCGCAATGAGATTATCGTAGAAATTAGCGCACGCCAAATACAGATCGGTAGTCGTTGCGCCGTTGCAATCAGCCGGCCATTTCATTTCCACTCTTGATTATCTATAGTAATGTTAGAAACATTAATGTGTTTATGATCTGATTATAGTGTTCAAGATTCTTCTTGTCATGAAAGCAGATCGCACACTTAACGCACGACGGAGCGCTAAAATATCGCAACGGTCTTTCAGGTCCATACTAGAAATGTCAATCCCCATACTAAAACCGCTCAAGCACTGTCGACCCAGAGCGCTATCGCAGCGTCGTTCGTCGAATTCGGTTTTGTATGGTGAGTGACGTTTCTATTATGGATCTGACGCTCCGTCGTGCGGTAAGTGTGCTATCCGCCTAGAACTCCGAGTCAATAAACGACCCAAACTATGTGTTAGACCATTGTCTTAGCTTATAATCACATTTTTGGTGCCTAACTTAGAATGTCAATTACCCCTTCAAAAGCGGTGCCCCGTGTCCAGCAGTGGACTACTAAGCCAGGGGACCACGGCTGTAAAAACGAACCATACAATCAAATCTTATTAATCAAAGTCAAATCAAATCTTAACCATCAATGCAATCAAAGCTTTTAAATATTTGCAGTTTAATCTTAGAATAGCATCATCCTATTTCTTTCCACGTGGGTGTCGTAGAAGCCAACTAAGGGACTCGAGGGTTTCATGTGTATTGCAATTTTAAGCGACGACGGGCTGATTATAGTGATACACGACTTATCTGAAACGACCCTCAAAAATTTTGAAATTTTACGGACGTTAACGCTCTGCCTACCTCGCCAGGGATATAGGCGTGATTTGTGTATGTATTCTTTACGCAAGGCTGGGACAAGAATAGTTTGACCTCTGCACATTGAGGAAAAACGGGAAAGTTTTCTTTTTATCCGTATTCATTGAAGGAAATCGATCAACGTTCTTCCGGTAGTTACCTGCGAGTCAATCAGGTCAGGTGACCGACAACAACAGACACAGGAAACACAATGTCAAACATAGCTATACGGCGGATCTCACACTTCACGCACGACGGAGCGCTAATATAAAACATCGCAGTGGTCTGTCAGATGCATACTAGAAATATCAATCCCCATACTCAAATCACCGCTGCGATGTTTTAGCGCTCCGTCGTGCGTTAATGTGCGACCCGCCTTATATTTTAAGACATATCATGAATAATTTGCATACGAGCTCATTTCTTACCCGACTCCTGGCAGCAATATCATTCTTAATTTGGTGGAATTATACTTCGCTCTTTGTTTTCGTTATGTTTGCTGAATAAATATGGCGGTACGAGCTTCTAAGACAATGCAAATAAACTTGTTTCATCTTATTTTATCTTTACTTAAAACGATACGGGACCTAGGAAACGCCTCTAAAGTTTTACATGAGGTTTTGTATTGTACACATACACACATATCACCCTTGCGGGGTAGGCAGAGCGTTGACGGCCGCAATCGCCTCTTCTGGCAAATATTGAGGGCCTTTTTAAATAATTCATCACAGGTAGTCAGCCTGTCGTCTATGAGGTTTTTAGGGTTTTATTAAGTGGCACTTAAATGCAAGACTAGCACTATCCCGCTCCCTAAATTTAGTTGTCTTCCACCTATGGTTGTCTGATATTTTTGATAGAGATGATTCGTGTATCACTCGTTACAGGTTGTCAGCCTGTCGCCTAAAGTTAACACACATGAATGAAACCCTCGAATCCTTTGGACGCCTCTTACGACACCCGCGGGAAAAATGGGGTAAATATTAACCAGAAAACTTCAGAAAAGATACCGAGTGAACGCCATACCTACGTAGTACGAAATGGTTTTCATTCATTGAACGCGTGAATGGATGGTCTTAATACAATACCGAGCATGGCTCAGTCATAAGTTCTGAAAACCAAAACAAAGTGAATGGCTTATCCAACAAAGGATCTTTCTCCAAGCCGATAAGATTTAGGGAGATGTACATGTCCAGCTGTGGACTGTTGTGTCTGTGGCGAATATCAAATTTAATACACGACGCAGCGCATTTTTAGCTCATCCGTAACACATACGACTAGACTGTCAGATGTAAGGGAATTTTCCACCCTAAAAACTGAAGTTGAAGCGGCACCAACAGATGAACTGCGTTGTTAGACGCAGGTTCATGTATTAGACCTGCGTCAACGTGTGGGATATTCGAAATTCACTTCATCTGACAGAAGCACGCGTTACTGATGCGCTAAAACAGCGCTCCGTTGTGCTTTACGTGTGGTAAGTGATAATCATCTTAATATAGTTTGACCACTACAAGTCATCATCATCATTGGCCTTGAACGTTTGTGACAGACGATTTAATCAGTGGCCGAGGCAAGACTTTCCCTCTACAGACACTGCGTTGCCTGAGACGCCATTAGGGAAATCGCAGGGTTGCCCAGGACCTTCGCCACCCTTTCGGCATTCCTGGCTGACTCCACAGGAACATCGCCCAGTCGATACGTGTGGAACCAGACCAGCTGCAGGAGTCAACCGCACGATAGAACTGTGCCACACGCGCCTGACGGAGACCCCGGTCCGGGTTTAATGTGGAGTAGTCCTTTTCCGGTTCAGGATTGATTTTAGGTCTGATTTAGACTACAACTAGGTACGTTTTGATTGGTTCATTCATGCCTGTAATCTCTGATTAAGCGTATCACATTTTACAACCGTGTTGACCTACTTCGCTATGAAATTAATTCGCACATATACAATCAGTTTCTATTTTTAACTCTATTCTATAAAATGAGTAATAATATTGTGTGTGATGCCGGCTTAGAATAGCATCACCCTATTTCTTTCCCGTGGTTGTCGTAGAAGCCGACTAAGGGATTTGAGGGTTTCATGTGTATTGCAATTTTAGGCGACAGGCTGACTACTTGTCACTATAGTGATACAGAACTTATCTGAAACGACCCTCAAACATTTGTCAGACGAGACGTAATGACCGTAATTTTACTGTTGTTAACGCTCTGCCTACCCCTGCCAGGGATATAGGCGTGATTTGTGTATGTATGCATGTATGTATCATTACATGAAACTGAACAACTTTCTCCAAGGAACATAGGTCGGAAGTATGAAGTAAATTTTAGACCCCCTATATATACAAATTGGCTTGGTCGGCTGGTAGGTGTACCTAAATGTTGTTATGTTAGGCAAAATCAAAATCAATTTTTCAAGGCCATTTACTTTCATATTACGACGACCTATTTCTAGTCGTGTATTTCCATAAGTTCAGTTCTGAAAATAGATGAAGTTTTTTATATATTTACTATTGGCGCTACTAGTTATTATTCTGTGCTATTGGTGAAGATATGGTTGAGCCCAACTGTACTAAGCATAATGTTATCAAGTAATCAAAGTCGCATTGAACTATGTCTACGTATAATTGTGTTTATAATTGAAATTGAATAATTGAAAAAATAATACAAGTGATTTGAACTGAGAAAAAGATAAATAGTGTATCATACCGAAACCACTCCCTCCTACCGTTTTTGAAGGGCTAAATTAGCTCTGCCATGCCGTGTGGTGCCGGCAGTGAATAGCTCCACCCCCTCATCCCGTGGAGGTCGTAAGAGGCGACTGAGTGATAAAACCGATTCAAGCACACCAGGATCCAAGGATCTCCGTCAGGCGCGTGTCTCAGATGTAGATGGAATAAGGCGAATCGTCATCATCATCACATCAGCCTATAGCAGTCCACTGCTGAACCTAGGCCTCCCCCAGGGAACGCCACAATGATCGATCTCCCGCTTTCGCCAATAAGGCCAATGATGATGAATTTTGTTTTCTTTTTCAGTGGGATACTGTGTCAACGAGCGACCCGATGAAAGAACTACTACTTACATACCTACCGTATTTTCAGAATAAAGGATTCACCTATTTATAATGTTGACCATACAATACATACAACAACAATTCTAGTAAAAACTTTATTAGATAAATATAGTTACTTTTATCGTCGTTACTAAATATAGTAAATTCCTAAACCTATACCCGAAAATATTATAATCCACTGGGTGAAGTACGTACTAGTCGCTGATTTGACACGAACAATTTCTTATTCTATTAATTATTTTTAACTATATAATTTACTACAATTACACCGTGGGAATCGAAACACAATAAGTATTTTAAATCAATCTCGCTATGGCCTCCTTTTGTGAGTAATTTTTAATCATTTTTTTTTACATAATTGTTGGAAAAATAGAGAAATGTAGAAAACTATTTTACCAGCATTTATAATAAAGGTATTGCTAAAAAAAATAAACTGTGCAGCAATACCGCGTGGGTATGACCAGCAGCGTTTACTCTGATTTACGACACCTTACACTGCGCTCGCTAACCCGCCTACAATATATAATCATGTCTAGCAGTAAGCTGTTAATGCTAATGATGATGATTGGCAGTACTTTTTATTAAAACTTGTTGAACCTTTGACCTCTACCTCTACTGCCCGTGGCTCACACCGCTACACATCAATCAGTCAGTGAAAATAATTGTACGGCTGCCACAAAGTGTAATTTTAGATTTTTTGTATTAAAAAATGCAGTAAAACAAGGCCGATATTGGTCGACAGAAGACAATCGCGTGCTGAAGTGACATAAAACCACTTGATGGTATGATAAATATGATAGTAGCTTCATAGAACCTAAACGCAGGGTTAGTGTGGTGCGGTGACGACCGATGCGATCCAGTGGCGACTGCCTGTGACGCAGAAGGTTCCAGGTTCTATTATCAGTGAGTCACTCACAAAATTGATCTTTATAATTTTCTATTTATTCCCAGTCTGGTAAGACAGACATTGCGAACTGAACCACCCGATTGTCCGTAAGTAAGATGGTTACGTGTTTCGGATGGCACGTTAAGCCGCAGTTGCTGTCTATGATAGCTAAGGCGGCGGTCGTTACACAATCATTTCGGAACCCTGCTACTTGTAGAAGGCGGTTGAAAATATCTGACACTAGGGTTCATCGGGTCGTTGAGACTCGGTGTCAAAAGAGAATATTCATATCCTATATCCTATCTGATATAAAAAGAAGTTCTCTAGAAAATTCTCTTTCCTCCTCGTAATCGTTTGTCTGACTGCCTCCACACCAATTGCTTCACTACGGCACAAAATTTGCACACTTAACGCACGACGGAGCGCTAAAACATCGCAGCGGTCTGTGCGATCCATACCTTGTAGAAATTTGAATCCCCATATTAAAACCGCTCGACCTCTATCGACGCATCGCTATCGCAGCGTCGTCCGTCGAGTGCAGTATGCAAAGGGACGTGACGTTTCTAATAATGGATCTAACCAGACCGCTGCGAAGTTTTAGCGCTCCGTCGTGCGTTAAGTATGCGATCCGCCTTCTTGACTAAGTAAAACCATACGTCTAATCACTAAGGTATATATTTGTTTTGCTGGCTATACACCTGCGTGATATCATCTGAGACATGTATTTACTCATTTAATGCTGTCTATTTACTTACTGCTAATTATATGACCGATTGAACCTACACATTCTACTATGGTGTTTGTTTTCCTTTGAGATTCCTGTTTAGGAAATAATAATAATCAAGAAAATAATAATAATAATAATTTGCCGTGTGATGCCGGCTTAGAATAGCATTACCCCATTTCCTACCCGTGGGTGCCGTAAGAGGCGACTGAGGGACTTGAGGGTTTCAGGTGTATTACAACTTTTAGGCGACAGGCTGACCACCTGTCACTATAGTGGTACACAAATTATCTCAAACGGCCCTCTATATTTTGTCAAACGTGGCGACAGCGACCTTATTATTACGGTTGTTAACGCTCTGCCTAAGTAAGGGATAAAGGCGTGATATATGTATGTATGTAAGAAAATAATGCCTAGCTATTTTATTACCCATAGATGTGACAAAAATATTAAAAAGGTGACCTTACTGCGATATCGGACAAGTCACACAAACCAGTGAATCGCGGTAAGAACACCGTTTTTCTATTTTAGTTTTTATGTGTGGCCTAGGTGTGTAAAATAAATAGTTACAGACCTTTTTATCTTACGAGCGCGGGTTTGTCATACTTGTGTGGGTGTTATCTCTCTCTCTTTTCGTTTGGGACACCGTGTCGTACATCGAAAAGAGAGAGGGGATAACACACACAAGTATGGCTAACACACACAAGTATGGCTAACCCGCACTCGTGAGATAAACATACTGTAACATACAGTACCTTCGAACAACAACAAAGATATTGGAAACAACTACTTCCAAAACGAGGACAAAAGACACTAAACCACAAAGATTTCACACCAGATTACAATGATAAATCTACGCCTTAGAAACCCATGTTTATAGTCTACGAAATATATTAATTCGTCTAGACGTTTTTGTGTTATTTATACCTGTGTCATTGTCTTTTCTAATGAAAATACTTGGCAGTGAGGTTATTCACGAATACATTTTCACGCTTAAGTATAAGAATCGCCTTACGAAGATTATAATTCTTTCTGTGTGTTGATAGTTCGAGAGAAACTCACAAGGCGAGCACCCTGGCTAGAACGATAAAATTTATCATTTTATCATCTGACCCTCAAAAACCTACAATTTATACATACATACATCACACTTTCATCTCTTGCGGGCTAGGCAGAGCGTTAACTACCGCAAAAATAGGGTCGCTATCACCACACCACGTCTGACAAATATTGAGGGCCGGTTGGGATAGTTTGTGTAATAGCGACAGGTTGTCAGGTTGTCGTCTAAAAGTTGTAATACACATGAAACTCTCGAGTCCCTTACGACACTTACGGGAAAGAAATGGGGTGATGCTATTCGAAGCCGGCATCACACGGCATATTTATATTGCCTACATAATGTGTACATCTGAGACCACTTTATAAATTAATTTAAGTACCGGTGTGATTTGAAATGCCATTGAGACATGGCAAAGCAAATAAGGCTCACTCTCCACTAGCGAAAGGGCAATGACCGTATGACGTATAATGTCACACTTTTGGAATAAAAGATAGCCACGAAATACAACCGGTTTAAAAAACCTAGGTACTTCTGCCACGAATAGATGAGTGTTGTTATTCTTGAGTGAAAACATAATCGTAAAAGTAGATTACAGGCTCGCGCAAATCAAAGTTTTGCTACGATAATAATTGATACAAATTGGTTTGAAAGATTATAGCGTTGTTTGTATGCCTGTTGTAGAGTTAAACGAACGAAAGTTTGGTAAACCACTTGCTGGTAATAATATTTGTAAACTATTTACCTACTCGTGTAAAGGATTACGCATAAAACGAACAGCTGAACCAGCTACAAGTAGTACAAATTGTTGGAATTATGATTGAAAACTAGCAATTTCTCGTAAGCAATTAATTCATTTTAGTGCCATTTTTTATCGTCAAGTTTATTTATGGTGACCATATCCATATGCCATTTACGCAGAAAGGAAATAGTTAAAATATCAAGAATACCTACAGATCTAACGGAACCATAAATTTAAAAAGAAAACACATCAAAACGACATCTCGGACACCACAAAAACGAAGAAATTCAGTGAAAGCAGTGTTTTTAGTGCAATAGTTGAAAAACTGGATAATCGCGGACGGTCGGCAACCGAATGACCCAGTTCGGGACTCGAACCGGCGACCGACAACAAAACTACGAGCGGTCGCGTGCGCCCGCGCCGGTAACGGTTCACGGGGTACACGGTGTAAGGAAGGAGAGATCTTTCTGAAAATGTGATTTATAAAATCGTGCTCAGAAGTGCGAAGTCACTGGTCAACCATTATTATATTATTGGTATTAAACCCTCTGTTACTCGATAATTTTATTATTGTGTTGACATTATGTAGGAAATGTCTGAATGGATTTGAGTAGTAAAACGTGGGATACAATCACATTTGTACTAGATTTCCGTAGGCGGAAAATCGAAAACAGAGCTCTGATATTCGTATTATATTAGACAATTTTCTTTAATACTTATGTAGAGGACAGAACTGCTTGGATGTATCACTCAGTAAGTGTCGTTTTACCTGAAACAATAACAAAACAGAAATTATTTTTAAATCAACTCTTTTTAAATCAAATTAAAGGTCCAAGATATGTTTCAACACCGCTTACTGCCTAATTACGGTAACAAAAACTTAACGAATTTTTTCATTCTGAAATCATAAAATTGTAATTTACATAAATCAGGAAAGTGCACCGCTTTCGCTCTTCCTTCAGACCATCAGACCGACAGAATCACAGTTAACGGTCTGCGCACACGCATTCACTGCATTCCCTCTGTCCCTCTCGCACTAACAGCCATCGTCAATGTGCGAGGAGGATAGGAGAACAATTGCCATTGAAATTGTGGGAGACACTACGTCTGTAATGAAACGAACCTACGTGGATGATATGGTAATGCCTAACAATGATTAATAGTAGGATGAGGCTTATTGTAGGCTTTACTGGGATTTTGCTTTCTTTTTTTTAGACTAAATGACTGTTAGACAATCTATTCATGCGGGTTCTTTGTGTAATTAGTTTTTAGTTTAGCTTTAAATTGATAGGTACTTGCTGGTGTAGTAACTCAACTCGTGTTTCAATAGATACGTCATAATTATAGATTCATTTGCTACTTTCAGGGCGATTTATCACATTATAAATTTAAGATATGGTCTGATTTCTGTAATGCATGTGCCAATGTTGGCCCTGGGCCAGGGCTGGCAGCTGGCGAGTCGCGTGGCGAGTTCAGATGATAAGTTTATTGGAAACATTGGAATCTATGAATTTTATTTAAAGTTAAAACAATTTGTGTGCCAAGTTGAAGTGGTTGGTATAGTACGTATATGTATAAGGTGTAAATATATTAGCTGCAAATACTTTAACGGGTGAATCAGCCCATGAATCTGAACAACTTTCCCCAAGGAGCATAGGTCGAAATAAGAAACAATTTTTTGGACCTTCCATACAAATTGACTAGGTCGGTCGGCAGTTTTGTATGGGAGGTTCAAAATTTTCTGTCATATTTCGACCTATATTCCTTGGGGAAAATTGTTCAGTTTCATAGGCTTATTCACCCCTTAAAATATTTGTTGCTAATATTTTTACACCTTCTATTTGGCAAAGAGGAAACAAAGTCAGAGGCTAGGAAATCTGAAATAGAGCTGTATCAACAAGATTAATTTATTTGATTGTTTTGTGGGGTACAATACAAAGAATGAGCACAGCACTTAAATAATAAATAAATGATTTTATATATGCTCCACAACAAGATGATTTTTCGCAACTAAGTGACAAGACAGGTGACGCGACTTTTTATTTGTGACGTCACGTGTGGCCAGGCCATAGTGGCGGACTAAGGAGGTCGCTCCACATTATTCCCCCCCCGAGACCGTTACTACGGGCGATAAAAATTGGTGAATTTGACTCGACGCCCGGATTTTGTTGTTGTGGTCTTCTGGGTGTTGGCGGGTGGAGGTGATGTGGATGCAGGATTTGCGTCGCCGCTGTTTGGATCTGTCAAGATATATGCGGGCTTGAGTCTGTCGATGGAAACTGTTGTTGTCCTGTTGTTAACTTGAATTTTGTACGCTTTTGTGCCTCTTTCCAAAACTTTGTGTGGGCCAGTGTAGACGGGCTGTAGCGGTTTTCTGACCGCGTCGTCTCTAAGGAAAACGAACTCAGAAGTAGCCAAGTCCTTGAATATAAAGATGGACTTCTTGTCGTGGTGGGAAGCTGACGTTGGCTTAAGTTTGGCTGTTAGGGCACGTAATCTGGTGACATAGTCTGACGGGTCAGGCAGGACGTCTTGTTGCGGGTTAAAAAACTCGTTTGGGAGGCGTAGTGGCTCTCCGTACAGCAGTTCTGCCGGTGACGCTTGCAAGTCATGCTTCCAGGCACTGCGTATTCCGAGCAGTACTAGTGGAAGTGACTCGGTCCAGTTCTGATCAGCGTGACACATGATCGACGACTTTAGTTGGCGGTGGAAACGCTCTATGATGCCATTGCAGGCAGGATGGTATGCCGTCGTTGTCTTATGTTGCGAACCGGTTAATGCCGTCAGGGCTTTGAACAGGTTGGACTCGAATTGTCTGCCTCTGTCTGTGGTGATGGTTGCAGGACCCGGCTAAGTTTGCGTTGAAGTCATGAATGTGTTTGATGGGATATTTGTCGGGTTCTGTGCGTGCGTTCAAGCGACGATAATCTCCACATGGTCTCCAGCTGTTGTCCTTCTTTGGTACGAGGTGTAGTGGAGAGGACCATGGGCTATCGGATGGGCGTGCAGTACCGTTCTTGACCATCTCTTCAAATTCGTGCTTCGCGATGTTCAGCTTGTCCGGAGCCAGGCGTCGTGGTTTGCACGAGACGGGAGGGCCTGGTGTCGTCCTGATGTAATGCATAGTCTGATGCGGGCAAGCTTTGGGTGTTCCAGATGGGCGCATGATGTTTGGGAATTCGTTCAAGATCACTTGGTAAGATGAGATGGTTTCGGATTGCTGACTAATTTTGACGGAGTGAACGGATTCTGAAGGTTTGACAGGTTCTGCAGGTGTGGAGAGTGAAGTGAGTCCGTCAACCAGGCAATGGTATCGAGGGTCGACCAGTAAGTGGAAATGGGCGAGGAAGTCGATGCCAATGATCGGTTTGGTGACGTTTGCAACCACAAATCTCCAGGAGAAGTCACGGCGTAAGCCTAAGTCCAGGCAGAGATGAGCAAAACCGTAGGTTTGGATGGTTGTTCCGTTAGCCGCGTACAGGTGGTAATCCGTTGGAGCAACGTGGCCTCTTCTCATCGAGCGTGGGATGACGCACCGATCGGATCCAGTGTCTACGAGGAAGCGTATCTTGGATCTTCTGTCTGTGATGAACAAGCGGCCGGGTGAACGGGGGCAGTCGCTAGCCGCTACTTCCGGCTGCCCGATGCGTTTTCCGGAAGGCTGGATGAGCGTTCGCATGGGGGTCCTTTGCATTTGTTCGCCTTCTCTCCGAACTTGCGATGATACCAACAGAGTTGTAAGTTGGAGTCTGATCTTCCACGGGGGCGTGAGAAGCTTCGGTGGCTGGAGCTCGAACGGCGGCGGGAGTTGGAGCGTCCTCTGACGGACAGCTGAGCAACGCACTTGGTGAGCTCTGCGATTTGCTTCGACATCTCGAGCATGTACGGTGGCACGGGACTGTGGTTATGGTCCGCGCTCGTAGAAGCGACAGCTGGTGAAGACGGGGCTAGGTCGTGGACTACGTCGGCAAGCTCCGCGACTTTGTCCAAAGTGGTGTCTTTCTGCGTGGCAACTACTAACTGTAGGTTGTGGGGTAGGCGGCTTGACCATATGGTTCGCAGGAATTCCTCGGGTACTTCCGGTCCGGCTAAGCCGCGCAGGCGGCGTAGGAATTGCGACGGTTTACGATCGCCTAACTCTTCATGGTCTAGGAGTTGCTTGACTTTCTTCTCGGCTGAGGCTGACAGTCGCTTTATAAGTTCGGTTTTCAGCTTTTCGTATTTGCCTTCCGCCGGTGGTGATGTTATAATGTCGATTACCTCGGCTGCATACTGGTTTCCTAGTTGCGCGACGACATGGTAAAATTTTGTGGCATCTACTGTCACGTTTGACAGCGCAAATTGTGCTTCTAGCTGTGCAAACCATACGTCGGGGCGGTCTGCCCAGAATTCCGGCACTTTTATTCCGACTTTGCAGAGGGCTCCTTGGGGGGTCACGGTGCCTGAGTGCGGCCCTGTCGGATTTTCGTTGGCCATATTTTTCGTCCGGGATTTTCGGGGATGGTGCGTATTGGTGGTGCCGGTAATCCCACTCGGGGTCACCACTTATGTGGGGTACAATACAAAGAATGAGCACAGCACTTAAATAATAAATAAATGATTTTATATATGCTCCACAAGAAGATGATTTTTCGCAACTAAGTGACAAAACAGGTGACGCGACTTTTTATTTGTGACGTCACGTGTGGCCAGGCCATAGTGGCGGACTAAGGAGGTCGCTCCACAGTTTTAACAACAAAAAGACCGCAATCGATGTTTCCTGTAATATCAGCAGCAATCTCATCGTAGACGTCTCAGGGTGCGTACACAAACCGGAGCGGGGCAGAAAGCGTTTTCGAAACCTAGCGGGAAAATTGCGCGGCGCCCTATAGAAAGAATGGTGCATTGTATAGCTTGGTCAGAAAGAGTACAAATTACGTGTGGGACACTGTTGGAGATTGTATTTTCTACCACAAATAATTTTGTATTTTTAAGTAGGTATCACTTCCGGTTACCTTTACCTTTTCCACCATATTGTATCGTGTATGTACGCAACAACGCTAAGTTAAATAAAAACCAGAAATAGTGAAACGCCGGCTTTCCTTCCACTCAACGCCCTCAAGATCCCTACAAATTTGGTCCTTCGAGAAGAAAAAAGAAAGCGTTCCAGCGCGCAAGTGGCAGTTGCAAGCATCAAGAGGGAAACGCAATTTCGTCGTGTGGCAGGGTGCAATCCATGCGCAATCATACATCGCATCGCCTTGTCATCGCGTTCACTACGACTCTTCTGGTTCCGTGAGCATACACGCAAGATTATATTTACTTTTTCAAGAAAACGTGTCGGTTTAGCTGCGATTTCTACGAGTTATAACTTGTTTCGGCTACACTGCAAATTTCATACGTCTTCCAAAATACCTACCTTTTACCGGTTTAGCTGCGATTATCACCTTCATCTGGGGTACAGCTACGCTGCAATTCAAGAATTGGATGTTTCCAGAATATATATGTAATACAAGTATTACATCGAAGATCATCTGTAAGTTTTTCATCATTCATCAGTTGGCTGCGATAAATCTCCATTTTGATTTTGTGTTTGGGGACAGCTACGCTGCAAATTCTGCTTTCTACCAAGCGGAAGTACGAAAGTAGAAACACCGGCGCACCGACATTTCAGCGGGAGCGAGACAGAAGATCACTACGCGCAGGAGTAAGTGCGACAGAAGACTATCAAAACCGTTACGCCATCTATCGGCGGAGTAAAGAATTTATTTGACGTTGCATCAAGAAAGAGACGCATATGGGACATTGCGACCAGTGGGAAAGAGACGTCGAACTTTTGGTAGTTTTTTATAGTTGCATTTGTTTACCGCAAGGCGTGGGGTGGCACTGTATGCGTGATCTCATTGCGCGATCGTTTTCCCGTTGTCGAAATTGTGACGCCATTTCATTTCATTTGTAAAAGTTTCATTTCGTAGTGTATTTCTACGCTAAATTTGCTACAGTTAGTGTAAAAAATTGTAAAACTAAGTTATAAAAATGAGTGAGGAGGAGAAACTCATAAAAACAGTGAAAAAAACAGTGAGTGTAAGGCCAAGTGCAGCATCCAGCCAACAGCAGCAGCATAATGAGGGGGAGATAGCGCCTACAATTATCAACACGAGGTTTGGACTTATAATTGGTGGTTCGTTGCCTATAACTAATTTAGATTCAAATCTGATTTCTTTGCATTGTCGTACATGTGAAGACAATATCAGCGAATTAAATGAAAATATAAAAAATTTTTGGAAACTTGAAGATGTTCCTCAAGTTTTAAATGATAAACTTTCTGAGTCTGAACAAGCAGAACAAATTTTTTCTGACTCTGTAAAGCTAGAAAATAACAAATTTCAAGTGGATTTACCATTGAAGATAAATTTAGATGAGGTTAATGCAACATTGGGGAACTCTTTTGATTTAGCCTTGTTTAGATTTCACAGTTTGGAAAAACGGCTTCACAAAAATATAAACCTGTTGTCACAGTATACAAAATTTATTGATGAGTATGTAGGGTTGAACCAAGCTCACTATGTGGACATCAATTCATATAATTTCACCCAAGATCCGGTTTATTTTTTATCTCATCATGCAGTTTTTAATGAGACGAGCAAAACAACACCGCTTCGCGTTGTGTTTAATGGTTCCATGCGTACTAATAAGGGTGTTTCGCTTAATGACATACTATACAATGGGCCAAAGGTACAGCGTGATCTTTTCGAAATACTAATGCTTTTTAGGTTCGGTGAATTCATGTTTACCACAGACATCAGACGCATGTTTAGGAATATTAATATTAACCCTGCACATACATCGCTTCAAAACATTCTCTGGCGAAAGAGTCCGCATGACCCAGTGCAATGTATTCGCTTAGACACAGTAACATACGGTTTGAAGAGCTCTGGCTATCTCGCGACACGCTGCTTGTTTGAATTAGCTACGAGATACGAGCTTGAATTTCCCCTAGCATCCTTTGTTTTAAAGAACTGTACATATGTTGACGACGTAATATACAGTCATGAAGATTTAAACGTTTTAAACGAGACGAAACGACAACTGCGTGAGTTGCTAAAACTTGGAAGTCTAGAGGCGCACAAATGGTCTTCAAATGAAGCCAGCGTACTCTCAGATATACCTACTAGTAGCCAACATTTTGATAATTTAAATTTCAGTGAAGATTGCAATTTTAATATCAAAACTTTAGGTATGCAACTTGATTTGAAACAAGACTCATTCATAATTTCAAGTCCCAATAGCCCGACAACTTCGCACGTTACAAAAAGCAGTATTTTGAGCTGCATTTCTCGTTTTTATGACCCTTTAGGTTTTGCAAGTCCTGTCGTCGTTAAAGCAAAGGCGATCATGCAGCGATTATGGGAAGAAAAGGTAGAATGGGATAAAGTTCCATCCCAAGAAATAGTTCATGACTGGCTGCAATTTTCTGAAAGCTTAGCTAGCATGCAACCTATATTTTTAAATAGAAACATTCCAATAGCCGACGCAGTTACAGCGGTTCAGCTCATCGGATTTGCAGATGCTTCGTCTACTACAGGCTATGGATGCTGCTTATACCTGCGAATCGTGGAGACAGAAGGTAACGCTAAAACGTTCTTGCTCTGTTCTAAGTCAAGAATCAATCCACGCGCTAAGCCACTAACTGTTCCCAGATTAGAGCTGAATGCGGCGTTGTTATTGGCGAAATTAGTGTCCAGAGTGTATGATACGCTTCTTACAAAAATTAAAATTGATAATGTATATTTGCACAGCGATTCAAAAATTGTACTTGCTTGGATTGGTACAGATGTGACAAAGCTTCAGGCTTATGCTTCTAGCAGAGTGAGAATGATCAAGGAACTAACAGGTACCTGGCAATGGCTGTATGTTCAGTCACAGGACAATCCCGCTGACCTCATAAGCCGTGGCGTGGATCCACAGGCTTTATGCGATGCTGATATTTGGTGGTATGGTCCAGCGTTCCTGCGAGCTAAGGAGCATCAATTTGTGAGTAATAAAAATGACTTACCTATAGAAAACTTACCTGAAATGAAAACAGTTCCTTCCTCAGCATCTTTCTCCAATGAAGTGGTACTTCTTACAATTAAAGAAAATGAGTTTATGCAATCTTTCGTAGATAAATATTCTGACATAAATAAGATGACTCGTGTCATGGCATATATTCTCAGATTTTGCAATAACTTAAAATCAAAATTGGGAAACAAAAATTTTAAAGTTGACAAACAGGCTCTTTCTACAACTGAATTACAGACAGCCTTGTTGTTATTCATTAAATATGATCAAAGTGTTAATTTTCATAGTGAGATACATTCATTAAAAACAAATAAAGAAATTAACGGTCCTTTAAAGCCATTACACATATTTTTAGATAAAGAAGATCTCGTAAGAGTAGGTGGTAGACTGCACAACTCTGATATTAGTTATGCTCAAAAACATCCTATAGTTTTAGTAAAAGGATCTCATCTAACAGAGTTAATTATACGCAGTGAACACGCTAGATTGTTACACGCTGGTCCCAAACTTTTGTTGTCGAGTCTTAATCAGAGATACTGGATATTGAATGGGATTAGGGAGGTTAAAAAAATAACTCACAAGTGTATCACGTGTTTCAAGCTTAAAAGGACAGCCGCTAAACAGTTGATGGGTTCATTACCGAGTGATAGGGTAGTTCAACCTCTAAAAGCCTTTTCCAAGGTCGGTCTAGATTTTTGTGGCCCCGTAGAAGTAAAGCAATCACGTTTGAGAAGTTCGGTTATAGGTAAAGGTTATATCCTTGTATTCGTGTGTTTCAGCACTAAAGCAGTGCACCTAGAACTTGCTTCTGATTTAACTACTGCTACCTTTCTGGCATGTTTCAGACGGTTTGCATTTAGAAGAGGGTTACCGAGTGACTGTTATTGTGATAACGCTAGTACTTTCCGTTGCGCGAGTACTCAATTAAGCGAATTATACAAGTTATTACGTTCTCAAAGTCATCAAACACAGGTAAATGATTATGCAGTACAAAACCAAATAAATTTCCATTTCATTCCAAGTTATTCGCCAGTGTTTGGTGGACTGTGGGAAGCGGCGGTAAAGAGTACAAAATACCATTTAAAGCGTACTGTTCAAAACAGCAAACTTACATATGAAGAGTTGTATACTGTATTAGTACAAATAGAGGGAATACTTAATTCAAGGCCTCTCTTGCCAATGACATCTAATTGTGACGATTTTACATACCTAACGCCAGGTCATTTTTTAACAGGTGGTCCAATAACTACCTATCCTGAACATGATGTAAGTGATACTCCTGTTAACAAGTTAAGAATGTGGAATGTTTGTAACAAAATGGTACAAACTTTTTGGAAGTTGTGGTATAGGCATTATTTAAATGTACTACAATGTAGACCAAAGTGGCAAACGCCTCAGAGTAATGTTAAAGTAGGGTCTTTAGTACTTTTGATTGACAATAATACTCCACCTTTATCATGGCCTATGGGTAGAATAACTCAGGTTTTCCCTGGCAAGGATAACCATGTTAGAGCGTTCGAGGTTATGACCCCGAATAGGAAGACTCATATTAGGTCTGTTACGAAAGTATGTGTCTTACCTTTAGATTAAGTATTACTAAGTATGGTTTCGTTAATACCTACTAGTTTTTTAAGTTGCCTTACATCTAATACTGCATTTTGTTGTTAAACTAGTGGAATACTGTGAGTAATTACCTACGGGTTTTGTTATATACCTACGCTCTCGGTAATTGGTCTTACCTTTGCTATACTTACTTACACTATTATGTATCCTTGTGTTGTTTTTGAAATACTTACGGTCTTGTGTTCGTATGTTACATAAATATTTGTTCTAAATACTAGGGATTTATCTATCTATCCTCATATTAGTTATTTAACTTTAGGTATTCAAGTATTGCTCTAATACCTGCTATTAGATAGGTGATTTTAGTTACTTATTTTAATAAAGCTAAGATGTTGTTTAATATGTACAACCATTTAATTTCAGATTCATGATGTACAAGATTAATGTTCTTTACATAACAAGTTAGACATATTTATCTTGTCACAAGTCACTTAGCATTCGAGTTAAGTAGGTACTTAACAAGTTTTTTTTATATAAAGAATATCTTATTATGTTAGGTACAGTTCTTTGCTAGGTGCCCCAGCATGTTGGAGATTGTATTTTCTACCACAAATAATTTTGTATTTTTAAGTAGGTATCACTTCCGGTTACCTTTACCTTTTCCACCATATTGTATCGTGTATGTACGCAACAACGCTAAGTTAAATAAAAACCAGAAATAGTGAAACGCCGGCTTTCCTTCCACTCAACGCCCTCAAGATCCCTACAGACACCGAGTCGTCCAACGATCCAGTGAACCCTAGTGTCAGAATTTTTCAACCATAGTTAAGTGGTTTCTGTCAGATTTGACAGATCGCGAAAAGAGTGGAGCCCTAATTTTTTATCTACTCTTTATGGTCAAGCTATACTAGACAGGCGTGCAGGCGTGGGGCGGTTGCTGCTTACTGCAGGCACCGCTGGTTGCTCGCTTCGATTGTTTAGGAATTCAGTCACATAAATATACGCAAAAGATGCCGTCGCTCTGCTTATTTTCGGGCCCGTGGTCTAACAGGCGCCGTGGCTGCTGACGCTACCTGATCAATGAGTTTCCGTTTGACAAGTTTATCGCATCCTGATCCCGATTCTCAAAGCAAGTCACATTTTGAATTGCAAATTATAACCTGCAGTGGAAACATAGTTCTAGTTTACAATTCTTGCGAACAAACTTACAACTGCTGAGGCTAGGCAAATCTATTTTAAAATACTCTGGACTTTGGAAAATTTTGCGAAGGATTTCAAACTTTATTTACTTGTTATACATAACTTTGAATTCTGCCTGGCGCGGACGTCTATTTTTTCATTTTTACGAAACATTTCACTCCCTACTTTGACATGAACCCGTCAGGTAGGTTTCGATGTCATAATTGGTAAAAGCGTATGAATATAACATAAAAGAATTGCTGTCCGAGTTTTATTTTATCCATAACTACTTCTTAAAATAAATGTCCTTATATATTCACTGACAGACTCACTGATTCATCAACGCAGAGCCTAAACTACTACAGCTAGATACATGAAATGTGGGCAAAGGTTCATTTTACTATACAAACATCCTATAAGAATGGATACAAAGAATTTCAACCCCTAAGAGGGTAGATAGGCGTTTGTGAAAGTTCGTTATCCTAAAGCCGATTTGTCTCATAACTTGTTTCAGAATACAAGATACTTTATTTGCTTCAAACATTTTTAAATAAGATGGTCATGTTTAAGGTACGTTAATGTTTTGCCAATTTATGATTAGCCTGCAAAGACATGAAATAATAAAAACCTATTCTAAATAAGTGTAAACAAGCAATGTCATATATAAAATAGTAATAAAAATACTTTAATACCTACTCCATTTCAGTTATTATTAAACACCGCCGGAAAGAAACAGGTGTATTTCGACCCTAATACTTTCAAGAGCTAATCCATTTTCTTAAAATGTTTTCCTAAATATGCACATTTTATTACTCTAGCTCACATGTGGTCCAGGTTTTTGGCTGAGGCTCTAGAGTGCTGCAACAATATTAGACTTGTTAAAATAATGTGAAATTGCATTAGCCTCACTCAAACGCCAGAGCGAAAACATAATATGGTAATGTGTTTAATGTCATGCCTTGCTGCTTCGCTGAAGATTGTTACATGCTTGTGCTGTGTATTTTGGAAGAATAAAGAATTTCGAACACACTTGACGCACGACGGAGCACTAAAATATCGCAGCGGACTGTTCCATACTAGAAACGTCACTCCCCGTAATAAAATCGCATCGCGTTATCGCTACGTCGACAGCGGTTGAGCGGTTTTAGTATGGGGACTGACATTTCTAGCATGGATCTGACAGACCGCTGTGATGTTTTAGCGCTCCGTCGTGCGGTAAGTGTGCGATCCGCCATTGATATGAAAGTGGGGCCATATATATCCAAGTAAATTGTCTATTTATGTGGTAGGTACTACAACTCTTTTTCATTTTTATCCTGCTAAGCATTGCTAACATACAGTGAGAGTCATTTAATAATCACCTGCTTTATTCATTGGATAGTTTTAGACAGTATAAAAGTGTCAATTTAGCCTTCAATTAGATTGTGTACACTAATTATTAGTCTTGTGCTCGATCGATAGTTGACAGGGTTTCCAATCAAGGGTCCCTCGTCGTCGTCCACGTACTAATAAACCTAAAATATTATTTAACTTAGTAGTACAGGCAGTCAGTACCTACTACATACCTACTTTTACTCATATCCGCACTATCAAAAAGGGAACAGATGCACCCACGATGTACCCATTTAAAAGGAATGCTTTTTATTAGCACCTTGAGATGCCAGAAAGTGAACCAATGTCACTTTGAAACGCAAACCTATTTCCAATGTCACGGATAATATAAGTAATTCTATCCTAACAATAAAATCTGTACGTCGTAAAGAATCGTCCGTCTGCCCGTCGTGTTGCGAGATCGTAAAACTCAGGTTTCCATTAACGGGCATTAAGTGTTCTTACGACCCGTCATGTGCCTGCAAAAGGACCCGTGGTATTTCTGTAGCGAATAAGGAGAAAGAGATCTATATTATCGTATCAATTGTTACTAGTCTACCACAATTCAGTAGCTACTGATCTAAGTACTTCGCTAGATGACCAAAAAACCACATACTCCATTTATAATTTTACGAAAATTTCAAAGTTTGAATTTATAAACGAAAAAATAATATAAAAGTAAGTGTTTTGACGCCAGCCAAACTAGAGAGACATGACGTCATCTCTTCGTATTTTCATACAAAATATCGTTTTAAAAAGTAGCCCATTTGCCCTGCCAGTCATCATGCCGATTGTTAAACTACTGGTTTTTGGCAAAAAAAAAATCAAACGCCTGTGGATATCAATCTGAGAAGCATCAAATTAAAGGTATCCGAAACCGGAACATGCTTATACTATTGGCTTTCGTTGTCTGTCGGATTGAATATATGTACTGCACCGAGTGTCTGGTACAATATGGCAGGAAGTCCTTGCTTAACTGAAGCCGTATAGTTCGATCCACCACAAATTGGTGCTCGTTTTTCTCTGGACACTGTTCTAGCTGGTACTAAGATCTGAATAGACGGGCAACATATTCTTGTACGAGTTGTAGGAGTGTTTTAGTTTATCTGGGACAATATTTAGATCAGATAAAGGAGAAAATAATGGTCACGTTGTACAGAGAAGTTATGGATAAAGCGGTGGACAGAGACAGCTGGCGGATACTCCACCGACAAGGGCAATGGCCTGAAATAAAAGGATGATGGGGACAATAATTGCTCTTCAAACAACGTTTACTTTAGATTTTGTGAATCATATGGACAAAAAAAATATCTTGGAGCATGAAATACGGGATGAAATACTTGCAGATATACAAATTAAAACCACCATGCTGAAGTAACGTGCTAGAGTACTCCTCCATAGCTAGTCTAACCACATGAAAGCCAGGGGAGGGTATTGGTTTTTTCAGTAGATTCATTAGCTAGACTAGAATGACAAACGTTGGCGCCGTTTGCCTGACTTGCATAGCGCTACGTGGAGCTAAAACGCAGCCCGTCTGCCAGCAACATAATAGCTGGCTATCGACCAGTCAAGCTTATTTCTGTCTCTGCAACGTTGCAGTATGAACGCAGCCCGTGTGCCTGCAACATAATAGGCAATTAAAGTATGTCGCGGTGAAACTGGCGAGGTGCCATCTGCACTGGACCGATGCATACGGCTATGGTTGGTTTTCCACTGGTGAGTCTTATGACCATCACAGTATACTGAGTTGAATACATGTCTGAAGATCAAAAGACTTCGTACCTTTGCAGTTAATGCTTCCTAGAACTGCTGGCTTTCATTGGTGACAGAAGGGTGGTCATAGAAGCGATGCATGTGACGTGCGACTACTAGTGGCTTCCACTGGTCATTTCACGACTGCGATCGTAATTCTATTGTTGATTGCCTTATTGAAATCATATCAGCCGAAACCTTTTGACCATTGCTCAAAATGTATACTGGTCGCAATCAGGTCAGAAGTATAGCTTGAAGGAGAGATCAGTGTTTAAAACACTTTTCGTTCCTGAATCGACTTTGCCAGCTAGGGAAACATACCTACTTAGCTAGTATACTTCCTTAGCCAGTGGATTGGGAAGGTAGTTGCAAATGTTTAACAATTTTTTAGTGCATATATAATATTGTGCCGTGAATTCAGACTGTCAACCAAAAGCAGCAATGAAATGCGAGCTCCCAATACAGAGCCTTGCGACAATATGGAAACGGGGAGTGCAGTGAAACCACCAGACGAGCCGCATCTGGGGCTCAGTGTTGCCAAATAGGCTATTGGATTTTATTATTTTTTTTGTTCGGTTAATCCTGCAGCAATTTGATGAAGAATAGGTGCGAAAAACGAAAGCGTAACTGAATTACTAAATTCTCTGTAACAAAGATGGTTGACGTACTTCGGAAGGCACGTTAAGTTATCGGTCCCGGTTACTGTCTATGATTTGATTCCTACCACGTTGGTAACCGATTAGAGTGTCTATGGTTTGGTAATCTGCACTTTTTTAGTTACTCAGTACTGAGTTTGGAAACCCTGATCAGGGATACTTGTTTCTTGCTTTCACTGGTTTCCAAATGATGTTAAAACAATAATCGATAGTAAGTACTTATTTTCTTCCATAACTACGACAATTCGCAAAATACAACTCAAAAAAAGAACCTTTTACAAAACTATTCAAAAATACTATGATTAACAGTATTTGACTACATCTATTAACACTTAGTTCACGAACGAGATTTGCATTTCCATACAACACGGCGTGGGGGTGAATGACCTCGTGGTGACGTCATCATTCATACTGTTGTTGGAACCTCGTGTCGTCGCGGATCTGTGTGAGATTTGATTCTAGTTTGTGAGTGTTGGGTAGGCATTGCGGGGTAGGCAGAGTGGCTGCGGAAATGCGGTCGCTGTCACCTCGTCTGACATTTGTCAGACCACCATAAAAACCCTTATATATTCCTTATTTGTTTCTTATATATTTATATAAGGAATATATTAGAATTTTATTAGAAACGTCACTCCCCATACTTAAACTGCACTCATCGGACGACGCGCTGCGTGAACAGCGGTTGAGCGGTTTTAATATGGGGATTGACTTTTCTAGTATGGATCTGACAGACCGCTGCGATGTTTTAGCGCTCCGTCGTGCGTTGAGCGTGCGATCCGCCTCTGTCTGCAACCGACACATTGAACACCATTCCCGAGGTCCCGACGGTCCAACTGACGGTTCGACTGGATTAGTTGTCTCATCTGATTGATGGTTTGAGCCGCTAATCTGCTGCATGGAGACGTTTTTGTTTCGCGGGTAAAAGGTTTCACGCAGTTGTTCGGGTTTTGGAGGATTATTGAAACAAAATAAGGCCTTAAAAAGGATTTGCCGTGTGATGCCGGCTTAGAATAGCATCATCCCATTTCCTACCCGTGGATGTCGTAAGAGGCGACAGACTTGAGGGTTTCAGGTGTATTACAACTTTTAGGCGACAGACTGACCATCTGTCACTATAGTCATACACACATTATCTCAAACAGCCCTCTGTATTTGTCAAACGTGGCGATAGCGATCTTTTTTTTGGGCCGTTAACCTACCCCGCAAGGGATAAAGGCGTAATATGTGTGTGTGTGTGTGTGTGTGTGTGTGTGTGTGTGTGTGTGTGTGTGTGTGTGTGTGTACCATTACCATTGGGTAAACCTCATAAAAAGATTCCTTCACGCGGAATATTCGTTAAACCTCCTATCAAAACCTTTCTTACTCGACGTCTTGGCTTCCATACCGCACCGCATAAATATAGCGGAGTACAGTAATTAGTATGCCCGGCGCGGCGGAGTGAGCGACCGAGGACAATGCGCAGGCGCAGACGGCGGCCACGGGCCAGTAGCGCCATTCTTGAATTTTTGCATGCGGAAATCTGCTAGCAGTTCGTATTATACAATATCTATTAAACTTATCAATTCACACAACCCTGAACAATTCCTATAAGTTCTAGATATCGACTTAGTTAATATAAGAGTTATAATTTTATCCTACTAAAATGATAAATGCGAAAGTTTGTTTTTGTTACTCCTTCACGTTAACTACTGAACCAATTTTTATGAATTTTGGCACACAGATAGAAGTAAACTTGGATAAAGGACAATTGTTATCCCGAAAAAATGTTCCTGTTCGATGCAACGGGATTAAAGCGGAATTCCTCGCGGGCGGATCCGCGGGTATCCACTAGTAATTATATATGGTTAGACCAGTCGTTGTGGTATTCCCTTCACGATTCCAGAAATCATACTTCCAGAAATTAAGCCCCAGTTACTGTGTGTATTTATCTTTCTACCGAGGATCAATGTGCCAGTTGCGTTGCGGAATTTTGGATGAATGTTATTGGGTTTAAATTGACATCAAAGGTTTCGGAGGTCGTCAATCACTTAACTTTGCCGTGTGATGCCGGCTTAGAATATCATCATCCCATTTCGTCCCGCGGGTGTTGTAAAAGGCAACTAAGGAACTCGAGGGTTTCATGTGTATTACAATTTTAGGCGACAGGCTAACAACCTGTCACTACAGTGATACACGAATTATCTGCAAAGGCCCTCAATGCTTGTCAGACGTGGTGATAACGACTGTAATTTTACGATCGTTAACGCTCTGCCTACCCCATAAGGGCGTGATTTGTGTATGTATGTATGTATGTGCAGTCACCTAAGCTTAGACGACAGGGCTAAAGATACGCATGGTTGCATATTTCCTCGACATATAGGCTTGGCACCAATCGGTGGTTGTAAGTGATAATCGTACCTATGATTATTGTTTAATTTATAGCCATGGTTCTCGCTGGTACATAGGCGTTGAAAACAACCATCGTGGAAACTATGTAGGTTCCGAGGTACTACAATTTAAAAAGCAGATATTACTACCCAGTTATGATGCGCTCCGCAACTTCGATTTGCTCTGCGCCATTATGTCAAAATTATCCACATGTTTTGATAAAATCCATACAATTTGACACGTCTAAACTCTAGATGAGTCTCTCAAATGTGCATATCATAAGCCCAGTAGTCTGTAGTTCACAATGCAACAGCAATGACACATCTCGAGGAAGCGAATGACACGTGTAAGTAAAACATCCTTATCGCGCCGTTTCTTTGTCATCTCGCGCGTAAACCTATGCATTTTTATGAGCAACCGTAATATGCAAACTAACTAATCCACAATGTTTTTCCTGTTCCTACTTATGTCTTTGTAGATGTCCAGCAGTGGACTGTTGTGGATGTAGAAGTAGACATACATACATAAATCACGCCTATTTCCCGCTGGGGTAGACAGAGACTATACCTTTCCACTTGCTACAATCCTGACATACTTCTTTCGCTTCTTCTACATTCATCAGTCTTTTCATGCACGCTGGTCTGTTTAGGGTACTTCTGATCACTGACTGTAGAAGTAAATATTGCTAATGTAGAGGATCTGAAGATCTACTATGAATAGTAGACATTTAAAAACTATCGCAGTTATGCTTCTTAGAATAGCTTCACCCCAATTTCTACTTTTTTATATCTGAAATGTTTAGTTGGGGTTATATTTGAGGGTCTCCAAGAAGGAGGATCTATTGGGCTGATAGCAACACTCATCTGACTGAACTAGTTAACTCTGTTGACGTTTTTGCAGATTAAGGGATTATCTGTCAAGTTATCTCGTGTTTGGATGAACCGATTTTGATGCGGTTTTCAGAAAAGTATTTGTCATGATCATGACTTAAAAGAAGGTTTCAGGCATATTGACCGACGATAAAAATGGAGGTTCACACTTTTTACGTCCGTTGAAGTCGAATCTCTTTTAACAAAAGTAATTCCTCTTTTTATTCTTCCTGTCCCAATCCAGCATACACGTGTATATGGTGTTGCTAATAAAGCACAGTTGAGATGCGTGCGCGCAGTGTAAGGGTCACTGTGTCTCGGTATACTCTCTCATAGCGACCTCTTTTGGGCCACTTTCTATTCTATGCGGGGTCAACGTGGAGCGCCATTCTTGTTTATGACTGTTACTGGTTGATGGATGTAAAACCATTATTTATAGTAAAGGGTCTATATTACGGTATATAAACCAAATTGCGGCCCGTCCAGTAACTCATTTTCCCGTGGGAACAACCTGTTTTTCCGCCAAGTATTTATACACTAAAACCTTCCTCTTGAATCACTTTATCGGTTTAATAACCGCAGCAAAGTCCGTTCTGCAATTTTAAAGATTTAAACATGCATACATACAAACAGACGCGAAATAAAGTGACTTTTCTTTATACTTTGTAGCGAGAGTGATTATTAGCATCATCTTATTCATTTCAAAATCTATAATCAAAATGTTCTTTAAGAAAATTAATTTGAGAATAAAGAATGAAGAGTATTTTCTTCAATGCCATGAAATTCATTTTATGAATCCTGTAATATTGGTCACTCAAAATTACTGTCTTCAACGATTTTTAAATAAGTCTCAACTCTAGGTACCTACTAGCTTTTGAAAAATGGGTCAAGTGCGAGTTGGACACACACACAAAGGCGTCCGTAACAACTGTATAGGTATGTTTATGAGACACATCGTGGACACAGACAAATATCACAGTAATAGCGGGTCCTGTTTTGACCAATAGGGTACAGCACTCTATAAAATTAGCCTTTTCAACCAGCTGACAAAACCGCACCGTAACAAAAAAAAAACTAACGACAAATATCATAGAGAGAACTAGACGAAGCGGTCCAACGTGGTCCACTCCACATTTCGCGAAATTTGGCGTTAAAGATGAGAAAAATGGCGGCAACCAGCCAATAACTGTCCCGGGGGACATAAAATTTAAATAATGGCCGCCGAGACTAATCGCAGTGAAAGGATCCGCGAACATCGGAGCCGGTGCAAGGGAAAGGCTTAGGCGGTTTCCACATCTAAGGCTAATCACACACTTAAAGCACAACAGAGCCCTAAAATATCGCAGCGGTTTGTCCGATCCATGCTACAAACGTCACTCTCCATATTAAATCGCGCTCAATGGGCAACGCTGCGATAGCGTTGCGGTGAGAGCGGTTGAGCGGCTATTTAGTATGAGGATTATAATTTTTAGTATGGATCTGGCAGACCGCTGTGCGTTAATTGTGCGATCCGCCTAATAAAGAATTTGTGATAAAACTTTACGCAGGGGCGTTCCGCTCCTCTTTGATTCAAATATAATTTAACAAACCATGCATGTACCTACGTACTATTCTTTTCAGAGGACGGAAATCCGTTATCAGAAATAATTAAATACTGTACATGATTTTTAAATATAAAGTTTGAGTCTTTGTAAGGTAAGGTTCTTTTTTTCACACTTAACGCACAATATATTTTTTTACTTTATATAGCTTAACAAAAGAGTCAGCAAATAGGTCTGTTTGGAGTGACGTAGCCAGGAGTGCGTTAAGCTGACTGAGCGCAAGTACCAGCGGGGAGTGGCAGCGGCTGTGGTGATCAGTTCGCTGCGAGGGTACCGCTAAAAGACGGTGACTGCTGCCACGCAGGTAATTGTCAGGCACAAACAGGCAACACACACGTGACACCAATTCTGGGCATACCAAGTCACTGCGTAGTAAGCGACATACTGTTGTAAGTGATACATAAGTTCTTCGCGTTTGCAATGAATTGAACCCAAGTACACCTTGCAGATAACGGGTAGGGTATAAAAAAGGGTAATAGCCATAAAGTTTTTTGTAAAAGAATCTTAAGAAGGCTTTTTGTATTTTTTCTAATAATAAACAGTACCTGGTTTCATGAGCGCTCCACACTATGACTGCAGTCTCCAACCTACTACGTACCAGAGCGGTATATAGTAGGGTGAGAGCTTTGGGGTCTTTAAAATCGCGGCAGTTTCTTAGTACAAATCCAAGTCTGCCGTATGTTTCCACAGAAAGCGTTCTTATGTGGTCATTGAAAGTAAGTTTGGGGTCAAATAGAACACCTAAGTCCTTAACACTATCTACTCTGGTAATTATTTCTGCACCTAGGGTGTACGGGTTGGCTATAGGTTATATCTGGGCCGTGGGCGAGATGACTTTTCTTAAAAAAATTGTGGTTATTTGGACTGAATTACACATATTCTTAGAAATGTTAATCCCCATACTAAAACCGCTCAATCGCTGTCGACGCAGCGCTTTCGCAGCGTCGTCCGTCGAGTGCGACTTAGTATGGGGAGTGACGTTTCTAATATGGATCTAACAGACCGCTGCAATATTTTTGTGCTCCGTCGTGCGTTAAGTGTGCGATCCACCTAAACCACTGAAATCGCTTTCCTTTATAGTTTAGACCACGATCTACTTTATAATCCGCGGGAAGCGATCGGTGACGGTTTTACACCCCATCCATCTAATTTCGACCGTCGAACGATAAACGACAGTTTACGCACAAAATGCTGATAGTTCCTACTTACTAGTTAATTAATTAAATAGTCAACTATATGGCGCATTGGTAGTGTGACTGCCTGCCACGCAAGGGTTCCGGGGTCGATTCCTGGTGAGCACTCACAAAATATTTGTGAATCTGGTTAGGATATTGCAGGCTGAACCTGATTGTCCGTAAGAAACATGGTTCCGTAGTTCGGAGAACAAGTTAAGCTGTAGGTTTCGGTAGTTGTCTATAAAAACTTAGACGGCGGTCGTTACTCAACCAGAGCCTGCTAAAGTCGCAGTAAAGTGCTAGGCGCCTGAAAAAGTCTGACACCAGGGTGTCGTCGGGTCGTCGGACAACTCGGCGTTCCACACGAGTCAATCGGTCGACATTTTTTATAACATACGTACTTACATACTTATTTACCATGTGATTGTATTTTATGATATTTCTAGTAGGTAGAATGTAAGTAAATGGTTTGATCGATTGAACTAGGTCTGAACTATTAATTAATTAGTGTACGTAATTACTGGAATGAGTTCACTTAATCACATGATTGATGATCGCACATAGCTTCAATATGGTTGCGAAACAAAATTATGCCGCTTGAATATACCTAGTTGGTAAGTCACTTAACGAATAATTACGAATTATTCGTAAAAACATAATTTTACTACTGCTCTGCCTACCCCGCAAGGGATAAAGGCGGGATTTGTATGTGAATGTACGTAGTGTGTGTAACTTCGATTATTTCAACAAAGGTTTATTAATACCATTTGTTGTTACCGTCGCGATCCAATTAAATAAGATTTTCCTTTATTTGAATATGGCGTCACATCCCTGAAATCGAGACATATTTTGCCAATGTCAAAGTTTCGATTAGAGGATTTAAATGCAACGTATTTTTTTAATTTCCCAGAAGAACAAAATGTATTGTAAAAATAAACACGAGTGCTTAAATTTATCTTTCTACCAACTAATCGTATAATTTTGTACTATTTGAATGTGACGTTATTATGAGTATTCATAAGCCCTACTAACTACCTTCGTCGAACAATTTTGGTGACATAGTTGGATTGCGACCGATCATTTTCAAAACAATTTACTTATTATTATTATTTTTTCAATCTCTATCTGCAGTCAAAATTATTCACAAACGCTTCCAAACTCTAATAGTAGCACCAGTTTGCAACGAATCGCGGACACACGCCGTATTTCATAACCCAAATCATCGATACAGCCATTTCGTTACCGCTATTATATCCTCACGTCCCATTCTCAGCATTAAACTCCTTTGAATATAAAACAAGTGCTCGATCCGCGTATAAATCGTTGGGCAAGTTGGGCCATAGCTGGCGCTCGCTGGGCCACAGATGTCAGAAATGGCGGGAATCTGCGGCCGCCATGACAGTTCTGTCCCTTCGGAGGGACGCGCTGAAATATTACGACTATTCGCTGAAAAGTTTATACTTTTAGTGCTTTCGGTGTTGGAATTTGAACAAGTTTTACCAGAGGAAACCTATTGTTGAAAAGAACATCTTTCAATGAACATCTTTCGCCGTGTGATGACAGACCGCTGCGATATTTTAACGCTCCGTCGTGCGTTATGTATGCGAGCCGCCTATGTACGAGATTGTTAAGATTGGAGTTATTTGCACCAGTATGCAATATGCAATCTTCTTACCTTATTTAATTATTTTTGATGGTCCATTCAGCAATATTGTTAAAAAGATAAGTACCTGTAAAAACAAACAATAACATCGTTAGATAGTGAGTAGCAAAATGACAAGTATGTGACTTCAGTAGATAATTAAAATTATACGGTAACGGTTTAGAATGTGCTACTTAATTTTAAATGTACAAAACGTGACAAACTGTCCAATAACAACTAGACAACGATTGTATCGACGAACGTGACAACATAACGTTAATAACGGTATAATAACGTTATTGTCATTGTGACAATGCTATAAATTGTTGCAACCTTGCAGTTGTGCAGCAGTAGTGCATTTGTCAAGGTTATGCAGAACTGCGTTGATAAGCATCTTTGTCTTTAGGTCAAACGAGTGCTAAATTGCATAATGAAAGACAGGAAAAAAATGTAACAAAAGAGTCAGTTAAAATTTTCATATCACCACATAGTATACGGTAAAGTACCTCCCCGCGCCTGTTCCTATACAGGTGTAAGAAATTTGCTGCAAATATTTTAAAGCGTGAACCAGCCCTTGAAACTGAGCACCTTTCGCCAGGGAACATAAGTTAAAATATGAAAAATAAATTATACTGCCAATACAAAACTACCGACCGACCAAGTCCATTTGTATGGAATGTCAAAAAAAAACTCATATTTCGACATTTTTCTTGGGGAAAGTTGTTCAGCTTCATTGGCTGATTGACCTCTTAAAATATGTGCAGCTAATATTTTTACACCTTACGTTACATGTATCTGTCTGTATGTATGTATGCTTCGATCTTTAAAACTACACGTTGGATTTTAAACAGTTTCTGTGTATAAAACATACCGGGAAAATATCTTATTTCCATGGGAAATTTATTAGCAGCGGGTGCTACTGCTGGGCGCATCGCTAGTATAGTACTAAATTATGAGAAACTGGGAAACAAGTAAAATTTACAGAAATTCACATTAATTGTCATACTTACATGGCTTATAATCCTGTAATATTCCGTTAGGAAATGAATTTCTACTCCGTTTATTAAAGTTCGCTAATTAATTAACTCAAATTTAGATTTGTAAACAAGACAAACAGACTTTCATTAAAATTACCTAGTATCCAGTTTGGTGTATATAGGGGCAAGTAATTTTATCGGTATAATAATTTCTAGAATTATTAACTCAATTTATTTAGGATCTAAATGAAATAAGTTTAGATGTTTATGCTTGGCAAATGAGCGATAGAAACTAAACATTCCATAGAACGACACTACACATATCACGCCTTTATCTTTTGATGTGTAGGCAAAGCGTCAATGGCCATCGGCACTTAAGACTTAAATTGAAGGCCGTTTCAGAAGATTTGTATATTCCTGTAGTGACAGGTCGTCGGTCGCCTAAAGTTGTAACCCCCGACTCCCATAGTCGCCTCTTACTACACCCGCCAGCAATTAATGGGGTTTTTTTTTTTTAATGTGTAATAGGCCCGCATTTGTCTGCCATCTCACCTGGTGGTAAGTGGAGATGCAGACGAAGATGGTACATGCTTGCCTAGATAATGCCTATTCACTCTTGCCTTAAAAAGGCCCAAGTTATATTGTTCCGGAAAAAGATCCGCCGGTAGGGAATTCCACTCTTTAGCCGTACGTATGATAAAAGTTGAAGCGAAACGCTTAGTGCGGATTAGAGGTATATCTACAACATAAGGGTGGAACCCCAGTCGGCGCCTCGATCCCCGTAGATGGAATGGGGAAGGGGGTATCAGGTCGTGGAGTGATTGAGCACACTCTCCGAAATGTATCCTATAGAATACCGACATGCATGCTACTTTACGACGGTGTTCAAGGCTCTGCAACTTAGTCTCAACCAGTGCTTCGTCTGCTATGAGCTTCTTGGCGCGTTTTTCAATGGAGTCTAAGGCGGCCAGTTGGTATTTGGCAGATCCATCCCAAAGGTGGCAGCAATACTCCATGCAAGATCGAACTTGAGCTTGATAGAGTTGTAGAAGCTGTTCTGGTGCAAAGTAGCGCCTAACCTTTGAGAGGATACCAAGCTTTTTTGCTGCAGTCGTGGCCAAAGATTCTATGTAGCGTCCAAAGTTCAGGTCTGACGTAAGAGTCATGCCAAGAAGATCAAGGTGGTCAGAAATCGGTATGGATACATCCCGGAAAGTCGGAGTAAGTGTGAAGGGACTCCGTTTAGTCGAGAATAGACAAGCCTGTGTCTTTGTTGCATTAAACTTCACTAAATTGGCATCACCCCACTCGGATATTGCCTTGAGTGAAGAGTTCAGATGTTGGACTATGGACTCTCGACAAGACTGGGTGGTTTCACTGCTGGCCCTTGCACCGGACAGGTATCTGTCAACAACCGTGCTATCATCTGCGTACCCAAAGGTGTCGGGCGTCAGCATGTCGTTGATATGCAGCAGAAATAGTGTTGCAGACAGAACTGATCCTTGAGGGACTCCAGCATCTATGGCCTGTTGGTCCGAGGAGCGGCCCTCTAGGACCTCTCGTATCGACCGTCCCCTCAGGAAGTCAGAGATCCAGTTGCAAAGATCAACAGGTAGTCCGTAGGCGGGCAGCTTGCTAATAAGGCTTGCGTGCCAGACCCTGTCAAATGCCTTTGAGATATCCAGAGACACAGCGAGGGCTTCGCCATTTCTCTCGATAGCCTCGCTCCATAGGTGGGTGGCATGCACGAGGAGATCACCTGTGGATCGCCCAGGACGAAATCCCACTCGGATATTGCCTTGAGTGAAGAGTTCAGATGTTGGACAATGGACTCTCGACAAGACTGGGTGGTTTCAATTAATGGGGTGATGCTTTTCTAAGCTGCAACACACGGAATAGAACCTAGATCTGAATATTTTTTGGATCATAAAACCGCAGTGGGACATCGAACGGGCTACGTAAAAAAAAAAAACTTTTGTCCAAATGCACAAATGTCAAACTGCTGCATATTTTTATAGCATCCGTATTTATTTCACCAAGTCATTGGACGACGCGGTGTCCCGAACGAAAAAAGTGATAGCTTTCGCATGCGCTACTGATGCCATATCCGTAGCGCATGCGAAAGCGTAGCTACGGACGGCAAATGTGGGAACTACCTCTGACCGGAGCGTTCGGGACTTTAAAAAGATCCAAGCCTCGTCATATTATCGGTGTGAGATTAGCAGTCAACGCACGCGGCGGAAGTTCTTGCTTCCGAGAGCACGGGACTGACTGGCTAATGAGTAACTGGTCTAGAAGGTATGACATCAACTTGTTGTCTGAGATCGATCTCAAGAGCGATTTTGTCAAATATCAGTCAAAACATCTCAAAGTCGCACTCAAGATCGATCTCAGAGTTTAGTGCGTTTTATAAATACGGGCCATAGTCTCTTTAACAAGCTTTATACTATCTCATTTCAACAAAATGATGGAATAGGCACGTTAGCGTATTGAAAATTTTAACTGCGCCTTCAATCCTGGAATTTTAAATACATTCATACACACAAATCGCGCCTTGCGGGGTAGGCAGAGCGTTAACGATCGCCACATCAGACAAGTATTGATCATTTCAGATGATGAATTTAAATAAAAAATTAATCAAGTTTTTTTTATTTATAAGCTTGAATAAATAACCTGTGTGATGCAGAACATCACCCCATTTCTTTTCCTTCAGTTTCGTAAAACAAACAATCTGATGGTATTTTAAGGCCGTTAACGCTCTACCTATCCCGCAAGGCATAAACGCAAGATATGTGAATGTATTCGTCTGAAAGCGCCCTGAGTGAGAAACACTGCAAGGTCTAGGCATTCCACGTTTCTCTGCAATAATTAGCCTCCGAGGTGACGCCGACGTCGGAAGAGATGAAGCTTCCGGCGCGCGTACCGACCTGATAAGTCGGCGCGGGAAAATGTCGCCACAGAGGGAAATAATCGCCTGTGTAATTAGGTGTCGCTGTGACATAAGCCTCTTACACACTCATTGTCCACCGCACCGCATTTCTGACGCCCGTCAAACGGATACTAAAATTCATTGTCCACCGCACCGCATTTCTGACGCCCGTCAAATGGACACTAAAATAACGCTGAACCAACGCAGCGACAGCGCAGGACGCACCATCAAAATGTCAGGCAAAATGATGTCGTTTGGCACGGATGCGTCGTCAAGCAAGGCAGCGGTTGTGCGTTGGGACATCCGTCAAGAGCGGCTTTTGTACGGGAAGTGACGTTTTTAGTATGGATTTGACAGGCGGGGCTGTTAGTGCAGCGTTATTTTTGCGCTGCGTTGGACTTTAAGTGTGAAAAATTCCATAGAGTAAAGATTAGAGACGTACGTGTTTTAGTAGAAATAGGTCTATTTTTCCTGCGTCTGCTATAATTATTAATACAGGCGGTAATTAGCAATAAGGTTGCGACAAAATGACGAGTTTCTGAAATTCACTCTAGTCTGCGAAAACTAGACTTAGTAAAAGTCGCTTCGTAGAGTAAAATCTACTAACGAGTTGAAGAAGGCACACCAAATAATTTCAACTTTTTCTATCTCACCATATTGAATTTAAGATACAAAACATACCACCCCCCAAAACTTCTGGACCCCAAATTATCCAATATCTTTGACCAGTGACGCATGCAGGTCCATCCAGGGCCCTTCGGATATTAATTCCACCACAACCTGCCCCATTGACCCTTGGAAAGGATTTCTTTTGTCCCGCAAAAGGGTCCTCCCTAGGGCTTGGGGAAATCTTAAGAATACCTCAGGAAGAGATATTACTGTTATGTTTTTGAGGTTTCAATTTTGGAGGTTGCCTCGGGAGACTGAGCTTACGTTAGTAAAATATTAAATCAAAGTTTAAAAAACCAAGATTATTATATCCTAAATGGGTGTAGTATGGTCACTTCCATGCCTGATGATTCGAAATAAAGATGAAACAACCTGGACCTTTTGTCTTCGGTATTTGGGTACTCATCGTTTCAGCTTAAACGCTGACTAAGTAACTAAGATTATTAATCTTTTAGATGTCGAGATAAGTTCTCAATGCTAGCGCTGCGTCGACAGCGGTTGAGCGAGTATGGGGATTGACATTTCTAGTATGGTTCTGACAAACCGCTGCGATATTATAGCGCTCCGTCGTGCGTTAAGTGTGCGATCCGCCGATAATAAATGATCTAAACTGCGTGATATTTCAAATTGCTTTGTATTGCACCACACATGCACGTTTTGACGCAGCTGCCTAAACGGATGTCGTTATGAATAGGTTTCTAAACATTTATAAAATACCAATTATTAGTCTATTTATTGGATGAAAACAAAATACTGAGTAAGTACATGACCTTGTTTCAGTATCATTGACCCTTAACTTGACCTTCGAATTGAACTTGAACGTGGATTTCACAAACATTTTGAATTAAGGGAGATTATTTTACGAGTTTTGTTCATTTGAGAAAATGTATGAAAAGATTCTAATTGTCTTTTCTCGGAAAATATTAAAGAAAAATATGCTGAAATAGGTAGACGGGGGAAACCCGAGTTAGCTCGTAAAACCAGTTTTGTTCGTGGTTGGTGTAATTATCACATCCTCCACAGTAAGTAGGTACTTGGGTGGGTATATACGAGTACCTACCTAACTGCTTCTAAATATGTAATCAAATCACGTGTACAGAATTCATTAGATCGAATTCATATTAAAACTGCGTAGTTAGCTAGTAGGTGCGCTAGCTACCCGCACAGCGGTTGCACCCGCTAATAATCGTTTTCCCGTGAGAATAAGACATTTTTCAGGTATTTATAATACATATAATAGCTTCTTTTTGAATTACTATAATCTTTAAATAACAACTGCATCAAAATCCGTAGTAGTTTTAAAGATATAAATAAGCATTCATACATACAGGGATAGAGGCGGGAAGCAACTTTGCTTTATACTACTAATAAGTAGTCGTCGGTTTTAATCCCTTAGCATACCACAGGAAAATTTTTTCGGGACAAAATCACACGTTTTGAATCGTTAGGCTACGTGAAACAGTATAGAAAATTAATTAGAACTGCCCTGTAATTTAGTTTGTATCGGCACGAACGTAACTAATCTTCTATAAGTAAATTAAATGAATACTATAAAATAACCATAAATGAACATTGTCCGACGATGTCTGCAGCACGTTCCGTATAAGGAAATACTCGTAAGCACTACATCTAGATTCGAATCAGGGATGTTACTATGGATATGGATAATGAAAAAATACAATCCCGGTTTCAGATAAGGATACGAAATGATTTCGGATTATCCGTAAGTTTCAGACAGTTTTGGTTACGGATATTACCTAGAAACAACAATTTTCTTAAAATATATTGCACTAAATGTCGATAAATGTAAAACTTCTAAATATTATGATTTTACACTAGAATAACAAACAATGAACAAGCATGTCTCAAAAATAACGGTGTGCGTTAGGCAACGCCCTAATTCGAAATTATCCGAAACTATTATATCGGTTTCGGTTACGGGTACGGATATATAATTTTATATCGGATATCCGATAGTTTCGGTTTCGGAGCTCCATAACATCCCTGATTCGAATAACACACTATCTAAGTGCTAAATAAGGTTTGTTCTGTCCAGTTACAGCAGTGTTCAACTATGCTAGGAATCTAGGGCTGTTTAAACACTAGACTAGAATCTAGTACTTACTATCCTATAGCCACTATAGTATAGTACACTAAGCTGGTCCCGCCTTGGTAATGTATTAACGCGAAACTAGTTTGGTTAGCTGAATGAACTACGAAAATAGATTTAGTGGATAGTAAGCGTTTGATATATGCATTATGGAATCTAGTTTGGTCCAGTTTTTATATATGGTTTAAAATTATTTGCAAATGTTTTCAGCCCATGAAACTGGACAACTTTTTTTAAGAAACATAGTTCGAAATGATGAAAAATTTTGGACCTCCCGTACAAATTGACTTGGTCAATTGTTAATTTTGTATTGGAAGACGTTTTTTATATCATACAAACGTTATTAGAAATAAAATTGTATAAACCGATGGAATTCATTAGAAATTTTATATTTGTTGTTTGTATATCTTATGTTAATTATGTGTAGTGGTGAAACTCTGACTCCAGGGTTTATCGGGTCGTTGAAAGACTCGGCGTCCCACTCAAAAAAAAGACGTTTAGTCGTGTATTTATTTTACATTAAAAGTTTACTGACACAGTTAACAGTAGTATTTTCTATATTGTGTGAGAAAGTGAAAATATATCTATTGTATTTCTCTCAGCAACCACTTTCCCTCGTCCTATTAATAAATAATCGCCCATTCGTCTCAGTTTTCCCATGGGAACACCCTTTTCTGCCCGCTGAAGAAAAACCTACTTTATTTACCACCTTGTATATTAATCTGAGATGGGCAAATGATTGATAGTTGAAGATTTATTGATACTTACTCATGATATACATATTAAATTTTCTGTTGCGTCTGACACCTTACTACATTGAATGAACCCATTTGTCAGTAAAAAGTAACAGTAGTACCTCCCTAAACGAAGGTTTATTCTCTCTTTCTCTTTTCGTATGGGTCACCAAATCATCCAACGACCCAATGAACCCCAGTATCAGATTTTTTCAACCTAATGTGCCATCCAAAACACGGAACCATCTTTCTTACGGACAATCGGGTGGTTTAGCCCGCAATGTCTGAGGACAAAAGTCACAAAGGGACAATATCAACTTTGTGAGTGACCCACCGAGAATCGCAACCCGGAAATTTCTGCGTCAACGACAGTCGCACTACAATGCGCCACTTCGGTAGTCGTAGCCGGATCGCACACTTGACGCACGAAGGAGCACTAAAATATCGCAGCGGTCTGTTAGATCCATACTAGAAACGTCACTCCCCATACTGAAACCGCACTCGACTAAAACTGAACCTAATTAAAATTCGTGTTTTTAACTGTGGCAAATCTGCAGAAACTATTGATACTTCATCAACGTTAATATACCTAATAACTTCAAACGTCAAACTTTTCGTAGGTATTTGATGTCAAAATGCAGTGAGGAATACATTTTAGTACACTCTCGTGTTGTAGATATGATACTTATAACTTTAATAAAATTTTCCGATCATTAAAATCTAAATCTAAGTAAACAAAAACTAGTTTAATTCCGTAGCTAAACCTCAACCCACTCAAGACAGACCATAGCAGATCTAGACCGTTTTAACGAGACTATCTAAACGATCATAGGCCTGGGTCTGACAGGTCTCATACTAACATTTATTGAAGATATTATAGCAGAAACGGCCACAGCTAGAGTTACCATGCCTATCTGAGGCTAGCTGCATCACTCTCCTTGCCTTATCCCGTTCTCAGCCGGGGTCGGCTACCTAACCTAGGGGTTTTGACGTGGAACTAAGTTTTCACTCAGAGCGACATCTGACCTCTGCAACCCGAAGGCTAACTTGGCCCAAATCCTAGGTTAAGTCACATTCAATATCATCTGAATTCAAATTTTATTTGAACGTGGGGTTATCACGATGTTTTTCCTTCACCTTAAGAGCAGTCGACAAATGTACGTGAGTAAAAACACATTGGTACATGGCGGGGATCGAACTCGGGTCTCACGATTTTAAGACCAGTGGTGCCCTAACCACTTGGCCACCTACGACGCTCTTCTGAGGCTAGCTACAATCGTTGAATTTATTTTCAGGAATGAACCAATATTAAAAACTCCAAAACCGAAATACCTACACGTAAAAAGTTGATAGTTTGATACAATGATAGGTGAATTCTAAAATGGGTAACTCGTTCCGCTGCCGGTTGTACTTACGAACTAATCTGGCCTAGTACATTACCAATGTTTATATTCCATCAACTTTCATAACTTGGAAAGTTTAGGTCCTGCCTACTCTGCTAGGGAAGCAGCAATTACTTTTATCTGATTGATAAGACCCGTGGTCATGGTGAAGGTAAATGTGAATTCATAATATGCGTTTTACAATTTACATGGATAAGACAGCTATAAATTAGCCTGATTCATCTCACTCGTAGATTGTCCAGCGATATTATACCTCATTCGCTCAGATAGTGTCGCGAACAGCGTAACTTGACCTCAATCTCCTTACACGCACGTACGGGTGCGTACTCATAGTTACGCTGGTCGTCACACTATGGTGAATGAAGTAAGTATACGTAGGTATTCACGAGAAAGGAACGCAGCTGCCCGTTCCTGGGGTTTATGTGTATCGGGATTGAAACACGCTGGCGCATACCATACGTATAGTTTGTAAAATTTAGCTTGATACCTGTGACATTTGTAACCTTGGAGCAAATGCTATGGCATAAGGTCTATTTTCCTTTGTTTACTAGGTAGAAGGTAGTACTACCGCTACCACATCAACCAAATCATTATTCTGCTTTTTTAGTATATTCGTATGAAAAACTATAATATAATGAGATGATAACTAACTTCAAATTGAAAGAAACTTTGTAAGTTACACAAAAATTATGTGCCTTGTTTTAATGATTCTTTATAATAGTGTTTCTGTCTTTACCTTACATGAAAAGTGAAACCCATGTCTTTATTACCACAAAGTCATTATTTTCATCAGACCGAGACTCACACACCTGTTCATACAAATATATAACCTACAAAATTAGGTATGTATTATTAAACAAGTGACGCATAAATTAATTAACTACCTAGCTATATTTATTTTTTTACTTTGCACAACTTATAGAAAGAGAAACTATTGAAACAGGTTTTGGTAGATATTTTTTTAAATGTTACATTTAAGTCACAAAACTAAACAACTTTCTACTGAAACATTATTTCGAAATAAGAAAAAAGAAAATTGGGACCTCCCATACAAAATGATGCGGTGGACGGAAGCTTGTGTAAATGAGATGCCTATTTTTCAAATTTCGAAAAATATATTGGGACGACAGTTGTTCAGTTTTATGACTACAGTGATTAAAGTATTTGTACTTAATTACATTTACCCTATACAGGGTGTAAGGGACGGTGTAACGAAAACTTTGCAGGCGTGCAGGCGTGACCATGAAACTCTCTTTATATGGGGGCTATGTTGGGAAACGAAAATTTTTTTCGAATTCCCATACAAAGTCACTCAGCTGGGAATGTATGGGACTACGAAAAGTATTTTTCGCTTCCCGACATAGCCCCCATATAAAAAGTTGTTTAGTTTCATAGTCTGATCACACCTGCAAACTTTTCGTTACACCGTCCTTTACACCCTGTATGTGTAATTCACACTTTACGTAACAGAACCTGTGGTCTCGGATGAGTCGTCACTTGATTGGAAAACCTATTTAATCGATATTAAGCCTGTTTTAATATATTTTAAATTACTTTTTGAAACTGGTTATAAAACTTTATTGGATAAACCCACAGTGTACTACGACATACGGCAGATCGCACACTTAACGCACGACGGAGCGCTAAAATATCCTAAGCTGGCATCACACGGCATGTTTCTATGGGTATCTACACTTCACAAAATACGTTAGCTATAACCACATCATAAACATTTGTCGTAAGAAACATCTTGAACACGCCAGACGTCATAAACGCCAATTACCCAACTTAATGGCGTACAAACAGACAAACATTGGCATAAAAGACTAATTATAATTATATCAACAGTGCGCGTCAATCCACACTAGCGGTATAGTCCGCGTCGATTGATCCACAAGAAATATTGACAATATTATTTGCCCAAGACGGTATAGTTAGTTCTACGCTATATACTTATTAGTTCTGTCTGTCCAAACCTGATTAGAAAACTACGTGGTTTTCGCTCTTCCCTCTGTTAAAGTTAAAAACATGAGATGAAACACCTTCCGGTAAACACGGCTGCTAGGGAATTACAAATACAACGTTAGATTAGAAGGCTAAGATTTGCTATTATGTGTGGCAAATTATTAGTCAGATAAGGTTTGATTCGCCTCGACACGCAAAGAAGGAGAAGTGGAAGTCTAAGATTGAGACCCTCTACACTACACGCCTTTATATTAGCTTTTTATTTAATCTGTCACCATTCCATACATTGACAAAAGTCACTGTCCATACTGTACATACACATATCACGCCTTTCTCCCTTGCGGGGTAGGCAGAGCTTTGACGACAAAAAAAGTACGGGCGCTATTGCCACGTCAGACGATTTTTGAGGATTGTTTTGAAAGGTTCTTTCAGAAAACACTCTTCTCTTTTCGTGTGGGACACCGAGTCGTCCAATGACCCGATGAACCCTAGTGTCAGAATTTTTCAACCGACTTCTCGACCGGCTTCTGACATGGTTGGTAGTGTTTCAGAAAACACTATAGAGGCAAGTTATCAGCCTGTCGCCTAAGTAATACACCATAACTCTCGAGTCCCTTAGTCGCCTCTTACGACACCCGGGGGAAAGATGTAGCGTGATGCTTTTCCGTATAGGTAAGTATAAATTTTCTAGTGCCCAGTCCATGTCACGCCTGTCAATAAAATGTGTTGCACAACGTCGCAAACTGGCTAGATGCGCCGCGACGTAAGTTCCGTAGGTGTGGCTCGACACCCAGCAGCGCCTGGTGGCAAGAGATAGCAACTAATATGCTCCTCTTTGTTAGCTATTATTGAGTTACGACGGGATTATACTACTGAGAAGGATATTATATACAATGCTTGTGTATTGACTGTCCATGTTCCTTTTAGGCTAGAATAGTCCGAAATCTGAAGGAGAGCGTCGGTGGCCAAGTGGTTAGGACACCGGTCTTGCAATCGTAAGACCCGAGTTCGATCCCCGCCATGTACCAACGTATTTTTACTCAAGTACACTTACCGACTGTGAAAGAAAGACATTGTAATGAAACCCACATTCAAAATAAAATTTGAATTCATATTCGGGCTTCAGGTTGCAGAGGTCAGATAGCAGTCGCACTGTGTAAAAACTTGGTTCCACATGAAATCCCCTAGGTTAGGTAGTGAACCCCGACAGAGAACGGGATAAGGCAAGGAGAATGAGAAAAATTACGAGTTCAAAATCTGATGGATACTTGGAAGCTAAGCAAAGCATCGGTCTGACAAGTGTTTTACGACAACTCTTGTGAGTTTCGTTCTCTATGATAAACTACTTGTACCCGTAGTAGGGTAAACTGGTACCTGTATTTTTTGTCTTCAGACATACAAACATACACATATCACGCCTTTATCCCTTGCGGGATAGAGCGTTAACGGTCGTAAAAATACTTCGTTATCGCCACGTCTGACAAATATTGAAGGTTCTTTTTTTACAATGACTAATCCATTTATTCAGTGATAGTATTGTAAATAATATTGCCATTAAAGTAGGTATTCGTTGAGAATCTATCTAAAAATCTTGGAAATAAACGATTCAAATCTTGCATGAGAAGGCTGAAAACCCCGGTGCACTCACGCTCGCTTGCTAGGCGCCCGCATTTTTATGTGGTACAATCATAAAAATACCGTAATATATGTACTATTACCATATTATTTATTACCAATAAAACAACGTCAGATCTTAGGTATGCGGAAATATTGAGAACGAGATCTTTAGTGTGGCGCGTAAACTATTATTTGTAAAAGGAGAAAAACATAAACCCTATTGAATCTTGTGGAAATAATAAATCTTCCTAGACTATACCATACACAATGAACATTCCAATAGTAATTGTATTCTGTCATTCATGACTCGTGTTTTGAGTTCTTACCTCATTCTCATTTCCCATACCAATCACTAAATAAACATAACTTAATCGAGATCTCGGAAACGGCTTTAACGATGTCTACAAAATTTTGTATGTAGGCGGGGGAATCTAGCTAGGTAGCATTTATAAAAATCCATTTAAATAACGCAAAAGGCCAGGTATGAATACCTTAATTCGATATTACTTTACTTTGTCATATTTTCAAGTTGTCGTTTTGCTTTTTTGATTTTGTAACTTCTTCCCATATTGATTTTGGACGTTAAGAGAAATTTTTCATTTTAGACATTAGTGACATACAGTGCGTGACAGACAATTCAACCAGTCTCTGAGGCAAGAGCACAGACACTGCGTTGCCTGGGATGCAATTATGGAAAACACAGGGTTGCCTAGGATCAGCGCCACCCTCTCGGCCTTCCTGGCTGATTCCACAGGAACGACGAGTCGATACGTGCGGAGCCAGGTCGGCTGCAGGAGTCTACCACACGATAGACCTGTCACACGCGCCTGACGGAGACCCCGTTCCTAATATGTGGAGAAATAAATGACCGACTACATTCTGCAAAACAGACAGATTTGTCAGCAGCATAAAGCGTCAACAATTGTCCATTCATTGTTATTCCCACCGATGGGAGCCTTATGCCTGTATCCAAAATTTTGTAATTGTTTCTAACAATGCGTTGTTATTTCAACATTGCATTAAATTTCATAAAATACAACAGTCATTAAAACATAGCGATAAACAAATTATGCCTTAATTTGGCGAGTACAACTTTTCACTTGTTTTGATAAATCCCATACGATTTGACAGGATTTGATAAGTCTCTACGGTACGCATCATAAGCGTAATTACTTGTGCTAAGCTCCTCATAACACTAGCTGTATTAATAAACAGGTATAAGTACATTTATTTTATAACGATTCCACTAACTCATTTTTGGAATTACCTTAAATCTGTTTTAAATTGTTTTATTGAATAAGAAGAAGGTTATGTCCTATCGACCTCTGTACCTACTTATTAAAAAGCAACCTCCCTATATTGGGTCTTTTCCAGTTATGATGCGCAACCGTGACTTCGATTTTCTCTACACTTGTAGACAAAATTATAAACTTGTTTTGGTAAAATCCACACGATTTGACACCTGTCTTCTCGCCCGCGAGATAAGTCTCTATACTGCGCGCATCATAAATGGGTTTGTCTCCTTTCCTACCTAAAGGCAAGATGCTATGTATGTAAGCAGTACGTACTCTAACAAGCGCTTACGCCGAGTTAACAATGGCGGCGCGTACCAGCCGGTGCCGGCGCGGGCGCAGGCACGCTACTCGTTATGTTAATCCACTAGAGACCGCGCCACCAAATGGGTCTCACAGACACGCCGCGGTAGTTGTGAACTTTGAGTAATTTTACCGGGTCGTGGCGTGACACCGGCTCTGAGGAGAATTGTTTACATGTAGCGATGATCCGTGCTGAATGTTATCAAACTTCTGAGGCGTAATTCAACGTACATTCCGTATTCGGTAAGCTAATAGGACCCATTAGGACAAGCTGCAATGTACTAAGATTTTTTCCTGTAGAGTTGTAGGTGTTTTAGGCTGCAGATTGTTTGATAATATTGAAAACTGATGAAGTGTGATGATGAACTAACGACAGTCAATTTAACTTTCTTTACAGGTCAAGCGAGTAGCGAGACATTTGAAAGTAGGTACATTCGGTGTAATTTCATAAAAGTTTGACATGTGTTTATAGTGCTTAAATAATTTATCCATACGAGTTGACATTGTCAAACAACTTAAACCATGTCTAAGGACCGTCTAACTTTATTTGTAGTGACAATCGATCCATATAGCTAAGTCGATCTAAGTAGCAATATTTAGGTTAGAATATTAGAATTAGTACTACTACTCTCTTATTTCGTGTGGGACAACGACCCAATGAACCCTAGAATCAGAATTTTTCAACCGCCTTCCACAAGCAGCAAACTACTTTACAATAGGGATGTGAATAGGCAGGTCTAATGAGCTACTTTTTAAAACTATCTAAAGCGGCATTTTGTATGAAAATAGAAATGTATAACGTCATATTATGTTGCTATTTTGGATGGCGTCGGAAACTTATTTTTTTTTTTATGGGTATTAAGTCTTTAAACTTTTAATATTTTGAAAACGTATAAATTGAGTCGGTAGTATTTTTGGACAATCGTTTTAAGCGTACAACTTTTCTATTTGTCATCTAAAGACTTCGTACGTTCGTACTCTCTTTGACATTGACACGAGGTACAGTCACGACCTACTTACACGGCACGTTTTGTACAGTCAGCGCAAAAAAGTGCTGCGAAAGCACGTTACGTTATAGGAAGTGAAAAATTCGTTTGTATTTAGTATTAAGACGAGAGCTGTTTGTTGTTCTTTAGGTTTACTATTTTGTATATTGCTAACGTAGCATTCCCATTGCCACAATGACTTTAATTCGCTAATGATTCAATAAGGTTGACGGGACCAAAAATAAGGTCTTCAGCGTATAACATTACATTCCCGATTATTGCGCGAAGCGTGATTGGTTTTTGGCATGAAAGAATGCCAGTGCCAAATACACATTAAGGCCCATAACTCACACAAAAGTCTGCGGCTTGTGTCACACGTACTACTTATTACACAAATCAATTCATACCATCATCATCATCATTCTCCTTGCCACATCTCGTGTCAGGGTCGGCTACCTAACCTAGAGGATTTGACGTGCAACCAACTTTTTACACAGAGCGACTGCCATTCATACCATTGACATAAAAAATGAGTAGTTGAAATTAAAGTACCTACGTGTGGTAAAACTACTGTGAACTTCCGTGTACGGAATCGAATTACGTCTCTTCAAAAATTGAGCTCCTCATCATAAACGTTTTGTCCATAACATTGACATGTCCGTCAGTCACAGTTGTTCAAACTGAACGGTTCATTCAAACGCACACATGCGCAGGCGCACATGTACCTACGGTTCAATATGGCACACAAGCATGCATACAGTCAATACACTGCGAATTAGTCTCGCGTCGACACGGTGAACAGCGTAGCAAGTTACAACAATCCGATTTGATGAAATTTCAACTGAAATAATTCTTATTTTCTGTAAGTCATAAAGGACCCTAGTCTATATTAGGCCAACGACGACCGATGTGGTGTAGTGGTAGTCCGACTAGCTTCTTGCACTCCAATTTTTTATTTATTTTTTGTCCATGGGCTAAAACTACGCCTGTCGGCTTGGTGAGGAGCAACCGGTAATAATTGATTGGTTGTTCAAACAACCAGCCCAATCACGCCCTGGGAGCGAGACTGGGCTTAGGAGTTGTTTTGGGAAGAACGGATCGGACTGAACCTACCCGGAATGTGCCGGTAATTGCCAAAATGAGGCGCAAATAAGGGACCTCCGCGACCCCGCCGGCGGGGACGAATATTTTTCATGTAATGTTTAAAATGTCAACCAAATTTTTAACTGATTTTGTATACAAAAGATATAATGTAGTTCTATAACACAATTAGGTACTGAGAACTTTTCCTAGTGAACTTGATTACTAGTCAACATAATATATTATACCAACCTACATTAGGGAACAATTCCAATGACTGCGACATACATATTGAGTATGTATATATATGGGAGATCGCACACCTTACGCACGACGGAGCGCTAAAATATCGCAGCGGTCTGTCAGATTCATACTACAAACGTCACTCCCCATGCTAAAACTGCACGTGACGGACGACGCTGCGATAGCGTGGACAGCGGTTGAGCAGTTTTAGTATTCGGATTGACATTTCTAGTATGGATCTGACAGACCGCAGCGATGTTTTAGCGCTTCGTGGTGCGTTAAGTGTGCGATCCGTCAAACATAATACAGTATGTATGTATGTATTATGTAGATGCAATTAATCACCTGTCAACTGGAGGGAAGTACCCTACTTCCTGTGCTCTGAAAGGGCCTCAAGAACTATCGACAACTTACGTAGTTTACCCTCAATACAGATTAATTAATAATGTGGTGATATATGGCTTGTGAGAGAAAGCCACAAAAAAATACGCAAAGTTACCCGCGGAAAGAAAGTGTCGCAAAATTTCTCGACGAAAAATTATTCAACAAAAATTTGATTTTATCAATAACCTGCGACATAATGTACATAAAGTATATGAAAACGACTAAAGCCATTATTTTCAATAAAATTTACGGGTTTTTTTAAACTACCTACTTTTTTTACATTAGATAGGCCCGCATTTGTCTACTATCTCACCTGATGGTAAGTGACGATGCAGACGATGATGGAACAATGAACATGCTTGCCTAGATAATGCCTATTCACTCTTGACTGAAGGCTGAAGGAAGAAGGCCCAAGGCCCGTTTAAAACTGTTTTTGCAACTAATATAAAACAAAGGTAACTAAAAGAAATTTAACATAGTATTAATTAAAGCTTGTATTACTGCGATGTTTAATATCACAATGATACAAGCTTTAATTAAAACCCTACCCAAAAAAAATTGATAATTGGCCGCATAGTTAGCTCTAACTTTCAACTTCAGTTGAAATAAAGACGCAAAATTTAATAATCCGTTAGCACCAACTTTCATTTTTACTTTCATATCATTATTTGTCGGATTAAACGGGTTCAAGCTGAATCTTCTGAAAAGCCGCGGTTAAGCACTGAAAAGGCTTTACGGTTATCATTTGAAGAGGATTTTTTAAAACTAAAATGCAACTAAAGCGAGGTTTTGTTTGTTTTGTGATAAAATGCTTTCGAGCGGATTCCATTAACGAATAACAAGGGGATTCCGGTGGTTTAGTTTAAAGAGTTACATTTTAAATAACTAGTCAGGCTTTTTTAAAGCATCTCGTAAACGTGCTTTGCGTTTATTTACATGTAAAACGGCATCAACATGGTAACGAAATAAAACTCAAATTTTACAGTCTAGCTCACGTCCGACTAGATCATTAGACACTAAAATCGCCAATGTAAACTGTATGCCCGCGGTATACGAACGGTCCAAAGCCTAGAATGTCTAACCTAGCCTTAGGTGGACTGTACCTGTAGGTATTGTTTTACTTATATTATTACCTGAACACACAATTAATTTATTATCTGTATCCGAGTTGATTAAAAAATATATTTCTGCAAAGGTAAGTAGCGTATTTGACACATACGTACACACACACTTTACGCAAGTGTGATTGTATACTCGTCCGTACGCAACAGTATCATTTTCCGTCATATTTTTCGATACTAAGGTATACGATCTTTATGTAAAGATAATCAGGTTCGGCTAATTGCGACAGTCTTCATTGGAGAAGGTCGACAGATCACACACGCCCGCCCGTCAGCTGTGATTGCCGAACACATAGTACGATCTGCTTTCAAAAGATATCTTAACCCGCGCAGGTTGTGGCGAGAAAATGTAACACGGACTATGTGGCAGGGTATGACATACCCGGATTTTAAATTGCCTATATATTTTTAATAAATATAAAATAACATTTTGTTTTAATATTATTAGTTAGTGGGATATATTTGTATTATAATAAATAAAACTTTGATAATATATAACTATATCTTTATAATTAAACATAAAAATAATAAGTTCGGGTCATTTTAGGCACTGAAAAATAGGAGCTTCTCTGACAAGCCTAAAAAATATCCAAAAAAATAAATTCTTAAAAAATCCAAAAAAATAACAAAAAAGAACATAAAACAAGTTATAAAAAAAACCTTACATGGTTGAAAAAAAATATAACACCTTATTAGTTTGAATAATTAGTACGTTTTTACGTACCCGAAAGCACTTTGTACACGATTATCTCCGACGCTGGTTTTTGTCACACTACAATCACGTAAATAGGCTGTTTCACACACCTTTAGTTGCAGCTACATGAAGCGACAAGAAAAAATTATGGTAATTTACAAAAATATTTGCAGATAAGCAACAGTCTGGGTATGACATACCCTGCCACATTCTTGGCGGGTTAATAGACTCCGTTCTGAATCGTCCGCTCCGTACCACTGCTCCATTCTCTTACAATACGATCCACAACAATTTGCCACCATCACCAGCGATGCGCAACTGTCACTGACCGTCAACTACCGTGCAATAACTCTGCGTGACCTTCAATACATTGCTGGCTTTACTATACTGTTATACTCTACTGTAGCTACAAAAAACCGCAATGAATGTTAAATCTAGCGATTATGTATGGACATGTAAATGAGTCTGCATACCAGCGTAATGGCAAGGTGTCTCATTGGCCGTGTACGATGAATTTCAAGTTTACACCAATGATATATTCAGTTTCATTCACCTTCACGGATATTTCGAGATATTTTTATTATGTTATGTTTAAAATTTTCGCCCATGAAAAATCGGTCAGGAATAATACACCTCTAACTTACTGATTTCACTTGCCTTAACTCAAGTTTGGTTCACTATTCTAAACTTTTCCTCTTTTTCATCATTGGAAATTGATTTAATACCTAGCCATAAATATGTTGCCCAAATAGTATTATTATGGGCTCAAAAAACCCAATGCCGTGTGATGCCGGCTTAGAATAGCATCATCCCACATCCTTGCCGCGGGTGTCGTAAGAGGCGACTAAGGGACTCGAGAGTACTGGTGTATTACAATTTTTAGGCGACAGGGTGACAACCACCATTGTGACATGTTTACTGAAACACCCTTGGAAAACAATTCTCAAAAATGTCAGACGTGGCGATAGCGACCGTATTCTTACGGCTGTTAACGCTCTGATAAAGGCGTGATATATGTATGTATAAACCAAATTAAGATTTTGAGTTTTGGTCGTCAATCACGATTTAGACGCGGAAAGATATGACTAAGACAACTTTCAGCTCTAAACTTCTCGCG